>JAGFJS020000001.1:1205000-1560680 GCA_017580825.2 Aureobasidium zeae | reverse complement strand
AAGCGTCATCGCGGCTGTCTAGCAAACACAAAGCGTGACACTGTGGCTGCACCGGCTGTAGCAAACTTACACGAAGGGACGGCATGGATCATTCAAAGCCTGCAAACCACGAAAATACTCTTGTTCTAAGCGAGCGAATCCTATTGAGCCAGTAAATTCCTGCATGGTCGAAGCCAATGAGGGTTGGCTTCTCCCTTCTCGTGGAAGGGCTTCTCATGTACAATGGCATCAGTATGGCGATCGATGACTGCGTGGGCTTGTAGAACCTGCTTTTCGGAGCGGATCCCCTTCACCAAGTCCCTGTAAATCCCATTCAAGGGTCTATCATGTCGATCGTCGTGGCGCCTGAGTGTGGCTCAGCTCCACTTAGAAGTACAAAGGCCACATTTTGCAGCCACTCTTACCCCACTTCTGTGGCTTACATCAAGTCTAGACATATTCAGGAAGGCCAGAACCTCCCAGCTCTCACGCACATTGGATCGTCATTTCCAAGGCGTTTTGGTAACCCCGGTGCAGAAGGTACTTTGCCATTTTTCAGGATGATTGACGTGCTATCGCCGCAAGCTCAAAGTGAGCGGGAGAATCTACCCGGTACGCTGAGTGGTTGTCGGTATTTATCTAAACTTCACTCTTGCTTTTGACAAGGCCTCTTGACAAGGCCTCTTGACAAGGCCTCTTGACCACGATTCGCACGAAACTCATATCTTTCTGTTTTCTTTTCTTCTCTTCTCCATCTATCCTGCACAAATCATCCCATTCAGCAAGAGTTCTGAACATATTTGGTCTCTGATACATCGAGGCATTGTATCGTCTACTCTTCCATCACCACATTCGTCATTCTTGCGGTAATCAGAGATGATAAAGCTGTCCAAGCTGGCCGTCGTGCTCTTGACAGCATTCGCAGCGGCGGATGATCAACCGGTATGTGGACTCAGGTTGCGATTGCCATGAGTTCTCGATATGAGCGTTCAGGGCGTTTGCGTTCTCGGGATCAATTTCTTCTGTTTCAGTAGCTGACCGTGATTAACTCATAGGATGGCATACTCAATGCAATTCAAGGCATTGTTACAGCAGATTCCAGTGCGATTCAGGGAGAAGTCAAGACGCTATTGTCACAGGCCAATTCAGTGATCGGAAACCTTGGAGGGTCGACAACGGTCACCAGCATAGAGACCAGCACCATGTCTGCATCCGCCGACTCGACATCGTCTGAGTCAACCTTGGCGACGTCGGCCTCGAAATCTTCAGGTTTGTCCTCGCTCCTTGCTTCTTCGACTCAAGAATCAAAACCAGTCTTGACTTCGGCGGCTATAATTCCCACACTCCCAAGCTCCACGTCTTCTTCGAGCACCTCTTCACAGACTCGCGACCCTTGGGACAGACGGCTCGGTATCATCCTTGGTGTAGTCCTTGGATCAATCGCACTTGGACTTTGCGTCTTCCTTGTTTGGTTCTTACATCGACGTCGCAAGCAGACTGGCACTTTCTTCAAACAACGACCTTCGAATCCTTCAGAGGAAGAAGTGTATACCTGGCGGGGCCCAACAGAGGCAGAAAAGTATGGCTCGGCTGCGCCACCCCTACTTCAAGCTCCTTTCGGTCAACGGGTTCATTGGCTCTGTTGGATTGGATTGTACGATGATGTGACGACACGTAATAATTTACAGGGCTTTCTCTTTTTTCTATGCGTGGCCTCTCATTTTTACAGTGCACGTCATGTAGCAGATACTGGAGTAATATTGCTATGGATAGTTGGCTTGTTATGTCGAGCTGCTGATAAAGCCGAATTTTACGCCAAAGTCGTAGAGCACGCGGATCTTTTTGCGAAGGTGATTTATGTTCATCGTACGTTCTCTCGAGTGTTCTATTTGTAAGGACCGCCAATGACTCGTTACGCCGTGGTTCTTCTCGTCCCGGTTAATGTCAATGTTGCTCTTCGCAATGGGATGTGAATAGTGGCGGGCGAGTCCCGTCATCTAAGCCACATTGAGTTTTTTGACGTGCTCCTCTAGAGATTGTCCGTGTCAAGTCTTTTTTTAATTCTCTGTCGAGCAGTAATGTGTTCTGGCACATGCGCTGTGGGCAGTGCTCTGTTGGTTTATTGCTTTCGTCTTCGTATCTTACAACATTGTGAGAGGCTGCTTTTTTCTCCGTTTTAAAGCTCTGCTATTCATAGTTACCTAGGGCGTTCTCTTTGCATCGTGGCTTTGGCATGGTTCTCGCGTAGCGCATTAATTGGATTACCCGCTCATCCATTAACTTACTTTCGCACATCAATACATTTTTTCGACTCTATTGCTTACGAAGGACTTTTGACGATGCGAACGGCGTGAAGCTCACGTCGTAACCTGTTGCTTAATCGATTGTCAGTAGGTCTATCTCAGTGCGTAGCGGCCGACATATTTTCCTTCACGTAGCTCCCTCTATGAACCGTCCTCAAAGCCACACCTTTGTACGATAAGTTGTGGTTTTATCCAAGTGATATGCGCAGGAGCTTATGGGCATTTGTCGTTTGAGCTTCTCGCAAGCATTTATTCTGTATCTGCGTATGACGGTCATACGGAGCGCCAGGTTGGGGATCGCAGTTGGAAGTATGGCGATGTCATCGATAATAATTGTGCGCTGTTATTGCATGACCGTGGCAAATACGTACATTCTATATCCATATTCCGAGAATTGCAAGAGTTTTAGAAGGGCATCAGTGGCGCAGCTATTGATCGATATCGAGGCAATCTCCACCGCGTAATGTCTTCTGTCTTTTAGTAGGTTGTTTGTTGATTGAAATTCGACAGGGAAGCGGTTGCGTATGGCCGAAAAATCGGTCAAAACTGTGTTACGTTTGTCAGAGCTATCGAGAATGGTTTTTTTGTTATGTGGCTCGGTTCAGGAGAGTATTTCTCGGGGGAAAAATCAAATAAGTCAGGTCATATATGTAAGAGAGAGTCGAGAGGGTAGCGGAACATATCGGCGGTAGTCCGCTGATGGTGTGTAGCAGACAGCGTGGTTGTGGTAGATGTTTTGGAATCTAGTGATAAATGTTGCTCTCAAGTGGGGGTAGTGAATAAAGTCCAATCCAGATTAGGTCGGATTTTGCATGTAGCAGGAAGGGCAACAGTCTTTGCAAGGCGTGCTGTCTCGTGTTCGAGGTTTCGGTGTCGAAGGTGCCCTTCACGCAGGACGTTGGGTTGGCCCTCCCTGTTTTTTGAAACAGGGTTGGTGTCTCACGACGGTGTTGTACTCTGTCGCATGTTCGATCTTCACCTCTTGTCCGTTTCTGATCTGCATTGTTTTCGAAGAAAACTTGTCTTCTTGCCTGTTTTGGCTCCGGTCTATCACTCTAAAAAGGGTGTTCGCACCCAAAGGTCGATCGCTATTTGTTTTCTTAAGCATTAACGATCTCGGGGAAATTCGGATATGCTCCGCCGAATCAGCACTTGTTTTTCATTTGATTGATGGCGAGCCCTGACGTTTAGACCGTCTTTGCATTTTATGTATAGTGTGTAATTGTTTGTACGATTTTCTTCTTCAGCCGTGGGAATCCGCCCCGGACTTGACCGGACACCTAATGTTGACCTGCTGTTCGGCTTCCTAACTCCTCACGCCTCTCTACAAACCCACTATCGTTTCAAACATCATTCACATCTCCACTTTCCACTACACCATGTCTTCGGTGTCTCATCAGTCCCTCCCTACCACCTTCATTAACCTCTGTTTATGCCTATCTACGCCTCTGTTGTCTCTCCACACTTTGATGCACATCTTAGGCATGTTCAATAGTTTTCCTTGTTATTCACGGTGAGTGTCTCCCCGTTGTCAGACTGCATGTGTGGTTCTTAACAGTTGTGACGCCTTCCTCTCGACTCTTCTCTCTATTCTGTCTTCCTCCTCTCTCTCTCGCGCTCGGTCACCCATAGATTATGCCCCTCTGGCTATCGCATTTTATGCTGCAGTTGCGTCGTCTAGTCCTCTCGTTGCCGACTTTATAACTCTCGCTAATTGTAGCACTCAGACAGCTGGCCAAGTTGTTCCGCATCCACTTCGGCAATATTCGTGCATTGCAGGATGGGCATCAGCAAGGGAAGATTGCCCACGCAACCATCCTTGCACCGTTTTGTCAACACCTCGTCGTTTGCGCTATACCAATGAGTCTAGCGATTTTGACTTTGTTTACGTCGGTTGTATTTGAACTTGATTGTACGATGTTTGTTAGGGGCCCGCTCGCTTTCGCGAAGTCGGTCAGTCGTCACGTCTCTGTTTGTGTGTTCTCGCGTGCTCTATTTTTCGATTCTTTGGTGTCACGGTTTCGGAGACTTAGGGTTCGAGCTATCTTAGCCACGTGGTAGAATAACATGTTGCAGCTCACATCGTTTCGTATTAGCGCAAACGCAGGAAGCCTTCATAGAATCACATCTCCTGAGAACTGTTCGTACGAGTCATGTCATATGCCTCACATTGCTATCATTATGGCGGTAGGCTTCTTGCATTCACTGTGTAGCGCATAGGGAGCGATTTCTCTTTAGAGTCGGCCATTTTGCGTATAGCGGTTGACTCAGTTCATTTGCACTTATAGAAGTGAGACCAGGACATTGTTCCGTAATTGTGACATGAATCAACTCCCACGACTTTGCTACTCCAGGACCCTGTTGAGTTTGCTCTCTTGATTGTTCAGAACCGGGACCACGTTACCTTAGTTTTTGGGTCTCTGGCTGCTACTCTCGACACGGAAAAGTGGAACTGATCATCACCAACGATACATTCGATGTCTACGTCGTTTATGTTCCGCTATGGTTGAATTGAGATCTAAAAACTAAGTGACGTTGGTTTGATCTTTTTTAGCTCCTAGAATCTCCGACTTTTTTCGGGCAACCGCTGTTTTTGGTGACTACCAGCTCTAACTGTTAGCTTTGAGTTTGGTCAGGGTTCAGAAGCCGAATTGCCTTTGGTTCCGACTGGTTTGACCGCCAACAACGACCTGATCTTGCAAATCTTGAAGCCGCGTTTGTGCGTTCCGTTCCCCTAAGGATTTTTTTTCACAGCATACTTGGTTCTTGATATTACTGTATCATCTGTTAATGCATTGTTTGAACGGTAGGACTTAGCGGGGGGGTGCAGCTATCATCGCTGAGTTTGGGCACGTTATTTTTGAAGCCTGCGGGCGTCTGCTGTATGTTGTTGTGTGTCTGCGCGTTTATGAGGAAGTGACTTGTAGCGGGAATCGGTTCCCGGGGATGGTTGCCATCTTTCTAATTTATAAGTTAGGTGGATCATGGGGGCGTAAAGGGTGGTGGGTTACATTATTGGATGGGGGGGGTGTTGGAGAGGAGAGGTGGGAGGGAGAAAGGGGCGGGGGTGGGCGGAAGGGGGAGTGGGGGAGGTCCGGGGATGGGGAGGGGGGCATGGGTTGTAGGGGTGGTTGTGGGGAGAGGTATTTGTTTTTTTTAAGTTAACTTTTTTGTTTTTTTTTTCTTTTTGTTTCTCTTTTGTTTTTTTCTGTTTTATTTTGTTTTTTTTTTGCTTTTTTTTTTACTTTTTTTTTTCTTTTTTGTTTTTTCTAATTCCTTTTTCAGGTTTAAGGCGCCTAACAGATTTTGTACACTCGTCTTTGTTACCCCGAGTGTCACGGTCTTCACGGATCAACTTCGTGCCCGTAAAGACGGTTACGAGATATTCGGTTTTTTTATTTGTGTTGTTTTTTTAGTCGACTTTGTGTCGTCATGCTTGTGTGTCGTATTTCTCGTTATGTTGATGTTCGCTCTATACAAGACTCGCCATCTAATTGGGCCGTTCACTCATTTCAGGTTTTAGTTTCTGGGGTTTGACCAGTTTACTTTTCGCGCAAAGTCCCGGTCCTCATTTTGCTGGATTTGTTGTTTGTTTCAGTTCATGTCCGTGTCGGAATTTGCCATCAATAGCTAGGACGTTTTCTACTCTTCGGTGTCCATTCTTGGTCATTTTTTTTTTTTTTTTTTTTTTTTTTGTAGTTTGGCTGCGTTTCGTTTCTTTGTAACAGATTGTTGCTGTTTGTATGGCAGACTAACTGCCTAGTTTGTTCCTTTCATATTCTGCTTTTCTTTGCATACGTTGACTAGGGTTGTGTGTTGGCTGTCGGTTTTTATTGTCGATGTGCAACTTTATGACCATGTTTTTTTATTTGGTTTCGGGTGTTCGCGCCTTCTTGGTTTTTTGCGGTCTTACTGGTACTTTGTCGATCGTATTTGTGGTTCTGTTTGTTGATAAACTTTCATTCTGATTTGGTGTTTGCTGTTTTGGTATTGCACTCGAATTTTGTGTTTGTTTTCTTTTTGGGGGGGAGTGTGGGCGGTTTTTGTATTTGGGTGCTGTTTAGGGTTACTGTTGGGTACTTGGGGTGGGCAGAAAATCTCGAGAACCATATGGGGTTTGTGGGGTGTGGGGGATAAGGGATGGTGGGATGGGTTTTTTTCAGCAGGGGGAGAGGGGGGTTGGGCTAAGTGGGTAAGGAGGGGGTGGGGGGTGGGGATCTGTGGGAGAAAAACGGGAGGAGGGGATGGGGGGGGGTTTGTGGGTGGACGGAGGAGAATTTCTTGGGCTGGGGAAGGGGGCAGGGTTGCTGAGGGCGTAGACACAAGGAGGTTGTGGGGTGGTAGGGGGGGAGTAGAACAGGGGGGGGGGGAGGGGTGGTGACGGCGTCTTGGGGTGGGGGGAGTTGGGTTATGTGTTACAGGTGGCAAGAAGAGGGGTGGGTTGGGGTGGGTAGTGCCCATCGGGTGGAGGTTGGTGAGTTGGAGAAGGGTATGTAGGGTGGAAGTTGTGGGTATTGGTGTAAGGAGAGGGGGGATTATGATGGGTGGGGGAAGGAAGTGTCGGCGGATGATGATTGGATGTGAGAGGAGGGATGGGATGTGGAACGGCAGCACTGGCTACGCAGGGGGGTGTGGGTAGGATGGGGGTGGGGTGGAGATGTGTGTTATTTGTGAGTGGGGGGGGCGTTGTTGTTTGGTATGTGGGTGCATTGATGGTCCGAGGTGAGTTTGATAGGTGGGGGGGGTGGGGGAAAGAGGGGGGTGGAGATGGGAGGGGGGAGGGGGTAGCGTGTGGGGGGGGGGGGTGGGGGGGAGGGGGGGTGGATGGGGTGTGAGACTGTGGGCGGAGGGAGGGTGGGGGGGGGGGAGAGGTGGGTTGTGTACTACCTGGGCTCGTTTATGCGTTTTCTTTTTTTTTCTTTGTCTTGGATTTTTTGTCTTTTTTTTTTTTTATGTTAGTATTTCCATATTGTTTTGTAATGATTGGATAGTATTTTGGTGCGGATATTTAATGCGTGTAAATCGAAGTTTTCGTTCTGTGTTATTTGATAGTGTCACATTTTGTGTAGTTCATGCAGCTGGTTTCTTTCTTTGGCTTAAGTTTAAGTTGTTTTCCTGTTTTTTGTTTTCTTTTGGTTTGCTTCGAAGTTTGGGTTTGTTGTGTTTCCATGTGTTTTGAGCTCTACCTGTGATGTGTTCTGTGTACTAAGTTTTTTCAATGTGACTATAGTTTGACGGGACGATGCTGTTGTTGCCATGTTGGGTATGTTGGTTGGGTCTGATTGTGCGGCTGGTGGTTGTGTATGGGGAGGGCGGCGAAGGGAGTTATGGGAAAGAGGTGGCGAGAGTGGAGCTATAGTGGTGGGGGGGGGGTAGGGGGTGGGGGAGGGGGGGATAAGAGTTGGGAGGTCGCGAGGGCGACGGGGGGGGCGAGGGAGATGGTCGGGGGAGGAGAGAGGGGGGAGGGCGGGGGGGTGGAAGGGGGCCGAGGGGGGGGGGGGGGGGAGGGCGGGGTGGGGGGAGGGGGGGGGAGGGTGGGGGGGACATGGGGGGGAGTGAGGGGATTTGGAGGGGGGGGGGAGAATAGGAGAAGCGGCGGGGTGGGAAGAGGGGGGGGGTAGTGGGGGGGGGTGGGGCGGTGAGGAGGGGGGGGAGGGAGGTCTGTAGGAGAGGTTGCAGAGGTGAGACGGGTGGAGGGGGCATGGGTGAGGTTGATGGGAGAGAGCGCGGTTGGGTAGCGTGGGTTGATGGGGGGAAAGGGGTAGAGGGAGTAGGTGGTAATATTTGTTTTGTTTAATCTGTTTGAGCGAAGTTTTTTATGTTTTCGTATTGTGTCCTTTTCACTACATAGTTTTATTATGTTTTCCTAAGACTTGGTATTTTGGTGTAATTGTTTTGGTTTTTTTTTTTTTTGGTTGAATTGAAGTCCGTTACATGGAGTACGGGATCCTGACGGTTATTCCTCAGGTTGAGGCGGAGAGGTGGAGAGGGGGGGGGGGGGAGGGTGGGATGAGTGGAGTTTGGTGGGGGGTGGGGGTTGTATGAGGTGGGTGAGGGGAGTGATGTGGGGGGATGCTAGGCAAGAAGGAGAGGGGGTGTTGTTTACTAGGAAGGATGGGGTTTGTGGACTTTTTGTTTGGAAGGAGGGGGGGGGTGTGAAAGGTGGATGTACCTGGTATCGCATAGATGAAGGGTTCAAATTTGGTTTCTCTACTGGAGTGGCGATTTTATTCAGTTTATTGTTGTGTATGTTCTCTGTGTGGGCCATGATTTTGCAAAGGTGTTGTGGGACTTAGTGTCGGATTACTATTCATAGTAATAGGTACATGTACAGCACTGGGGATTTAATGTTGTGTGGTTCGGGTAAAGGGGTTCTCCTGTTTGTCTACTTTGGGCCTATTTTTGTGTTCTGTTTTTGGTGGTGTAGCCATTGTTGGTTCTGTCTGGACTACGTCGAAGTTTTTTGGCTTTCGTTTTTTGTTTACTTTGTGTATATGTCATGTTTTTCTTTCTTTTTGATAGTGTGCGGGCTCCTTGTCATGAGACATTTCTCGTAATGGGGATAACACACTTGTCGTTGTTGCTAGGCGTGTTGACAAACTCTTATCGTGTTGAAACTCCACGGTATTCTCATGCCCCTTGTCACTGATATCGTTGTTGTGTTCCTTCCGTTCGTCATTCGATTCTCGACAAGTGCTGATAGCACACGTATGGGATTATTTCCATGTGACGCATCAGGGTTTCTCAGGCTCGGTTACTTTTTTTTCCTATACTTGTTTGTATCAAGGGCTCTTAGATCTTTATTCCCCGCGACATTTTTTTAGGTTTCTTTGTGTTGTGAATGTTAGGGGGTCTCTGATGGACGTATTCTTGTTGACTTTCATTATGAACGGGGTTTTAGTCAGGTGATTTGCTAATTCTTGTCTGTGTCACGTGTCTGTTTTTTCCTTTGATCTAGGAGGACGCATTGTCCTTCTTGCTGCTAACTCGATGTACCGTTCCTGCGGATTGCTGATTCTCGGGATCTTTATGTCTAGATTTAACCGGTATATCATCTATTTTTGGAGTAGGGCCACTTCATTTTATCATACTTGGCCCATCTAGTTTTACTAATTCGCTGTGAATTTTGTACTCTTCTGTGACCGTCAAAGTCAACAATAGCCTGGAGGCTTCTAGCGTGGTCACTTTGTCGCTCAGTTTTCTGGTGTCCTCTTTTTTCCGTGGTTTTGTATATGTCATCGTTACCTTTACAATTGCTTCCGCTTCTCCTTCTGTGCAATTACTTTTCTTATAGTTTACTAATGCATAGAGACAATGATTTCAAGAATCTGTGTGGTCTAGGTTTGTCGAGTGTATTTAGTTCTAGCGATACGCTACGTATCCTTGAGCTAACTGTTTTTGGACTAGTGTGTTTGTCATGTTGGGCGAAACTTGTGGTTCCATTCTTTTGGTGGTACAATCTAGGGGCGACTCATCGTTCGGACTCTTGCGCATCTTTGGAGTCATCTTCCAATTAGGTTTAAGTAATGTTGGCAAGTGCACCACGTTTATTGGTGAGTCTTATCACAGTCCCTTACATGACGGATTGTTTGCCCGCTTTCCGGAGCTTATTGGGCTTCTAAACTCATGAGCCACTTAACGTTCACGTGCTGTCCTTTAATGTTGTCCATGTACAAGTCATCACCCTGATGCGTGATCCTCATTGTGTCGAGACGTCGCTCTGATCTGACGTTGTTTTTTTCGTGTTTGTTCCTGTTTCTTTGGTGTTGATATTGCTTATCCGGATTCGAATGAACCGAGGTGTCTTCTTGGGTCTTAGATTAGGACTTGGTGTTCGACTACTCAAGATGCTAGTCTGATTCTACTTCAACCGATTTGGGGGTACAGAATTACACTGGTCCTCGTAATTGCTTCAGTGTTTGTCTCCGTGTCGTGTGCATATCTCAAGTTTTGCACTATTGGTTCTATTCCTGAGATTGGTTATCTCTTGTGGTGTTGTTTAATGGATCAGCATCATTGCATGTATGTAGCAGTTTTTCCTTTTCTGGGTCGCGGCTTACTCTTACTGTTTGGCTATGAATACTTCGTTATACATGGACCTCTACATTTTTGGCTACGGCAAGTTTCTTTCTCTCTGAGGTATCATGGTCGCGTTTTCCTTTTCTTTAGAAACTTTGTATTCTCGATGATACTCTTTGCTGTCTGCGAGAGCTGGTTTTTTGGGTCTCCTGGATTGATTTTGCCTTCTATTGATGCGTCGGCCCACGTTTCTTGCTTTTTGTTTTGTTACTCCTTTGGTCTCCGTGTTGTTCGGTCTTTATTCGTTTTTAGGGTGTTTCTTACTGTTCTCATGGTAGGCAGTTTCTGTTTATCCATTCTAGGCTGCGGGTTCGGACACGAGATTTGGACATGAAGGGTAGGCTTCTGCTTGGCCGGGGTAGCATAGGTGGGAAGGGGCGTACCGTACTAAGTGGTGTGTCAGTTGTGTCGTTCGGATGTGAGTACTAGTAGTTGGCCGTAGGATCTTGGGCGTATCAGCAAGACGAGCTACCAGAATGGCTTGAGCAGATGTAAGAGGTTGCAATGAGTTTAGTTATTAAAACAGTTGTTCTTTACGACCTGATCGGGTTACTTTTGTTTTCCGTTAAGTGAGGAGCGTATTGTGTTAATTTTTATTCCTAGTAGAGTGCGCGGGATTAGTTGGGCGGCAGGATAGGGGCGATGTGGAGAAGCGCAGGAGCGGGAGATAAGGAGCGGATGTGAGGGGATGGGGGGGGTGCGGGATTTGGGGGTGTGGGGAGGGGAAAGGGGTAGAAGAGCGCGTGTCCCGGTTGGATGCGAGTCGTGAGACCATGACGAGGAGAGGGGGGCGGGGTGTGTGGGGGGAGGAGGCAGTGGATGGTACCTCGTTCGTTTCATTTTCAATTTGGTTCTTTTTGTATAGATTTTTTTTTTTTTTTCTGCGTTTCTATATTGTTCAATACCGCTTTTTTCAGAGTTCTTATTTTTACCTTCTTTCACCTTTGTATCGGGCTTATCGGTTACTTGTATTGCATATTACTGAATGATCGTTAGTTCACTTTGCGGTGTATGACGATAAGTAGTTTGGTACCGGGTAGTGTGTTTGCGATGTGGACAGGATGGGCACTATGTGGCGCTGATTGGGCAGCGAGTGGAGGGGGCGGGTTGGGGGGTGATTGAAGTGTGGTGCTTGATTGTCCTGATATGTGCACGGCTCACGATGATGTGGAGATGTTGGTTTTTGTTCTAGGTTGGTCGGGTTGACTTTTTGCATCGCAGTTCTTTGGTTTACTTTGAGATGGGGCTTAGTTGTATTCAGAGGGTATCGGTCACAGCCCGGTGTTTTGGAGTGGTTCGTGTGAAAATGTGATATATGCTGTTTAGCATTGCAACATTTTGAGTATTTTTTTTAAGTTTTGGTGCATAGTTCTACTTACCATTTGCGAGTGAGTTTCGTGCATGTGGGGAGGTGTGGGGCGGGGCTGATGACATGTCGAGGGGTGGAAGGCTTGGGGTATGAGGTTGGCTGGGGTGGAGAGGGATCAGGTGGAGCGCGGATGGGTGGGGCGGAGTGGTGGGAGGACGCAGGGGGGGTGGGGAAGGGGTGGATAGCGGAGGTGGGGGGGGGAGAGATTGGGGATACGGTGGGGCGGTGAGTATTTTGTGCGTGAATGTAACGGGTTGGATTCGGAGGTGATGGGGGTAGGGGGGGGGTGTATGGGGTGTTAGGCAGGGGGGTGGGGGGGTACTATTATTATGAGGGCGTTTTCTAGTCACTTCATTTATGAGTTATTCGTTTGAAGTTTAAAGAAGTTATTTTTTTGGTATACACTTTTCTTATTTCTCCTGTTCCTTTCAACGTTTTTTTTTTTTTTTTTTTTTTTTTGATTTATTTTGTTTTTTATCGTTTAGGTATATCAGGTAAGGTATTCCACTGGCGCGAGATTTTTACGTTGCCTGAGTAGATCGGATGGAGCTTGTCCATAGTGTTATATGTTGGAGGTTGGTCTGTTTTTCGCTAATTTGGGAGAAGCTCGACGTTTGATTCTTCTCCGGTTTCGTTGTCTTTTTTGTGGTCTTGTTTGAGAATTCTTGCTTAGTCGACTCGAGAGTTAAGATGTTTTGTTGTGTGCTGGACCTCTTTTAATATAAGAGTTCACGCCTTTCTCTTATACTTTGTTCTCGGTGATTCATCGGATGTTGTTTAGTTATGATGGTCGGAGAGATGGCATGTCATCGCGTCAGAGATTTTCATGTGTTGCCATTGATTTGGTGAGTCATGATTTGCAATTTAGAAGCTGTTTGCTGGTTTGATGTTTGGCGATAACGTAGTGTATTGTGTGGCGTGAGGTGTGTGGTTTGTGGTGTTTTTCTGGACTGGGTATTAGGGGGCGTTGGAGGGGGCGAGTGGGGGGTAGCTGCTGATTGTGGGCGGGGAGATGGAATGGGCGGGAGGGGTGGATGTAGCGTGGTGGACTTTGAGGGTGTAGAAACATGTTTGTGGGTTAATGGGGGGTGGCGGGGTGGGGGTGGAGTGACAGAATTGAGATTGGCATGGGGTAGTGAATTAGTCAGATCTGATGAGGGGAAAGATGTTGTGGGGACGGAAGTGGAGACTGGGTGAACCTGCTGATTTTTGCGGTCATGTCTTTTTTTTTTTTTACTTGCTTCGTCTGCTTGGTAGTGATCATGTTTTTGGCGGTAGTGGTTTATGCATGACCTTATCTTGTTCAGGGTTCCGTTTTTGCAGTGTTTCTTATTTTTGGTATTGTATTTGGTTAGTTGTCTGGTTTTTTCGGTGTTGACGGTGGCCTATGTTTCATGTAGTACAGTCTTGCGTGCCGTGTGGCTTTTATTTTTTATATGTAATCTTAGTTGTTTTTTTTAGCAGCAAATTAAAGGGATGGTTCTTCTACTTTTGTTGGTTGCTGTGTTTTGTATTTACGGCGTCTATTGCGGAAGATTGTATTTGTTTTTTTACGGTTTTGAGGCCGGCGTAGGATTTCGTCTGCAATGTCTATGAGAGTATTGTTTATTTTCATGGGGCTGGTTTAGGTGCATTTTTTTTCGCCGGCTTTTTTTCATATTTTAATACGTTGTATTTTGTTTTATGGCGTTGAGTAGCCTCATATACCCAACTTTCTGCTCGGTCGTCGGTGATGATGTATTCTGTCGTTTTCTTGGTGAGGTAGTCGTCCTTGTGTTTTTTGTCACCATTCGTGTATTGTGTATCTTGATGTTCAGTAGTATCTTGGAACCGAAGGACAATTTGGTACTGGGGGATGTTGTCTCTATAGCGCGTAATAATATTTATATAGTATTACGATTGTTTATTTTCAGTCATGATTCTTTTCGTTTTGAACTGTGTTGAGGGGCGGGTGGGCGTGTTGCTCTATATGGTGTGGGTGGTTGTCTCTCTTTGTTAGGGTTATGGTGGGGGGCAGCGGTGGTGTTGCTAGTGTGGGGAGTCGGACGGGCGAGGGGGAGTGAAGATGGGCCAATCGGGGGGTGGGAGAATAATTAGGGCATGGGTAGTCATCTGAGTGTGAATTAATCGAGCAAGGAGGGCGTTAGCGTGTGAGGGTCGTTGGGGTGGGTGGGATTGGTACGGAAGGGAGGGGGACCAGCGATATGAGGAATTTTATAAGTTTGGGAATGATGGTGAGTATAGGAAAGGTGGGAGGTTGATGTTAGGTGGACGATTATGCGAGTTCGATGTGGGGAATAGTCGGAGGCGCTGGGTTGGGGGGTGGACATGGTGATGAAGTTTATGGAGCGGGATAGGAAAGGAACGAGATAGGCGAGTCAAGTTTATGTTATAGGGGGTCAAAGGGTATTAGAGGGAAAACGAGACGAATGGACAGTATAGTGAGCTTGAGCAGGAGATGTAGGCGAGCTATGTCAAAGGGGCTGGGAGCCGGGGAGGGGGAAAGATAGTGATAGAGATAGGGGTTAGTTTCATAAGTAATATAAGAAATAAGCCGCATGAGGCATTTGAAAGCAGTTATCACACAGTAGAGTGAGAGGGTGGAAGGAAGAAGAGAGAGATGGGGTATAAGAGGTGGGGATAGCGTGGTTAAATATGGGAGGTGGCAGAGGGGAGTGCGGGGATTGGTGAAGGGTTGCGCTGGTTGGATAGGGGAGGACGTGTCATATTAAGTGGAGGAGGTAGGGGGAGAGGATGTGTGGGTAATCTGGGTTAGTTTGGTAGTTGTTGGAGGGGGGGAGGTTGGGCGTCCGGCGAGGGTATTCGGTATGGGTGATATGCGTGGGACGGGGGGCGGGAGGGATGGGGACCTGTTCTAGTAATCTGGTAGTGGGGGAACACGGTTTGGGGGGGTGGTGGGGGGTGTGGGGTTGGGGGGGGGGGGGGAGGGTGGTTTGGGGATATCAAAAAGGGTGCTGGAGTTTGGGGGTGAGGTGCTTGCTTGATTTTTTACAGTTCGGTAGATAGTTGGTTGAACCCCGGGCTTGTGGATTTATTAGTTCTGCGGGACGTGGTTAAAGGGGTGGGGGGGCGGAAGGGGGGGAGGGGGGGTTAGGGCGTGAAGTTGGCTTTGGCGGTTGGAGCCCCCCTTGATACACTTAGTATGTAGTCTGAGGCAGGCGTCGGCATGATTACGTGATGAGGACGGGCGGGCGTATATGGGCAAGTGGTGGTGGGGGGAGAGGTTCGGGGTGTGGGATGGGGGAGAGTGTGTCGTCGGTTGAGGGGCTGTGTTTGATTAGGAGAATGGTATAGGTTATTTAAGATGAAGGTGTGATGTGTGATGGTGGCATGTTATGTTTATGATAACGAGAATGATGAAGCTGGAGATTTGTTGTAGGGTTGGGGAGAGTAGCGGGTGAAAGACGGGTGCCTAAGAGAGGGGTGGGGGGAGGAGGGGATAGGAGAGGGGGGAGCATAGTTTTATGGTTGGGGATACCTCGAGCGTGCTGGGCGGAGTGTGGTGAAGAGTTGTTGCGAGAAGGATCTGGGAGATGTGGATTGAGCCAACGAGGCGAAATATTTTGGTGAAGGAAGGGGGCAATTTCGTTGGAGGGGAGTCCAGGGGTACAGAGGGTGGGTGGACTGTTGAGCGTGCGGTGGGATTGGGGGGATGTTGGCGCGTTTCAGGGGGCTACGTGGATAGATCTGTAGGGCCGTCTAGGTGTCTTTTATGTTGTCAGGTGGCTTTTTGTGGGGTGTGCCATAGTAAAGGAGTTTTTATATTGGTAGCTTATGCGTTTTTATGGCTAGGGATTTGGTTTGGAACCGTTCGCTCGGCGGGTGATAAGCGTGGTGGGTAGCGAGAGAGTACGGGTGTTCTGGGAGAAGTGTTGCGGATGGGGAGTGTGGTATAGATTGGGGAGAGTTGTGAGGGACCTAAAGCATGGGGCAAGTACAAAAGGATTGGAGGATGGGGTGGAAGTGGGGGATTATGGGGGCAGTAGAGTGGTTGGTGCGTAGTGGGTGGTGAGGGATGGGTAACGGCAAAGAGAGTTGGGGGTGGGGTGGGGGAATAGTCGTTGCTTGGGGGTGGGGGTGGTGGGGAGTTGGGGGGGGATGAGAGGAGTGGTGCAGCTGGAGGTGGGGGTTGCGTGGTATGAATGAGGGGAGTTAGTAAGAAGAAGACGCGGTAGAGAGGTGAGGGATGCGGTGTTAACGGAGAAGTGGGGTTGGTGAGGAAAGGAAGAATGGTGTGGGTTGGAGAGGGGGTGAGGTGACTGATGCTAGGAGGGGCAGAAGGGGGATGGGCAGGGGGGGGGGGGTGAGGGGTGGGGAGGATTAGGAGTTGGGAGGGGGGGAAAGGTCGGTCGCGGGTGCGGGCTAGGGGAGAGGATGTGGTAGGGGGTTGGAGGGCGAGGGTCGGTGTGGGGATGGGGTGGGGGCGGGGATGTGTGTGGCGAGAGTGACAACGCGTTAGAAGGGGTAGGGGTAGGGAGGTGGTATGGTGGGGGCAGGAGGTAGCTGGGGGGTTGGTGGTTGTTTTTTTTGTTGTTGTTTGGGGGTTCGAAGCGTGTGAGGGAGGGTGGGTGGGTAGGAGGGAGCGTTGGAGAGTGGGGGGTGTTGGTTGATGTGTGGAGGGGGGCGAGGGGGTGGAGAGGGTGGAGCTCAGTTGAAGGTTGGGGGGGCGTGATTTAGAGGAGACGGGGGGTCAGGCTGTGTGCTTGGAAGACAGGGGGGTGACAAGTGTGTTAAGGGGACAACAAGAGGAGGGTGACGTTGGAAAAAGTGTGATGGGGGGATGAAGTGCGGGTAGGGAAAGTTTTTTTTATTGGGGGTGGTCAGGAGTGAGATGGGAGAGGGCAGGTGTGGGGGGGGGGGAGGGAAGTAGTAGAGGGTTAGAGGAGGCGCGCCAGGAGGGCTGAGGGGTATGGAGAATCTAGCAGTGAGAAGGGGTTCGGAGAGTCGGGCTCAGACAGGGTTAGGGGTGAAGCGTGGGGGTTTGGATACTTCGAAGGACATATGGGTGGATACGGGACAGACGTATAAGAGACGCGCACTGTAACGGGTGGAAGTGTAGTGGTGGGGGATGGTGGGGTAGGGTGGGGGTATGGTTGTTATTAGTTAGATAGGGGAAGTCGAGCTAGTGAGGCGAGGGAAGGGAGTGTGGGGGTAGGGTGGGAGTGGCGTGGGCGGGTGAGTGTCCGACGTGAGGAAGTATAGGTTAGTGGGTCGAATGGATTATTGAAGAGGGGCATGGAGGGGCACGGATTGGGTTCTGGGGGGATATTCGGGGGGATCAGAACTGGGTTGTGGAGGAGAGCAAGATGTCCAATCTATGGGGGGTGGGGGAGGGGGAAAGTGAGGTAGAAGGTGGGGGGATGGGGGAGAGGGAAGGTGGGGAGGTGTCGGAGACATGTGGGTTTGCCGGCCGGGTATGGGGCGATTTGGACAGTTGGTGGAGTGGTCGTAATGTCCACCTCGGGTAACGACCTAAGGGTCGGTGTGTTGGTTGTAGGGTTGCTGGGAAGGAGCGTTTGGTTAGGGGGCGAGAATTATAATGCGAGGGTGTAGGGTGGCCTTGGGGGGGGGGAGATTAGTGGGAGGCGAGGGGGGTATGTGAAGGGGGGAATTTGGATAGAGTGGGGGGGGTGGGATGGAGGGGGAGCTAATAATAGAGTGTTGGGGGAGGGGGCGGGGAGCGGGGTTAAGTGGGTGGGAGAGACATGGGGAGGGGAGTGAGGGGTGGTTGAAGAAGGGTGTTGTGTGATTAGTTGAGTAGGGGAGTGGAGATTGTGTTGAGGATGATGTGGGGGGAGGGTGCGGGTGAGAGGGAGATGAGGGGGTGCGTAAGATGCAGAGATAGGAGTGATGTTGGTTAGGGGAATCGAAAGTTGCTCGGGGGTGGTGAGGATGGGGGGGGAGGTCGCGGTGGAACATATCGGGTTATGTGCAACCGAGGTGGGGAGGGTGAGAATGAAAGGCCGGGTGGTTCGATGACGGTCACGTAGTGGTGACTTGTGTTAAATTTAACAGTTGTTTCGGGAGGGTGCGGTTGAGCGGGTTTTCAATAGGTTGTGGGTGGATTAAGCAGAGGTGGGTGGCGCGTGTTGCGGGTCCCTTTAAGTCCTATTAGGGCGAACAAGGGAAGTAGGTGTGAATGTTGATCCTGTTGGGAATTGGTGCTTTCATGGGGGAGTTGGGTACAGGTGGGGGGGGGACTATCGTAATGAGATAAATCTGGAGGATGGAGTGGTTTGATAGATGAGTAGTATAAGGGAGGGGGTTGGAGGTGGGGGGGGGAATGGGGCGGGACATAGTGGTAAGAGGGTAGTGTCAGTGGAGATGATTTGGATGAGGGAGTAGTGGTTGTGATGTTAAATAATGTTATTACGGTTTAGGTGTTAGATGAATGTCTGGCAAGTTTGGGGAGGCTGTGTTGGTTTTTAAATATCGTTGGTGGTAGGAGTATAATGTATAGTAGTTGTGGTTGTGTTTGATTGGGTGTGTTGGGGAGTGTAAGGTGAATAATGGAAAGGGGAGTTGGGAGAGTGGGCCTCCCCCATGTACACTGTGATGAGAGGGGGGTTAGCTGTTGGGCAAGAATTTGGGTGTAGCTTAGGGGCAGGACATGGAAAAGTGGCGTAGGAAGAGGTGCGGGCAATACACTGTGGTAGTGTGTCTTAGAGCGTTGTGTGCGGGTGTTGCTAGTGGAGGGTTAGAGTATATACACTACACAATATGTATAGGTGAGTTTTGTAGACGGAGGCGGATAGGGTGTGGAGGGGGGAGTAGGAGGGGGTGGTGGTGTGAAAGGAGAGTTATGTTAGTGTGATGTTGTGGAACTGAGGGGGGGGGGTGTGGGTAAGTGGGTTGCGAGTGGCGGGTAGGTTGCGCGATAAGTTTTGAGAAGTAATTTTAGAGTGGTTAAGGTTCAGGAGGGAGCGGTGAGATAGGGGGCTGGCATGAGGAGAGGCAGGGGATAAGAGGTAAGGAAGCTTGTGGGGGTTGGAGAAGAGTTGACTTTTGTGGTTAGGGATGGGAGGGTAGGATAAGTGTGAGTTTGGGGCGAGAAGAGATGTATGATGGGGGGGCGGGGTGAGCGGAGAGTTTGGGGAGTCGAGCCTGAGTAGGGGTGTGTAGGGAGGGGAGAGGTATGGCGTGGGCTCAGTTGGGGCGTACCGGACGGGAAGTGGGTGAGGTAAATGATGGAATTGATGGGGGGTATTATGGGTGAGTGAAGGGTAGGCGACAGGGTTGTTGAGATAGGGCGTTGCTGGAGACGGTTTATCTAGGACAGGGTATAGGGATGGGTGCAGTGTACTGGACCATGTAAGCTGGTAGTTGAGGACTTGATTAAAGTGGGATGAGTAGGTATTATCGTTGTGGGGTGATGAGTGTGATGGTTTTTTTGGGTTGATTTCTGGTGAAATGGGAGTTGGGGTGGGGTTTGATTGGGTCTTTTTTCGGAATTATTTGTGCAGTTTGCTTTAGGATCCTTGTGTGGCAGTTGGTTTCTTTTCTGGTGTTATTTTCTATTTTGGACATTTCCTCGTGGGCATGTTGTCGTACGAGGTTTTAAGGTGGGGTCAATATGTAAGAAGGGGTGGAGAGTTTGATGGGGTGAGCTGGAATGGAAAGAAAGGCAGGGAAAGGGGGGGCGTTAGTAGAATGTGGGGGAGTAATTCAGGCAGAACGAATAGGCAGGGGGAGGGGGTTGGAGGGGGAAGGAGTCCTCTGGAAGGGCTAACGGGGGGGGGGGATGATTTTAGGTGAGTTAAAGTTAGGAAGAAAATGGTGAATGTGAGGAGATTAGATGGTGGGTGGGAGTATGAGATGAGCGGTGAGTTGAGGCGGTAGGTTGGTGTGAGAGATTGGGGATCCTTTCGGTAAAAGGGGGATAAAGGGTAGGACGAGATGATAATGTTGGGAAGATCTGGACGTGAAGCTGTTATCTTTTTTTGTGCTGCGTTGAGTGGTGTAATTTCTTCTTGCCTTAACTATGTGGTCGTCGTCTGTCTAGGACTTACCTGTGGGTGATTTTGTGGTAAGATTCGTGGTGGGGTCGGGATATTGAATGGTTGTGTTAGGAGGGAATGGAGGAGGGGTTGGGGGTGGTATGGAGGGTTAGATGGTTGGGAGGATGTTCTGGATAGTTCAGTTTGTTTTGGGGGTAGGGTTTATGTAAATAAGTTTCTTTGGGTGATGGGTGGGCTAGGGGGTGGAGTTAGGGAGGGAGTTGATTGTGAGGTGGGGGGGTTCTCTGTATGTAGTGTGTGGGATGGAAGAGGGATTGTTGGCTGGAGGGAGGGGGGAGATTGGCTGTCGGTAGGAGGGGTCTAGTCGGAGGGTTGGGATTGTTTGTGGTGGGAACGGAGGATTTCTGGAGGGCGGTGAGGGTGCGAGGGAAGGGCAGGTCAAGCAGGGTCTGAGCTGTTGAGTGTGGGGTGGGTTAGGTGTGCGTTATGTTGTTTGGGTCCTGTCTTACTTCCTGAAAGAATGGGGAGGGGGACGGAAATGCCGTTCAAATTTGGGTAGAGGTGTTAGTGGAGAGTGTGGAGCCAGGGCGACCGCTAGTCGGGGGGTGGGTGAGAGTTTGGGGAGGGCGGATTGATGAAGGTATTTTTTGGGTGGTAAAGGGAGGGTGGATTAAGGCGGAACGGGGGGAGGAGGACGTTCAGGTGGATGAGGGGTGCGTATCAAAATTGTTTATTGCGTTCGCAGGGTTGGTTGGTTCTTGATCTTCTGTGGAGGGTAGTATGAATTGGGGGCGGGTGGCTGTAGGGTTGGTTATGACTGAGGGTAGCGGGGAGGTGGGTGTGGGGAGAGGCGGTACCTGGGGGGTGTGTTGGGGGTCCCCCCTCGCGCCACACCCCCCCCCTCGATGGACGGTAGTTGAAGGTTTGCGGTGGGTTGGAGAGACGGTGGGGAGTGTAGGGGACTGTTGTGAATGTATTTGTGGGAGGTGAGGGCTGGTATGGGTGGGAACCGGGTGGGCGATGGGGGAACATGAAGTTAGATGGTAGTTTAGTCATGGGTAAGAGGGATGTCAGGGAGACTGTTGGTGCGCTTTGTACTAATCTACAGTGGCCCCCCCCCCCCACCCCCCCCCCCCCCCCGTAGTATACTGATTCGAGTTGTTTCCCGTTACAACATCGACTGTAGCTGTTCTGAATGGTACGTGTCTATGGGGGGGGGGGGGGGAGGACTGAACATTGTATGTTTTCGGGTTTCATGACGCGGCTTGTGATCTTTGCCCCGCACCCCCCCCCCCCCCCCACACGCCCACCCCCCCCCCCTCTTTCCTGTTTTTTGGGGAGGAAGGTGCAGAGGACGTTTTCCCCTTCTCATTCTCCAACGAATGGGCCCATGTCCCTAACACCCCCCCCCACCCCCCCCCACCCCCCCCCCCATCCTTCCCCCCTAACCCCCCCCCCCCTTCCCCACTTTCTTAATTATTACGGAGATATCCTGTTTTTTTCATATCTTTATAATTAAGACATTCTCTTATTTTTTTTATATTGTACCCAACATGTTCTATGACTTTCGTGTCTTGTAATCTACGGCTGGTAATATGTTTGGGTTTCCCCCACCCCACCAAGTTTTTCCCCGTCCCCGGTGCCTCAATAAGGATTCGCTCGCTTTAGAACACAAGAGTATTTTCAGTTGGTACTTGCAGGCTTTGAATGATCCATGCCGTCCCTTCGTGTAAGTTTGCTACAGCCGGTGCAGCCACAGTGTCACGCTTTGTGTTTGCTAGACAGCCGCGATGACGCTTCTGTTAGTAAACTGTGTTGGCAGGTGCTTGATAGCTTGCTGTCTGCCTACAATACAAAGCAAGCTCAGCCTCAATTATGGTGGAAGACTCTCCGTCATTTCCATGTCACTGAACGGGATCTTAGTCCACAATTCCATGCTTTCAATCCAGATCACGGCAATTGATGTTCCTTGTGTCACTTGTGCCCGAGAGCTCTGTTTGTGATAGGCCGGCCGTCCTCTCTCTTCAATATGAACGCATACCGAATTGCCCCGAATCCTCCATCGGCCCAAGTGCTCCGGATGCAGTTTCCTGCCATGCAGGATATGAGTGACCAGAGTCGATGGCATTGTATTGTGATTGATAGATTGCAGCACTCTGCTGAAATTCTGGAGGATTTGTCGGAGTGATCAGTGGCTGAAGACGCTGGTTCGGGCCAAGTGTGATGAGATTATCCGGACGAGGTGCAATTTGGTCGGCCAAATTCCATATTGGGGGAGTGTAACTACTATCCGTGGAAAAATCCTGCGTTTTCCATACCCGTTGGTTTAACGACGACAATAGACTGTCGGAATCACGCTGAAAGCGATCTCGCCAACTCATATAGCCCCAGCGAAGTCCAAAAAGTCCGAGACAGTCGGTCAAACGCTTGATACAGGTGATACTCCTGACCAGATTCTTTTGAAAGTCTCTCGGCGTATGGGGCGCCTGCGGTGGAGGAGCAGAATCTATAGGGACGTGAGGAGGCTCCGGGATTATGCCTGACAGTAACCGGTCCTCATTACCCTGCAAGACCTCGATGAATTGACGGCCAGTCATGTAGACGCGCATCGCATCGTAGAAACTTAATGGAGCTGTTTTGACACGCTCGTTCGCATGGGTTGTCATCTTCTCGGCATATTCTATGCAGTATTCGAAGATAAGACTTTGGGCAAACGGTGCGACCGTAGGCATCCGGGGTGAAGCAGCCAGGAGGTAAACGTAGGAATAGAGCAAATTGAGCTCGAAAAATATGCGGACCTCGGGATTTGTGCCTGGAGAAAGCGTTTCAAACCAATTTCTCATCGCTTGACAGTAGCGCCATATCGTCGGATATGGATCAGCCAGGGGTATACGTCCCGACTGAAAGAGCTCAGTGTACCAGCCTGACTGAATACTCCTTAATTTGAAAAGATCCGCCGCTGAGCCGAAACTGTTGAAAAGAATATGATTCGAGTCGCCTTTGGCATCTTGTGGGACCGATATTTGGGCCGAGCAGAAGGGGAGGGCGACGTTGGCAGAATCATCTGAGAAGGAAAAAGCTCGTGATTGTATCAGACTTGTTGACCGGTCAAAGCCGTAGACACACCAGTAGACCCTCCTTCGAAGCTCTAACTTTGCTTTGGAGATTGTAGCGCTCCTCGGGGGGTCTTGATGAAGGCCCAAGTCAACCATGGCGCGTGAAGCCGCACCTATAAGGCCCCAGCTGTCAAAATGATGAGGGTCAATCATGGAGTATTCGTGAAGAAGCAGCATCGCCTGGACACTGGCAATCGATCCAGGACGAAGGACATGCTCAGCATAGGCCAATGCGGCGGAGACATGTCCGATGGAAGCCATGTAATTATCATCTTCCCGTTTCTGCATTCTTCCGGCATGCGCTATGGCGAGGACCAATCTGACGGAAAAATGATCGAACGGCGAAGCCACCGAGGTCCTGGAGGTTTCCTGGGCATATACGGCATTGATTGATGCATAGAAACTCGACTCGTCAAAGAAAGGATACATGACGAAGAAGTTTTCAAAGTAATGCCTGATAGTAATCAATGCCTCGTTATGAGGCGGTAGTGGAGTCAGAAATCCTGAAGGCAGATTGTCCTTGGTACATGCCGAGAGTATGATTCGAGCATATGACATGCTTGAGGTGAATGCGTAAAAGTCTCTAGCAGTGGCATTCACAGTCCTATTGCGGGTCAGCAGGCGAGCGACAGCACAACAGTACATGTACCGACAGATAGCCAAAATCAGACACCAGATCATCAATCTCTCGAGCCTCGAGTCTTTTCGCAGCCTTGCTCCCAGGCTCGGGTGCTGCAAGAGTCTGCGCAGTATGGTAAGTAGCTTCGCCAGAAGCTCTTCTCTGTTGAGATTGTTGCAACCGACGTTCAAGCAAGTCAATTCTTGTTTCCAAAGTAGAGACATAGCTCCGCTCCTTGCCTCTGGCAAATTGATCGTTGGTACTCGAACATTCTGCTTGTTTGCCCGATCTCTCACAAGCGGTGCAAGACTGAGGACGTTAGGCTCAAGCAGAGCAGACGCGAGTCAAGGGCAACATGCTTACCGGAAGTTTGCCGTCACATTTGATTTTAGCAGCGCGGCATCGCGAACACGCAGCAACCGGACGACTGACCCTGAGTAGAGGAGTCTCGAAGACCATGTGAGATTGAGTTTGAAATGCAGCAGGAAGAGTCACGGGGAAGAGTCCGGGGGCACACGGGGAGACAAGGAAGTCACGGCTGAATCGAGTCAAGCACGAAGAGCCAGATAATTACGGCAATGGTGTCGAGGCTGAGAAGGCCAGGACGTTTGTGGAAGCAGCAGAATGGGCAAGGCGTAATTATCCGACAAGGAAAGAGAATTGTTGAAAGTGCCTGGGGAAACAGCCGAGGGCGCTAGATGCGTTGGAGTTTGCTTGCGACGACTTTGCAGAGAAACGAAGGACAGAGGCGCTTAGGCAACTGCGGTCATTATCATTTAGGGATGGCAAAAGCTTTTTTCATGATCGGATTTGGAATACAAGACGATCCTGATGATGTTTCGGATCTTGAGGCACGGTACTATTGGGCATGAGGGGTGGCTCAAGATACGTGAGCATGATACATACGGAGTCTATAGGCAGAAGACACATCCGATTGTAACGGTGTGAGGGGACTGGACAGACGGCATCAGGATTCAGAAGGCAGAAAGTTTGGCATGGTCTTGCTGAAGCATTGGCCGAAACAAGCTCTGGACCCTTCTTTATTCGTGATGGGTTGCACCCCGCCAGCTGAGAAGTGGATGAGGTAAGTGCCCGCACAGCATGAGGCGTAGCAAGCAAAGTCTCTGAGCTCGTTTGGCAGTGGCTGCTTGTGCCTAGCACCGATGCAAGCCTCCGTAGCAGCGCCAGCTGGACATGGACACTCACGGAAGCAAAGCCATGGCAGGGCCCGAGGAGCCGCTGAAGGACCCGATGACCGCTCGTCGCGAGTGGCCCACACTCTCACGGCATGTTCACGGTGTAGACAGGTAGGGCGACGGTGGAAGCGTGCCGATGATGATGAGCAGCTAAGCAGGCACAGCGCAAAACGCGATGCGACCCTGGCCTACCTCGATGCGGACCATGCGAACGGACAAACTCGGTGTGCGAATACTGGGACCCGGTCAAAGGAAGGAGCGTCAATCGCGACTACGTTGTGTACCTGCAAAACCGCGTGCAGCAGCTGGAGCTGGAAGTGGCGCGGGCCGAGAACGACGAGGGACACGACGACCCCGAGGTCATGGTGCGCAGCGGCGCCGGCGTCAAACTGCAGGAGCATGACGAGACAAAGTATCTGGGCCCGTCCAGCGGCACGCAAATGACGCGGCTGATCATGCAATTGGCCAAACAATTCACCGACTCCCAGTCAATCAAGAACATCGTCAGCGACACAAAGGCCCGCCAGGTCAAGGCCCTCTACGCTGAAGAGGCCTCGAAACCCACCTCCAAGATATACCCCCTGACCAGCGATGTTGCTGCCGAGGATCTCCCCAACCGCAGCCTGACCGACCTCCTGGTTCAGCTGTATAATCTCAAGGTCCAGCCCATGTATCCCGCTCTGCACGAGCCCTCGTTCGCCAAAGACGTCGATGCCGTCTACAACGGCAGCCCGGATTTCTATCAGAACTACATTGTGCGCATGGTTGTGGCCATCAGCCTGCAAAAGATGGACACCCAGTACGCCGGGCTTGCCGATAGCTACTATCTGGCCGCCTTGCAGTATCTCAATCCTGTCATCCGCCCCATGAATCTCAAGACCCTGCAAGCCTTTGCCATGATTGCCGAGTACTCGTTGCTCACTCCCACCAGAACTGCCATCTACTATGTCATCGGTCTCGCTGTTCGTCTTTCCCAGTCCTTGGGCATCAACGAGGAGCGCACCATCACTCGCACTCAGACTGGCGCCAAGGCTGATCCTCTCGAGGTCGACATGCGTCGCCGCCTCTTTTGGTGCACCCTGGTCATGGAGCTTGGCCTCTCGCACGCTCTGGGTCGCCCGTCTATTCTTGCAACTCACCAAGATCATATCGACGTTGAGTTCTTTGAAGCCGTCGGTGATGAGTATATTACCGCCGACGGCATTCTGCCTGGTGCCCCGAGACCTAACCTGAAGAAATGGATTGCCATTCACTTCTTCAAAATGCGCATGCTGCAGCTCGAAGTCAGACGCAAGCTATACCAAAGAAAGAGAGCTACCCCCAAGGACGACAAGGACGTATGGTTTTTGCAGATGCAAGCAAAACTCGAGTCCTGGAGAGATGCCAGTCCAACCAAGGATGAAGGCAGCGGCCTCAACAAAGTCTGGTTCGTTGGCAGATACAACACTATGGTTGTGTTTTTGTACAGACCCTCACCCCAAGTGCCCCGACCATCCGTCGCGGCCGCCTTGAGAGTCTTCGAAGCCTGCCGCTACAACATTTACCTCCAAAGAGAGCAGATTACTTTGGGAAATGTCGATCTGACGTGGATATTCACACAGGCAATCTTCATGGCAATAAATTGTCTGCTATGGTCTTTGTCGTTCGCTGAAGTTCGCAAGCAGAACCCCAAGCAGGATGTCCAGAAGCACCTGGATACTGCTATGGATGCCATCAGGCTCGGCTCAGAACGTTGGCCAGGCGTCTTGTCAGCCATCGAACTCTACCGCGATCTAATCCAAGCTATATTGAAGGCATATGACAAGGATGGCGACATTCCCCTCAACGAGCCTACCCCATCCGATAGCGCTTCATCCGGCGGAATGCCCTACTCACCCAACATTGGCACAAGTCCCGGTACCATCTCTACCGTCTCGATAGCCACTCCGCCCGAGCGGATTGCTCCATATGCAAACTTCCACAACAACACGAGTGTTGAGCAACCACCTCCAATGCCATATCAGTCGGCTGAACGCAGCACAACCACATCCAATGCAGCCACCGCCACATCCCCACGTTATCAGAACTCTCCAGCATCGCATCCGTCCATCCCGCGCATCAGCGAGCCAGCAGTGTCGCCTCCAGAAGCATATCAGCCCTCACAACCATCGTATTTCCACCCTCTACCCAATTTTTCGGAATATCCAGTGCAGCACAACAGTTGGAATGGCGTATCACAATATGTCTCGCCGCCGATCCAACGAACAGACTCTGACACCTACAGCGCCTATGGTTTCCCAGCCTCGTCAGACAGTGGCTTAGCACCGCCTCAATCATATCCGCCTCCGGTGTCGTCGCCTCTATATGGCCCTGGCGACTCGGTCGCTCACCAGCAACAGCAGCAACATCATCAACAACAACAACAACAACACCACCACCACCACCACCACCAACACCATCATCACCACCACCAACATGACCATTCCGCCGAGAATATAATACAGAACCAGGGCCTCTGGGACCAAGACATGTCGCAGTTTGGCGCTGGTCTTGATCATGCTCAGCAGAGTGAGCTCATGCATTCGTTGGAAACGTCGGGGATGGAGGATATCCAGCACATGATCACGAACACGATGCGGGCGTTTGGACAGAGACCGCTACAGAATGGATGAATGGAACAAGGCATTTATCTTTCAAAGTTACTCCATAATGCATATGCAACAACGAAATCACGATACATGTAACAGCGAAAAAAGCAAGCTTTGACAACCAGACATCGGTCGCCCGTGATCTCGTCCCAGACTTTTTTACAAAGGTGAGCCAACGAGATATATGGGAGCAATGCAACACTAGAGGTAAAAAGATGAATCAAAGGAACGAAAAGATTTTCTTATCTAGTTGCACATGGTTGAAAAAAAAGTAACAGACTTATCATTTACAACGATTCCTTCCTAAACTGTTCTCTTCGTCTGACCTGCAGATTGAAGAAAAATATAAAAAGTCAAAAAAAGAGACTATTCTTGTAGCTAGCTAGCTATCTGTAATATGGCGAGGCCGAGCTGGAACAGAAAAAATGAGGAGAAAAACCACAAACCGAGAGATGAGATGCCAAGCAAGAGGGGAGCAGAGGAGAAGGCAGAGAAGAAAAACTGGTATAGAGACACACGAGATTTCATTCAGAAAAGTATTGAAAAGAGAAGAGAAAATGAGCCAAGAGTAGCAAATGCCACATGAATCGAAGAAAGCAAAATCTCAGGGGAAAAGATAGAACAGTGTATAAAAGCCGCGTGAATGAAACAAGGCAGCGCATTGAAGACCCCGGGATATGAAAGCAAAATAAAAAAGAAAAAAAGGAAAGAAGAGAAAAAATAAATAAAGGAAAAACATATATCGCAAGTACAGGCCTCCTGATAAAAGAAATTAAAAATAGAGGCTTCGCATGTAAAAAGGAAATCCGTTTCCATATCTCGTTTCTGTTCTCATTCATGGCTCGCTTGGTTCCATGCTGACCGGTAGTCATGTTGGACGCAGACCAGTATTGATACTGCTTCGATGTGTATTCCCGATCCATCCAGTAGTAGTATATCAATTGTGCATGGCGCCGTGGGAAACATAAAAAACCAGGTGTTGGAAACCGAGCGGACGTTGCATCAAAGAAGAAAAAGGGAAAACCCCAAAAAAGGAAACTCGAAGCAAAGCAAAAAAACCAGCAGTCTTGGGGTATGAGGGTATGCTGAAAGGAGATTAAACGAATAATGATCAAGATGCTGTGAAGCATATAGGGGCCATCCAGGTGAAATCCCGTTCTAATTGTACTCAAGTTGTGTCCGAAATATTGAGGTAGGCTGTGACAGGGCTTACAGATCGTTGATGGTGAACTCGTCTTCTTCTTTGAAGACTGGCTCGTCAGCGGACGGCCAGTAGCCCTGGACGGGGCTTATTCCGCCGCTTCCGCTGTGAAACTCAGGGCTAATGCTCTGGTTGTTGTAGTTTGCTTGTCCTTCTTGTCCTAAAGGCTCTCCGGCGAGGTTGGTGTGACCAGGAACACGAAGTCCGGATCCGTTGCCTCTGCTGTAATCCTGGAGATTGCCAGTGGCTATGAGCTTTTGCATGAGCTCGCGGACCTCGGTGTCCATACGTCTTTGATCTTCAGTCATGGGAGCAGACCAATCATCACCTCTGGCACGAGCTCTTCCCTTGAGCTCGGAGTTCTCCTCGAGGGTAAACTTCAAATACCAGAGCAAGTCTCGGGTCCATGAGACACTGCCGTTCAGGATGTCGCCCTTGTTGGGACCCTTGTCCTTGTCGTCCAATGGGAGGCTAGCGCTTGCCACGCCGGCAGATGTGGCTCTTCTGCCATTGCCGCCTGCGAGCAAGGAAGTGGCCTGGGAAGGTGATATGCTGGTTGCGACGATAGATGGCGAGAGTGGAGCATTCGTCTGGAGGTGCTTTCTGACTCTCTCGTCCTCCAGTCTGTGTTGGGGAACCAAGCTGGCAAGATCTTGGATACGCTCGTTGATGTTGTCTCTCCTTCTGCGCTCGACGAGATTGTGTGATTCTCTTCTTCGCTTTCGCTTGGCCTCTTGAGTCTGGAAGGCTGGGGGGTTTTCCATCTTGGCGGGCAGTGACGATGCTATCTTGCCATTGCCTGTGTTGGAAGATTTGAGAACCTCGGTGATTTGAGGGTGCTGCTGGTGCTGCAACATTTGGTTGGCAGGAGAACCAAATGGAGAGACATCCTGCCAAGAGTGCGGGTTTGATATGTTCTCCCAGTTATTGACACCTGAGCCGTGTCTGTTGTGGCCGACGATGGCACGAGGCTGCTGTGACATGCTTCCAGCGGGATATTCAGGCTCGCCGAGGCGCAGGTTGGAGATGCCAGGCGTGTTTGGCGTGGCGGGTGAGCGCGAGTTTGAGATCTTGCGCTCCATTTGTACTTGCGGAGCAGTCAGGCCGTTCATGTATCCACCAGTGGTGGGCACGCTGTATTGCGGGCGGAACTGGCCGTAATTGAAGTCATTGACGAAGGGCGACTGGATTGGAGCGCCCTCGGGAGTTGATGAGTAGAAGTTGCTGTTATTGTTATTCAGGTGCGACTGGTTCATCGACATGGGCATGCTGCCTTGGTTGAGGAAGTGCTGGTTCATGTTGCCATTGTTGAACTGAACGTTGTTCTGGTGGTGGCCGTCGTCCATGTTGATACCGTCGAGTAGCTCGTCGTCGGCGATGCCAGAGTTACCCATGTTGAAGCTCGAGGACATGTTCTGGGGGGCAAAAGAGTTGAAGTTGGAGTTGCCCATGGCGTGGTCGCCGTTGCTGTTCATACCGTTCTGCATGTGGTGAGAGTTGATGCCAAAGGCAGAAGATTGCTGGAATTGGTGTGATTGGAAGAAGTCGGTGGGTTCAGACTTGATGTAGGGAGACCCAGCACCGGCCATATCGGGTTTGACGGCCAATGGATCGAACTCGAAGGGCTCGTCGAAAGTAAATTCGAGCGGCGAGTCGTGCTGTAGGTTGATATTGTCTTGATGTGTTTCGAAAGGTGGAAAGGTGGTCAATGATGTTGGGGCTGTGGGAAGAAGCGTTAATTGAGGGTTCTATTTGTGAATGTGAAGGAGTGAACGCGCGTGACTGTCGCGATCGAGGCAGAGGCAGCAGCAGCAGCGACAGCAAACATGTGACACGAGGAAGGGAAAGGTAATACTCACAGACTATAGGCATCACTTTGATATGAGAGTGTGCGGAGGATCGATTGCAATACTGCACTCGAGTATAAAACGATAGTCAAAGGGCGAGTCTGGAGAGGCGGGATGTCTGCAGGCACAAGGAACTGGTTTGCTTCAGTGGCCAAGAGATTTCTGGTGTTGGTTGGTCCAGTCAAATCCTGTCTCAGCGGTCGTGGAAGGGTTAGCCGTGTTGCACAGCAGGTGTGACGATGTCGTGGGAGATGGTGTTGCGAAAGTCGGCTGTAGATAGTTGGGTCGATGCGCCTGCGAGTAGTTCTGAGGTTAAGATAGAGTCAGCATGGGAATAAAAGGATGGGCAAAGACGTTGGTTGATTATAAGGGAGGCGCATGCAAGCGCATGAACGCATGACGAGTGTCAGTCAAGCAGCTTGAACCGGACAGAATCCAAGAACGTGTCTGCTGTCAGGGGACGCCTGCATCCGGGCGCAACACAGGCTGGCTGTCAAAGCCATAAATAGGTGGTGGGATAGATGGGCAGGAGAAGGCGAAGGGAAGGTAGCAGTACTCACTACAGGCAGTGCAGGCGACGACGCTTCACTTCAAGTCTGCACACCCAAGGCAGGGCAGGCAACAGAGCGGGCAGCTGGCACAACAGTATTTGTTGCGGCGACAGAAGGGCAACCAGCGGCAGCAGCAGCAGCAGCAGCAGCAATGCGCCGTGCTACGGGGAGATCGATCGAGTGCCTAATATGTAGGACACTGGCTCGAGCAGGGCGGACGGCGGGGTGCTCTTGCGCCGAGGGGAAGGTGCCAAGACCGAAAGAACGACCCAGTCCGAGTCAGCCGGTGAGGAATGTGTCAGAGCGAAACCCCCTCAAGATGTTGTCTCGAGAAAGGGTTGCAGAGTGAGTCGGTGCTGTCGTCACTGAGTGAAGGGAGCGACGATGGATGAGACGCGAGTGACAAGAGGAGAAGGGGGGAAGAGTGAGGAGGGCGCGAGTCACTGTGTGAATTAAGGTAACCCCGTCTTTTGCTGTCGCTGCTTTCTCCAGACTTGGCCGTTTCAAGGCGGTCAGGGCTTGAGGCGGTGATCAGCGCGGAGAACAATCGAGATGATATCAACGATGTGTTTATTTAATTTGATCGAGTTGGTAGAGCTGTACAGGTAGCAGAGTCGGCTTGCAGGATGTGGTACCGGTATACTTGAAGGGTGATATGATGTGGCAGGATGTAGCAGAGGTAAATAAAGGATACGAGCTAAGTGAGCAGAGAGATAGTCCGAGTGACAAGATGATCAAAGGGGGACTGCTTGTGTTTTGCGCCGTGAGGGAAGGGGAAAAAAAGGCGGCCTCGATATACTAATATACCTCGGAGCATCCTGGCGCCTCTCACCCTGAGGTTCTGGCCTGTAAAGGAGGGCGGACGTGACGACTGGCACTCGAGATACCGTCTCACGCTAAGGGCTCGACAGAGTGACTCGTGTGCAAGATGATCCACATTGCCGGAGTGGTCCTGCCTTGTATTTTTATTGTAAATGCCCTTCGCAGACTAAAATATGTATGTGCAAACGGTGACCAAACGCGTCAAAACCTGCTGAGGACCCAGGCGGCCGCATTCTGGCGGGCCTGGCACACACACCACCCTGATATCTTTCGTATTTAGCATGCCCGTCCGTTGCAGCTTAAGGACTAAGCTGGAACGGCGATAGCGAGAGCAGCCATCTCTATTTCCTGTCCATCGCCACCCCGCCTGGGCCCCCGAGACAGATGCATTAAGCGTGTAATATGTAATCTACCAGAAGCTGACATGGTCTCGGTAGAGCCTGACACCGGAAGGACGGGGCGAAGGGACGCCTCCAGGTAGCAGTCAGTGAGTGCGCACGCAAGAGCTGCAGGCTACAGCGACAGCCGGGAAGACGTTGCGAAGATAGTGAATGGTGCTAACGGTGGAGCAACCCAATTATGGGTGGTGCCAAGGGTATGGCCGGCGCTAGCTGTCCGAGCCGGCGCTTCAGCGTGCGTGCATGACTGGAGTCTGGCAGAAGTGTGGACGTCTGGATATTGTTGTAGGTGTAGCAGCACGCATACAACTGCTCACAAGAGGCTGCCTATTTCGACTCAGATAGTCATTCCGCGGCGATCATCTGCACGCTGCACGCAATCAATCCCGCGCTTGCAGTCCAACGAACAGTCGCCGATTCGGCCCACTCTCTCGCATCCTCGCCGCCGTCATCGTCGTCGTCGTCAAAGCACAGCCTGCAGCTCCAACGACTGTTGCGCTCTGCGCACACCCCCCTCCCAGACCACGTACCGCCCCAATCGGTAGTCACGGAGCTGTTGTTACGCATCGAAGACGCCCACGCGCTCTCCCGCCGCCTACCGCCCGCCCCTGCAGCTCTTGCAACCTGGCCTGCCCTGCCTTATTCTAGTCTATTTCAGAAGTTGATCCTGGTCGGTGCTGATCTCAATCGTCAACATCATCATCATCATCTGCTGCTGCTGCTCTGCTCGCAATGGCCTCGTCCTCGTTTCGTGATTCGATGAATTCACTTGGTTGGAGCCGTAGAGAGCCCGCCCCTACGCCCACACCGGCCGCCAATGCCTCGACACCGTTCCTTGGCAGACTGCAGTCGTTCAATCCCTTTGCACAGGGGGGATCTGTGAGGCTGCCTCTGTACGAGAATGAGGGGCCAGGTGCTCCGCTGCCTGCTCGTACCCGCCGCGAAGAGGAAGAAGGGTGGTTTGCGCGTACGTGCCCTGTCCTTTCCTCCCATCATTGCTGCCCTCGACATGCTCGATATCTGGTGCACGAGGCCCTGGATAGCCTGGACCCCAATCTGCGCCAGTCGACGCTAAGAAAATGCTCTACGATACGCGAGTCACCATGGCACATCCTGATTTCAAAAACACCCCATCTGCCTTGGACATAGTCCCATCCACCCAGACTGCTGACTTGACATTCCAGTTAGCCGTTGGGACCGCCTGCTCGTCTTTGGTGCCCTCAACCTCGCCGCTATCGCCCTTTTTGTCGTGTGTTTCACTCTGATGCCCGTTCTAACCCTGCGGCCCAGGAAGTTTGCAATCCTGTAAGTTTGCTCCGACGACGATGCTTGCGTGCAACCCTTCAGCGCAACCTTCTAGAGACATGCTGTCTTTTTGATATGGCGATGCAGCCACGCGCGGTGGGGTCGCCGAGTGGTCGCCACCCCACGTCTGGTCATGCGGCTGCTCCCATACCTCCCTTAGCTCCCGCACAAGCGCCTTTTCTTAATCCTCTCACCGGCCATACATTCCTGTTTCCACTGCTACTGCTCTTCGTTCTGTGCTTACGGCCGCGCTGGATAAGGCTAACCAATCACCAGATGGACCATGGCTTCTGCTCTCTTCCTCAGCTCCTGGGCCGTTATGATGGGTCCCTACACATACCGTAAGTCTTGTTTCCCGATCGCGATAAATCTTGCATCTTTGCTAACGGCCGTACAGTCATGCACCTGCTTTCGACCGAGCGATTGCCATTTACTGGCACCTACTTTGGTTCCATCGCAATGACCTTATACTTTGCTCTCGGTGTGAGTCATGCCCATCTCCGATGCTCACTCTATTGCAAACCACTGTCATGCAGACATGCTTGCATTTGTCCCTTCTCACTGCACGACCTCTTTGCATTACGAAGCAAGTGAATACCAGCTGACCTCTCGTAGATCCGCAGCACCTTCTTGACCTTGATCTCGTCCATTATTCAGCTTGTTTGCCTGGTGTGGTATCTCATAAGTTACTTTCCCATGGGCTCAACCGGTCTGCGCTTTGCCGCGAGGTTTGGAGGCAGCCGCATAACCGCTTGGATGAACGAGTAACCAGCAGCTCCTTCCTTAGCAAGAGAAAATAGCTCCAAGCCATTTCACAAGACAGTAGTCCGATCAGCCTATCACCAATCACTCATATGTTCCCTTTATGTATCTCCTCTTCACGAACCGACATTGTGGCGCGCCCGGCGGTCGGGCGTTCTAGCGTACTTTTAATTCGTACCCGCCCTTTCGCCAACTTTTCCTGATTTTAATCCCTCTGGACAAAGGAACCTCGTCGCAGAGGCTGCGACCATGCCGAGACTTCCCTTTTTCCTGTTCAAGTAAGCTCTGACCTCCAGACGTGCGCATTGAGAGTAGCGCGTCAACTCGTCTCCCTCTTACAGAAGCGCTCGTGCATCGCTTGGTTCTCTTTTGAAAATGTGGCACTCGATAAATGTCGATGGCTTGCGAAGAGGCGCAAACATAATCATCATGGCGCAAGAAAGTGACGACGAGATGTGGTATCATCATCGAACGCTCCAGCCGCCGTCAAACGGAACAGGCCTAGACGACTGCATGTTCAATCAAATTGATATCAAGGGTGTACGAGCGGTTTTTATCTCCGAAGGGTTTGCGGCTGCAAGATTGAGTTTGCGCTATGGTCACGATCTTCCGACAGTGAATCAATCCCCTTTATCCTGGCTGCAGCAGCACCCGTCTGTTTGAGGGGAGACGTCTCGAAAGGCGACGGTTGGACTATCTATCATTTGTCCAGCCGTAGGCGAACAATCTAGTGCGGAGTTCTACTCCATGGCTGCTCCGATGATTCTTTATCTTTGCTGGATATTAGCGACCAGGCTGCGACCATTGCAATTAATTTTTTAAACAAGTCAAGAAGCCTTGCAAAGCGCGGATTAAAAAAAAAAAAAAAAAAGGTCAGATGCGACTCGGCGGGCTTCAACGTCCGGAACCAAGATTTGGGAACAGCCAAATTCGACCTCAACTTGTAGCTTTTTCTCGCAGGCGAGTTGCATGAAATGGTATACAACAGAAACCTGCCAAAGTTCCTGCCATGTGTGAGAGTCGGACTCGGCAGGTGTCCTGGGAGGAGGCCTTTCCCCACATGTTCGCCTGCCCCACTTCGTGCCTCTGCCTTAACTTGACTCACGCCATGACGGCAAGTTCTTCAAAAAAGATGATTGAGAGGGGTTGTTTTCAGACTTGACGACACACCGCCTTCTTCCTTTTCTTCGTAAGGACATCACATTCTTCCACCTGATTTCAAGTATACAAAATGGCAGCAACCGGCAGAAAAGTCCAGAAACTGGAAACTGCTGAGGAGTATCAGAAGATCTTCCAGTAAGACCGACACCATCTCCATTCTGGAGAATCTGCAAGCTAATCCCTATGGAAGCTGGGCCGAAACTCAACAAGATGGCGCAGTGCCTTCCTTTGCAACTCGCAAGAACGATCCTTATGAGGTAAAAGCACTATCATGCCGTTGCGCGTCGAGGCAGTTGCTAATTCTCCCTTGATCAGTATCAAGTGGGCTTCAACAACCAGTACGTCAGACCCTGCATCATAGGGAGTTGCCTCTTTATCCCTGGTCATTGGCGAGCTGCATAATCCCAAGAAGACTTGCAGACGCGTAAGGCAGCGTGATTGAACTGTCTGGCTGCATTGGTACCAGATGACCGGAATCCTTTCAACACCCAACTCTTGACAGTTTGAAATTCCGAACCTTCGGTCGCTGCCGGCCCCTTACTTCATCTGCCTTACAGGTGTTGCTTTGCCATTGACACAGAGAGAAAACTGGGTATCGCTTATCTCGCTTTTGCTAACACGGGTGTTGTAGCTTCGAATCAGAGGCTGTGCCCGGGACCATCCCTCGCGGCCAGAATAGCCCAAGATGCGTGCGATTTGGTCTTTACGCAGAGCAAATGACTGCCTCTGCTTTCGTTGCACCGCGACACCTCAACAAGAAAGCTTGGCTCTATAGGTCGAGACCAGCAGTCGCACATCAGGGATTTGTACGTCTTTGTGTCTCATTCTGAAACCAACTGTCTTTTCCTTTCCACACAAAAGCCCCCACACCACACCCATACACATGCATACCAAAGGAGGCACATGAATTTCTAACGGGACTTTGGACTACCAAAATAGACCAATCTGCCCGACAACTCAAACACCGAGTCCAATTTCCTCCCAATCAACCCGCGCGTCCATATTTCGCCCACCCAACTCGCATGGTTGCCATTTGATGTGCCTGAAGCGGAGCACAACTTCATCGAGGGTCTTTGCACCATCGCTGGATCCGGTGACCCAACATTGAGAGAAGGCATCGCGACACATGTGTTCACGGCTAACAAGAGCATGCAAAACACTGCGTTCGTAAACTCTGACGGCGATTTCCTCATCGTGGCCCAGCAGGGCGCTCTGGACATCCAAACCGAGTTTGGAAAGCTGTACGTGCAGCCCGGTGAGATTTGCGTCATCCAGCGCGGCCAGCGCTTCAAGGTCGGCGTCGAAGGCCCTACGCGCGGTTACATCCTCGAGATCTGGGGCGCCAACTTCGAGCTGCCCGAGTTGGGTCCCCTGGGCGCAAACGGTCTGGCCAATGCCAGAGATTTCTTGAGTCCCGTCGCGTACTACACGGTCACCAAGGACGATCCTTGGAAGATTGTGTACAAGCTTGGTGGCAAGTTCTTTGAGAGCAAGCAGAACCACTGTCCCTTTGACGTGGTCGCCTGGCACGGAAACTATGTAAATTTCTTCTTCCCCCCCCTTCTTTTCCTTCCTTTTTACGGCCGCAAACGTCTTACTAACTTTTGACTACACAAAAGGTGCCATACAAGTACGACTTGACCAAATTCGTCAACGTCGGAAGCATCAGCGTCGACCACATCGACCCCTCTATCTTTTGCGTGCTGACAGCGCGCTCGCGCGACCCGGCAACACCGCTGGCTGATTTCCTCATCTTCAGCCCCCGCTGGGATGTGGCATCACACACGTACCGCCCGCCTTACTACCACCGCAATGTGGCCTCGGAACTCATGGGCCTGATCTATGGCGCGTACGGCGGCCGCAGCGACTCGTTCCAACCTGGTGGTGTGAGCTTTGAATGCGGCATGGTGCCCCACGGCGTGGCGTATGAAGAGTTCAAGGCCGCGTCCGCGCAGCCTCCGCCCGAGATGCGCATTTCCGCAGGTGCAATCGCATTCATGTTTGAGAGTTCCAGGCCATTCACCATTACCGATTGGGCCATGAAGAGCGACAAAATTCACGAGCATGATCCGAAGATGTGGGATAATCTCGTGGACAACTTTTCCACTCACCAGGCGGAGGTTGACGAGTTGTTGAAGAAAGCGGGGAAGTTGACTTTGTAGTGTAGTACCTTCTTTGTATGCAATGTGAAGTAGGCGATCATGACTTTAGCTGTGTGTGATGCTTCACTTTCTTAGCGGACGGGGTCTGATTGGTCATCATGCGGCAATGGGTACATGTAGTTGACCTGTCACTTCTGCCCTGCTCTAGTGCATCTTTATTGACATGTGAAGAAGAAGCTCTTTCCTTTGTCCTTGTCGGCTTGGCTTGCATACCCTTTCTCATCGTTGCATGCCCGGGGGCGTGTGTAGCTCTGGTGAGATAACAGATTAGCCGTGATAGAGCGCTCGTTCAGCCGGCCTTGGAAACCAGGTATCAGAGCAATGCTTTGTTCCCGCTGCCTCTCAACATGTACAGCGTGCATGAAACAAAGATGGCGCTTATCGTCATGAGCAAGCAAGCCATCCTTCCGTGCCACAAATTGTCGCCATGTGACAGGATGGACCAGGGACGGTCGCCTGTCAAGCACATGTGGAGTGTTTCTTGCTGGACATATGCCATACACACTTCATTTCCTCGTGCTTTTTTTTGACAGCCAATCATTTGGATAATGCAGCCCGCACGACATGTCGGCAAAGGCGGATTTCTGCACAAAGCCGATGTCAAAACAAGTACGGTGAATACTACGGGTTGTCGCAGAAATGAAGCGAAAGTGCAGATGGCGACATGTGTTTCCAACAAATGACCGGTCTTGTTGTTGACTCTCGCTTGGATCAATCGTCGTCATCGGATGAGTATGCCGCGAGACCAAGCGCAGCGGCAGCAGGGGCCGGGGAAGTCGAAGCAGCGGCGAGGTCTGGCGCATTGTCGATCTTGTCTGTAGCTGCAGCGGGTGGTTCCACAGAAGAGGTCGACTCGGACTGTTTGACGGTCGACGGTGAGGCTGGGTCAGCCGACGAGTGAGCCTTGCGCAGCTTGAGACGAGCGACGGCTTCCTTGTCCTTGACTCTCTTGCGCTTGCGCGCATTGAAAGCCCAAGTGTCGGGTTCTGTGTGGTCGGGTGCTTCAGGCGCAATCCTCTCGCTATCCTCTTGCTGCCGTCTGAAGGCGTCGAGTTGTTCTGCGGTTTCCTTCCTCACGGCATCCTCCTTGGCTCTGGTCGTCTCTAGCACAGCATCCAGGAATTCGACTTCGTCCTGGTCGAGCGATCTGAATTGGTTCTTGAGTCGATTTGCCTGCTGCTGTCAGTCGATGCGCAGAGCAGAGTGTCTGGTCGGCTCTACCTCTTCAAACGCCTCCTGCTTCGCATCTGCAACAGCATGTCAGCATGGCCATCCAGCAAGCAACAAAGTAGGCAATGACCTTTATTAGCCTGCAAGACCTCAAAGAGACTCTTTCCTCCGTTCTGATTGCGCTCGTCCTCCTTTTTCCGGCGTGCGGCTTCTATCTTGTCCTGGGCCTGCAGCCATTCATCGTCGCGCTCGGTGGGTCTATCCACCGTGCCTGCCGAGACGAAGCGTGACATGACGATGACAGCTCTGAATGCAGGTGCAGTAGTGATGGAGAGAAATTCGGATCCACTGAAGCCTGAGCAATGACGTGCCCGAACCGACCGGCTAAAGTGCCTTGGTGGGGTTTTGAACAAGCAACGGGAAGGTACATGCGAACATGTGGATAGCAGCAACATGAATTAATAGCCTGAAGGTGAGGCATTGCTCGCCCCACCATCGGTAGGTAGACGGAGATAGGGTATTATTAAGAAAAGTTGCGAGACTGATAAACATTTCATTCCACTCTGCCACTTGTCTCTCTTGACCTCACTACCATCTGTCTCTTCACCTTACTCCTACCTACCTCCTATCTCACTCAATCCATCAAGACTAATCACCAACATGTCGAACGAGTGGACCAAAAAGACCTTCACCCTCAACACTGTAGGTCATGCTGCTCAATGTAAAGACAAGGAAGATGACTGACACCAACCAGGGGGCCAAAATGCCAGCTGTGGGCCTGGGAACGTGGCAGTCCAAGCCCAACGAGGTGCGCGAAGCCGTCAAGGCCGCGCTCCTGGCTGGCTACCGTCACATTGACACTGCTCTTGCCTACGGCAACGAGGCCGAGGTGGGTCTCGGAATCAAGGACTCGGGCGTGCCTCGCGAGGAAATCTGGATTACCACCAAGCTCGACAACCCCTGGCACAAGCGTGTCGAGGAGGGCATCTCCTCTTCGCTCAAGGACCTGCAGACCGACTACGTTGATTTGTACCTGATGCACTGGCCTTCTTCCACCGACCCCAGTGACCTCAAGAAGCACCTTCCCGACTGGAGCTTTGTCGACACATGGTAAGTGCCCTAGCTCCGTCATGACTGGCACGGTTCTTATCCAAGTACAGGAGAGAGCTCCAGAAGCTGCCCGCCTCGGGCCGCGTCAAGAACATTGGTGTGTCCAACTTTGCCATCAAGAACCTCGAGATCCTTCTCAAGGACGAGTCATGCAAGACGGTTCCCGCTGTCAACCAGATCGAGCTGCACCCCAACAACCCGTCGCCCAAGCTCATCGAGTACTGCGAGAAGAAGGGCATCCACTGCACTGCCTACTCCTGCCTCGGTTCCACCAACTCTCCCCTCGCCAACGACGAGGTCTTGAAGAAGATTGCCGAGAGCAAGGGCAAGTCTACTGCTCAGGTCCTGTAAGTCGATCCTCTGCCAGAGCCCTTGTCCGAGCCTGAACTAACGTCTGGGGAACAGTCTCATGTGGGGTCTCCAGCGTGGCACCTCTGTCATCCCCAAGTCAGTCACGCCGTCCAGAATCCAGAGTAACTTTGAGCTCGACGGTTGGTCCTTGACCGATGACGAGATGAAGCAGCTCAGCAGCCGTCCCGACCGCTTCAAGGTCTGTGGAGATGCATGGCTACCCGTCAAGGTCTTCTTCGGCGATGACGAGTAAATCTTGCAGTAGCTTGCCGGCAAGCCACAAGAGTCTTCTGAAACGTCTTTTTATTTTTGACGCGAAACACGCATACACACACACACACACACAGCGAGATACCACACACTGAATAAAATTGGATTTCTGAGCATATCGGAAACTGGTGTTTTGTTTGCAATTATCAACAGTGGCAGCCAAATGACGTATGCGTCGTATTCGTATAATCAAACGCATGAGGGCACGCGATCACTGTCCCCTTGGCGCGAAGGCGCAGTAGTTTGGATACCTAGTGAGTGACATTCCATTCGCAATCCCGTCCTGTTTTGGAGGTATCGCCCAGAGAACGGATTCAATAAAGATCATTTCGAAACAGAGTTTGTTTGGGGGAAACGTAAAGACAAGAGTGCGACTTCCTTCGAGTGCGCAAGACTTTCCTCTTTCCGTCTCTTCTTGTTGCACTCTTTGGTGATACCACGAGACCACCTTCCAAGTTGTTTGCCCGCAGCATACGATTTTCTTTTCCATCCTCATAGCAACAACGGCAATTGCAAGAATGGCTGTTGAACTGCCACCAGTCAGATTGATCATAGCATACGTGCTCGACTGGCTATTGATAATGTAAATTGGCAAATCCCCACTTCCCCACCACCGCCAACCCCATATCTAATTGCAGTACAGTGCTATAGCGGCTGTAGGTGGAGGCATCAGCTACATTGCTCCCTACCACAGGCCATTCTCGCTCGCCAACCTGGCAATAAGCTACCCCTACGTCGAGCGCGAAACCATTTCCACGCCTCTTCTCGTCGCCCTCTCCCTGATCGTGCCTGCCGCCGTCATCGCCATCGTCGCCGCAATATGGCTTCCCAAGTTCTCGCGCTCCGAGCTCCGCAGTCAACGATTCTGGAAGCGTAAACTCTGGGAATTCAATGCCGGTTGGATGGGCCTGGCGCTCAGTTACGCCTTGGCCCTCTTCATAACACAAGGCATCAAGAATCTGATTGGAAAGCCGCGGCCGGACCTGCTGGCTCGCTGCCAACCCGACGTCGACAACATTGACCAATACGTGGTCGGTGGATATGGCCAGGACATCTCGCCAACGTGGACCATGGTCACCTGGGCCATCTGCACGCAGACCGACCAGAAGCTGCTCAACGAAGGCTTCCGCAGCTTCCTGAGCGGCCATTCCTCGGCATCCTGGTCGGGACTGCTGTATCTCTCGCTCTGGCTCGCCTCCAAATTCAACATGCTGCTGCCCTATCTCGGTCACGGCGTCCCTCCATCCACGAAACGCAACGACGAGCAAACCGCAGACGAGGCAGCTGCAGAAGACCAAAAAGAGGCTCGCGACCGCGCGGCCGCGCCTCCCGTCTTTGGCGCCATCATCGCCATCATCCCCCTCTGCGTCGCCTTCTACATTTGCTCCACGCGCTACGTCGACTTCAAGCACCAGGGCATCGACATCCTGTCGGGCTCTATCGTCGGCATCTTGACGGCTTGGATCGGTTTCCGCTGGTACCATGGCAGTTTGACCAGGGGCCAGCCGTGGACGTGGGCGCCGAGGACCGTGGACCGCGCCTTTGCTGTTAGCAGTGCTACGCATGGGTGGGTTGGGGATGGTGTCGTCAAGAGGGAACCCAGGGAGAGGGAGAGGAGGCGAAGGGAGCAAGCCGCTGAGGATGTTGATGTTGAGGCAGGGGGCTCCGGCCACACGGTCAAGTAAAGAGGAAAGGGTTTCTAACAGCACATTTCTATAATTTACACACGACAGGAACGAAGAGAATATACACTTGGAAGGTTGACGCGTTTGTGTCCTGGAAGTATGCAGTGTAATATGGTGAGTGCTCTTTCGTATAGTCTAGTGTATTGTTTTGTATGTACAAGAATCTGTGCTCATCATGAAGCCTTCCCACAAAAAGAAAATGATATATATAAATGAAAACAAAAGCAAAGATCGTCTTTTTTTTCAAAAACCAAAAACAAAGAAAAAAGCTCTTTCTACCAAGCAATCCTGGCAACAGGACCATCAGGGAACATCCTAACCAACAACTTCCTAATCTCATCCATCATCAAAATGCCCAACGCAAGCGGGATAGGGATCAACCAAAACTCAATCGGCACCGTAGCGGTACCAAAAATACGCTGGATGCCAGGGACCATGGTGACGAAAATAGTAATGCACAGCGAGACAAGCATACCAGCCAGCAACCACGGGTTGCGGCGCTCCTTGTTGAAAAAGGGGTCGGCCTGCAAGATGGACTGACGCTTACTGCGCACGCTGAGCAGGTTTCCGAACTGCATGATCACCAGAGTGACAAAGTAGACGCCCTGGCCCACCGTGTTGAAGTTGGTCAGTTCGTCCATCGTGTAGCCGTAGAAGCCGTCGGTGTAGTTTTCAAAGGCGAAGAAGAGGGCGTGCAGCGGGATGCGCGTGTGGCGCCAGTAGTAGAGGAAGAACATTGCGTGGGCGCAGATGGTTTCCATCACACCGATGAAGAGGTAGGCTTGGGCGTAGATTTTGAAGTTGATCAGGTGGTCCTTTTTGTGGTTGCGGGGCGGCAGGTCGAGCAGATCGAACTCTTCCTTCTCCATGATCAGCGATAGAGATAGGAACAAGTCGGTAAAGACACAGATGATGATCATGAGGAAGGAGCTCAAGGGCGAAGGGACACCGAAGAAGACGTTGAGAAGGACGGGCCAGATTTCCGAGAAGGAACCGGCTGGCAGCAGGTAAGCGATTCCCTTCTGCAGGTTCTGGAACACCAGACGACCGAGGCGGATGGCCTCGACGATCGAGTCGAACTTGTCGAGGAGTACCAGGTCGGAGGCCTCGAGGGCCACGTCGGATCCGGCGGCAATGGCGATACCGACATCCGCGGCCTTGAGAGCGGGCGCATCGTTGACACCGTCACCAGTGACGGCAACGACATTGTCACGAGCCTTGAGCTCATTCACGATGCGCAGCTTCTGCTCGGGCGTGGTGCGCGCAAAGACAATCTCCTCGTAACTGCAGACAATATCCCAGTCATCGTCGGTGAGCAAGTTGATATTCGGACCTTCGAGCAAAAGGCTGTTGTTGATACGGGCGCCCTTTTCGCTGTCGTTGACAAAGGTGGCTCCCTCGGCGATCGTCTCGTAAGTGTCGGGCTCGCCCGTGTGGGTGAAAATGCCGACGTTGCGAGCGATAGCAGCTCCAGTCAATCCAAAGTCACCGGTAACCATGAAGAATCGTGCACCTGCACGGCGGCAAGAAGCGATAGTCGGTGCCGTCTCCAGACGGGGCGGGTCAGTGATACCAAGAACTCCGATGATTGTCAGGTCAGCGATACCACTTTTGAGGATATCATCTCCAAAGGCGTTGGTTCCAATTTGTTCGATAGGGCTGTAGTGGCGTTGGCAGAGCAGGATGACACGTTCGGCATTGCGAGAGAGACGCTCTTGGAGAGCACTGAACTGGGCCTTGGCCTCGGCATCCAGAGGCTGCACCGAATTGCTCTTAGCGGACCAGTACGAGGTGGCAAAAGGAAGCAGCTTGTCAGGGGCACCCTTGACGTAGACGAGGTATCTTGTCTTATCCGGCGCAGCGTCAAAGTTCTCGTCGACTTCATCGTGAAGAGTCAGCATCCACTTGTTCTTGCTGTTGAAAGGAATCTGGTATTGGCGAGGGTGAGCAGCTGCGAGGGTCTTTGTCGAGTCGACGTGGGCGACTTCAGCGAACTTAAGTACGGCTCCATCGGTAGCGTTGCCTTGAACTTCACGATCCAGGATGGGACGGTCGAGAGAGAGAGGGTCGAAAGTGGCGTCGTTACAGAGAGCAGCAGCACGATGCAGCTCCTTGAGTGCCCTAGTGTCACTGCCGGCCTCTATGCTCGAAAGAGCTTCGGCGACAGTGAGTTGCTCGTCCACGAATCCAACACTGGTGACGACCATCTTGTTCTCGGTCAACGTGCCAGTCTTGTCGGAGCAGATGACGTTGACACAACCCAGAGTCTCGACGGTGGAGAGGCCCTTGGGCAGGATGTTGCTGTTCTTCATACGGCGGGCGATCATCATGAGCGTCAGGGCGACGGCGACAGGCATTCCCTCGGGAATGAAAGCGACCACACAGCCCATGACGTTGTTCAACATGGCGACCACCGACATGTAAGAGGGATGGTCGGCACGGAGCCAGGCAGCCCAGGTGATCAAGATGGCCAGAGCGAGAACAATGGTCATGAGGACGATGATCCTGACGAAGCGACTGATCTCGAGTTGGATGAGCGTGGGCACTTCTTTGGCACCAGCCATGGCGCTCGAGATGCGGCCCATACAAGTGTTCTTTCCAGTCAAGACAATGACACCGGTAGCTGAGCCGTTGGTGACCATTGTGCCCATCAATGCAATGTTACGACTCTCGAGGAAGTTCTTGTCGGTCGACTCGACGGCACCTTCAATCTCATCCGATTCGCCAGTGAGCATGGATCTGTCGAAGCGAACGTCGCCAGACGTGCTCATCAGACGAAGATCGGCGGGCACTTTGTTGCCGATACTGATCTTGACCACATCACCCACAACAAGATCGGTCGAGGGCACTTTGCTGCCTTGTCCGTCACGGATGACGAGAGCATCAGCGGGTAGCAGATCGAGGATAGCATTCATTGTGCGCCCTGTCGACCAGTCCTGGAAAGCCGAGAAGCAAGCCTGAAGGAAGATGACGATGAGAACCAGGATAGCAAGACCAAGGTTGTAAGCTGCCGGGTTTGGATCTCCCAATGGCCGCCTACATACGAGTCAGCATTGTTTTGCACGGCAGTGATTCAGACAAAACATACCAGCAGATGAAGAAGATGATAACACCAATCCAAAGCACCGAACAGAAACCACCAAACACATATTCGAAGAGCTTCTTGGCGTAGTTCTGGCGTCTGCGAGGAAGCATGTTCTTACCATCCGTCACAAGACGACTCGACGCCGCCTCCGATGTCAAGCCAAGCTCAGAGGATGAATCGAATCCGTGAACCACAGAGTCGATATCAAGAAGGTGGTAGTCCAACTTCTCGAAATGCTCCGCATCGTTCGCTCGCTTGTCATCGACCTTTGCCGACTTTTCCTTCTTGCTGAAAGGTGATCTCAAGGCCTTCCTGGGTTTCTCTTCCTTGGTCTTGGTTTTTGACTTTCGCTTTCTCTCCGGCGCCGAGTCGTTGATTGCTTGTGAATGAGAAACGTTGAAAGAGAGTGTGCGGAACTCGATAGGAATTCCAGCGGCGGCAGAAGTCGATTGTGCTCTTGATCTGATACTGCTGATCGAATCGCGGCTCATAGACCTTTGGCGACTGTGACGGCGACGACGCTCGAAGCCATCTTCTGGGTCGAAGGTAATTCGTGGTCGTTCGTTGTTTGTGACAACATGCCCCAAATCTCCCTTCTCGAGCGATGAATCCTGATCCATTGACGAAGACATCTTGATGCGGATGTGTGTAGGATGTGCAATTGAAAAAAAAGGAAGTCTGGCAGGAATGATATTATATAAAGAGCACGGGAAAAGTCATTTTACCTTCCAGAAGAGGATCATCCGCCTACTAGGCTACTACTCGCAGGACGCCATGCGAAACTCTCAGTAAAAACGACACGGTACACCCATGGCCTACCATGCTCAAACGTTCGGTAATGAGAATTGGAGGGCGGTCGGGGGCTAACCTGAGTAAGAAGCAAGCAAGACGTACAAGTACCGTACCGTACCGTGTGGGCTGACGAGCAGTGCCTCAGATGAAATGCGCCCTTGTTTCTCGTGTTATTGTGGCTTCCCAATACACGAATGGTATGAGGCATTTACGAGCCTCCGGGCATTCTGGATCTCACACATGCCTCTACCGTTGCGCAGCTTGCGTTATTTTTTGACCGGCCGATAATCCCCAATTCGCCAGGGGATACAATGACAAAGCTTCTTGAGAAATTTTACACTTCGCAGCTCTCCGAGTACGAACAAAAGCAGCAAAATGCTCTCCTGCATACATTTCGCTTTTGAGCATCAAATATGTCCAAAAGGTTGCGAATTCGACCAGATTCCAAAGGCGCCCGACTGTAGAAAGGGTCTTCGCATTGTTTCCCCAATTCCCCAAGATCCGCAGCCACAGCCACGAAACAAGCTTCGCCAAGGTCTTTGGTACGCTCGCGTCAAAGACTTGGCAAAGTTTAATGGGCTGTTTCTCAGAGAGTCAAACGGCTGTGCCTGTGTGGCGGCAGCGTGTCACATAGTAGTAGGGCGCGCGCATGTGAGCAGATCATCGTTGGGACCCCCAGACCCGCATCGCTACCGGCCCTCCGCAAATTAGAAGATGGGCGGTGTTGCTGTTTGGCGGTCAAGCATGAGAAGCTCGGCTAAGCTGAATCTTGTTTGCTCGAAAATGCCTCATAAGCATTTTTTTTTCCCTGAGGCGCAGCCCTTGGACAAAGGCAAAAGTAGCGCAAAAAAAAGGAAGAAACGTTTGAACAACTGTCCCAAGTTCCCAACGTCAGACAACCTCTGCAACATGTGAAATGTCTTGTGGTGCGGGAGACTGTGCATCAGCTCTTTGCCAATCAACTGAATGCAGGCAGATTCTGATTCGCACCCCAACTTCTGTCTTGTCGGACCAGACCACATAAGAAGTAAGCGTGGGACAAATGAGTAGCAGCCGCGCATGGGTCGTGACTGTCATGAATCGAGGGCGATTGCATCGTTGATGCATTCTGGTTGGTCATTTGATGCGTCGTGGCTCTCGAGCGGTCGATCCTGACTAGAAGTTGTGGAGGCTAGCATCATCGATGTGGTCGTCGTCATGGTTGTCGTCATGTAGGCCGGCTGAAGAAGGTCATCTTCTGCTCGACGAGGCTACTCTTGATGGCGGACAAAAAGGAGTTTGAACTAGAGCTGCTGGTGTAGATGCGATGAGGGGAAGCACGAGCAGGAGGGGTTGTCGTAGGTGGATAGATATCTATTTCACTGCAGGCTCTGCCGCTCGTGACCATCGGAACGTTAGGGAGATCAGAAGAGGCTGTGCCAACCGCTGGACGTTTATCAAGGGTTTCGTCGCCATGCGTCGATCCATCGAGGCATTTTCGACAGTCAAGCAGGAGCTGCTGGTCTTGGTTGGTGATCTTGCTTGTGTGAGCTTCCCGACTGGGACTAGATGCGGCCAATTGCACGACGCTGGCATTGATCTTGTCGTCTACATTTCCGCATGCAGGTGATAAACCAGGAGGCTTCAGGTGTCGGATAACTCCTGGGTGTCGTTCCAAAAATCGTGCAGGCCATTGTTTTCCAAGCGGTTGAGGCAGGGTATCATCAGCAGCAAGCCCTTCACACAACATGCTGTATGCTTTTTCACCAATTTTTCGATGAATTGCATGAGCGTCTTCCAGTTCTTGGATGAACTTGCAGAGCCTGGATTCCCGCTCCAGACTGAGTCTTTGGCTACCATTCACATTCCTATCAGCTTTGGAAGCTCTGCCGGAAGCACGCGCGCGAAGTCGAAAATATCCAGATTTATGCGTGATGCCCACAGATCTTCCAGCTTCGGCCAAGCTCGGGAATTTGCCTGAATTGTAATCTGCTATGGCAACGGCGATTTTGGCCTCCATGGCATGATATTCCAAAGATCGTTTCTGTTTCGTAGATCTCTGTGAAATCTTTTTAAGCGGAGCAAGGGCAAGTACAGGGGAGTCCTGATCTTTATCCATCTGTTCCATTGTGTAAATGATCACCGGATCATAATATATATCTATTGGTCATGGTATGGCAGAAGAAGCCATGGAAGTTGAGTCGCGTGATTTGCGTTGAGTTGAGAATTGAGAAGAATGAGTTTGACGTTCTGCCGAACTCTTCCCGAACACATGAAGATGATCCACCCACGTTCAAACATGCATAGCATACTCTTGTCAACAAACCTCCTTGACAGTCAGTCAGAGATACCAACATCAATAGCACACGGTTCATGGACACGATGCGTGTCTCTGATCTTCGTAACCTCATTCAACATTGGATCCATATGATGTTTTAGCTGTCGCTGGAGATCGGGCTACATCCAAGCAGAGGTAACTGACTGATCAAGCTCTCCTATGGTGAGGTCGACGTGGTAGTTGCTAAGTGAATGATGCAATCTTTGTAATTTTGCTCAGTAGAGCAATTTGGGGTCGCCTGTGCTTCGGTCTCTTATTGTGGCGAAAAGGCGAACAATACCAGAGTCAAGGAACAGCAGTAAGGTGGGTATGTAGGAGAGAAAGCTAAGTGATGACTGCGATGACCCGGAGTCTCACGTCGTTTCTCTCAAGTTTTGGCTTGCGAGGCGCGCACTTTGTGATGCCTCTCTCCTCTAGCCCCCTTCCTTCACCTCTTTCTGATTCTCCTTGATTCCTCATCAGCAAACATCGAGCTATTCACAAGGTACGTGTTACTGCGCGGACTTGCATGGTCATTGCTGAAGCCATTGTGTGCTATGAAGATGGCCCAGAACACCCGAGGAGCAACCAAGTTCAGAAACCTCAACGAAGAGGCAACCAAGAAGCTGTCCAGGCTGGATTCCGATACTGCACTTTTCCTACGCCGCCTTGAGTCACTATACCCGGATAGCAAAGGTCATAAAACTCCATACGCTTCTCTGTCCGCGCACATCCTTAAAAACTGACAACCTGCAGTGATGGGAGGATCTCCGCAGTGCCCTCTCGAGCGTCTCAAGCGCACGTGTCGTGGACTAGCCGGCAGACCAAACAATCTTGAGGTCGAGAAGATGGAACTTGAACTCAGAGTTGCGGAGCTAGAACGCGAGAACAGAGACCTTCACTTCAGCAAATTGGAGGAACTCGAGGCACTGTGTGATAAGCACAACATTCCCAGGACAGCCGTCAAATACAGACTCGAGAACAGTCCCGGCGAAGACGAGGAGGACTGATTTGCCGTGGAAGCTTACTCGCCAAGATCTCCAGAAACTGGAAAGGAATCGATGCACATCACTAACTACATACTTCACTTCATCCTTCCAGAGCTAAGGAACAGACCTCAGCGTGTCGATACCGGTAGTTTGGGCCTGAAAAATATAATCCAGAAATTGGCCAAAGAACGCAACGGTCTCAAAAAGGCAAACATAAAGCTGACGCTTGCCTACCAGGACCTCGTATACAAGTCGCAGGATGATATGATCAAGAACATGGAGCTCCTGGAGTACCGTAAGCGCAGTGTTCCTAGTGTCACCAAGATAGATGAAGCCGAAGAAGAAACGACGAAAAGATTGCAGAAGTCGACGACAAGAATATTGACGAGCAAACCGAAGAAGAAGAATCTGTCTCAGATGCCTATCATGACATTGATGAGGAATCAGAGGGCTGAGCTGTATGCAGCAAGACGACGGTAGATGGAATTTTTTGAGAATGGACAGCAGAACAGGGCAAAAAAAAAGTGTCTAAGAGAAAGAGAGTCTGCATACAAGATTTTGGGTAGAAGAAAAAACGGCAGACTACATGCAAGCAGCAAACAAAAAGAAACCGAACACATTATTTCTATGCCACAAAGAAAAAGCCGAGGTGTTTGTGAGTGAGTCTTTGCAACTAGAGAAAAAAAATGAAGGAAACCGATTGATGTTGCAAGCCATCACTGGAGAGAGGGGCAAAGAGCAAGCACAGCTTTCACCCTCGTCTTCCACTCTTCCTTATCCACCAACCGTCAAAGCTCCTCACAGTGTAAGTTTCATTGCACCGATTGCACACTCTTGGTTATTGACATTCTTGTCATCGGCCAAGACGAATCAGAGCGACATGGATACGTTCCACGCAGACCAGAGCAGCAAGGACGCAGCCAAAAACTTGTCCGAGCTAGAACAAGAGATCAAAGATCTTAAGCACTATCTCGGCATATTGACCCCTGAGTCAGCCTTCCTAGAGGGTACCCACCCACTGCCCGTCGGTCACATCTCCTTGAACTAACACAATAGCAGTGTTCAGAAAAGACAGCGGCGATGCAGCCACCATGATTGCGGGTATCAAGCGCATATGCTACGGATTGGCCAAAGAGCGAAACCAGGTCAAGGAAGAGAACCTGAAACTTCAGCACCAGGTGCAGATCCTCAAGATCAGCAAGATGGAGCTCGAGAAACTGTGCGACAAGAACAACGTTTCTAGAGCCGGCATTGCTTGTGATATGGAAGACTACCAGGACGATGACTTTAACGATGGCTTTGGCGATGAAGATGCTGAGGACTACAAGACGGACGGAGGCGTCTGATGATCAGAGCATCGAGAGCTCAGGAAGTGAATGATGGACGCATGAGCTAGTGCCATGAAGCAGAACAGCACAACGGACGGACATGGGTAGTTTGCTGATGAGCGCTGTCGGGTATTATGGCAAAGAAACGCCAGCCCAGACGCAAATCATCGGATAGACAAAAGCGAAGATACTCTTTTTTTCTTTTTTTTTCTTTTTTTCTTTTTTTTTTGGAAAAGAATATTATAGGAGTGGTGTTTGTGAGCTTTTTATTTGTCTTTCACAAGACTGTGCATCTTCTTCCTCTTGTCTTCTACTCCTGTGCACTCACACTGCCACTCCCAAGACCAACAACTCTGATACCACCTTGATCGCCAGCATAAGCCAGGCGATGTCTCAGTGGATGCCTTGACTGAAGTCTTTAGGTAATAGCTTCGATGGCCAGGGAACTTCACATTACCGAAGCAGCATCAATAACGCCAAAATTCAGGATTCCAGGGTCAAGGGCATTCAGAAGCGTTGGCTTTGGCAAGGCATCGGGAAGCTATAGAGACCCTTTAGCTTGGGGAGAGAAAGTAAGAGCAGGACATTAGTAAGTAATACCTCAGTTCTCAGGACTAACCTTGATAATCTTGCGCTCGACAAGACGAACCCAGCGCCTGCGTCTCCACTCGCCCTTTTTCGACATGACCGGGCCTTCCTCCCAGCTCTTGGAGGCGACAAGTGACGATGATTTTGATTTACCATCCGTAGTCTCCAGGTCATAGACCCAGCGCTCGCCTTCCGTCTCTATCTCGACGGCAGTTAGACATCTCTCTTCGACCCACTCGCGCGACCCCAAGTCCAGGGTCCATTTCTTGTCGCGCCACAGCCAGCCAGCCGGAGGTTTGACTTCTTCAAAGAATTGCGTGCCTACTGGACGTGCGCCGGCGATGCGAGACGGCGATGTGGGTGAGTATGGTTGAGGGGTAAATAGCCAGGGCTCCCATTCTCCTTGTTGGAGTACAGCGCCCTCCTGGCCACCCAGACTGTGTTTTTGCATTCTCTGCAGCTCGAAAATTTCAACTTCGCGCACCTCTGCTGGTTCGTCGAGGACGATGTCTGCTTGGACCCATTCGTTGCCAGCTAGGCACAGACGCTCGTACATGAGTTGCACCTGGGCCAGGGAGGTGGCATTAACGATAATCTCCTGAGCGCGTGGGTGACCTGCAGCTGTGGCAGCCCAGCCAACTATCAATAGAATTGCACGCCATGGCACAAGATGTGCGGCAAGAAAAGCAACGCTCACAAGCGCAGTCAGGCCAAGGAAGACGGCCGATGACAGGCGCTCATTGCTAAAATCAGTGTAAGGCATGATAAGAGCGATGGCACCGTCGTGGAGGCGGCTAAAGTCCTCCATGCAGTTCTGCAGGTCGCGCATGTTGCGGAAGAAATCCTTACTCATTTCCGGAGCAGGCTTGACACGTTGGGGAGGAGCTACGGCCGGGCCAGAGTAGCCGTATGCACCCTGCTCCGCAGCAGCAGCATCGGCGGAAGAGGAAGAGTTTGCAATGGGAGGCGGAGGGTGGCGGGTAAGAAAGGCGGGCACCATGATAAAGAACAAGAGACCGGCCAGTGGCACCACAGGAGCCAGTGCAGGCTGCAGACACACCAGAGTATAGACTGCGAGGAAAGACAGAGTGTGACTAGGAACCTTCCAAGAAAACAGGCGGATAAGGGCGTTCTGGCCCACAAAGACAATACCAATCCTGACTTGGGTCAGCTCTGCTCAACAACAATCATGTGCTGGAAGCCACTGACCTCGAGTTGAAGCGACGGAAGTTTGCCGACATGACGGGCAGACTGAACTGCGGCTTGTCGACGTACTGGCGCGAGCGACGGTCGACCTTTGGTGTGCCATCGTCGTCGATCTCTGTGGGAAAGACCTGCTCTAGGAGCGTGTTGAACAGCCTCTCCTGCATGCTCCCCTGAGACGTCTTGTACTGGTTCGAGACATCGGTCAGTTTCCCCCGAAGTCTCTCGGCCTCTTGCTTGATCCTCTCGCGCCTTCCCAGCTTTTGCTGTTCCGTCTCGGCGGCATTGCTGTCATCCGACGCTATCTGGATCACCGGTATGGGTTCGTCGCGGTTGGCGAAGGTCGTGCTCGCGGATTCAGCCATGCTTGTCTTTATCTCTCCTCATGGTTTTGCTCGTGTCGTGTCGTGTTTCTTCTCCCTAACTTCAGGAAGGTGCCCTGAGCATCTAAGGTGGCTGCCCTTGCACGTTGTTCGACGTCACGCCTTCACATGCGCCTTGGCATGTTTTGACTTGTTCACTTTCGTACATTCTCTACACTCGGACACTTTTCTTTACACAACAACTTCATCGCTTTCACACCAAAGAGTGGCTTGGCGATTGAGCGAATCAAGATTGTACAGCGTCAGTGACTAGCTAGACACATTTGAGCGAATCTGGAAAAGGATTCTTTTCAGAAGGACAGAGCGTGTTTCTGTGTAGGCCAGGGTTTGCCCGCCTGCTTCATCCTCTACCCACTTTGAACGATAGAATGTCGTTCTTTCCAACCGCTACAGGGTCATCTTCGCTGACTCTCTGCCCTCCGACTGTCTCGACATAAGCTAGCGGCACGTCACCCATAATCTTGCGGAACACGTCGCCAACTGTCGAGTTCCTGTCGTACATATTAGTTGATATCCAATGAACAAATCTGCTTGTCGCTTGCATACTTCTTGACCAACACGCAATCTCTAAACACACCCCCGTCACGGCCGTCACCCGACGAAAAGGTCGAGATATTCCTGACAGGAAATACCGGTGTGAGTCCAAGAAGTTCTGCCGCGCGGCTGAGCACTTGATGCACTCCTGTGCTGCCGAAGCGGTAGAGCACAAGGTCACGCAGGTTTTCGATGCGCCTGCCACGGATGGCGTTAGTAGGATTCCTGACCAAACAAATATTCAACACCAATACCCTTGTAGTTTCTCGTCCAGCGCTTTCAAACCGCCGCCATCAGGCTCGCCGTTTTCAATGAGGTCTTCCCTCGTGTCGACGAACTCACTGCCTTCTTGATACCTGACGAAGCCCTGCTTTGCCAGTCGTCGCAAAAAGACTTCGCTGATTGCAGAGCAGAGAACGAGCGTTTTCGGATCGTTAAGTTTGGCGATCTTGGCCACATTCTTGTCTGCGTCCGGGTGGTCGATTTTGTTTAGAGCAATGACTGTGGGGAATTTTTCATCCACAAAGGCATTGACGACCTTTTCCACAGTCTCGTCACTCCAGTCTTCCAGATTCTCCTTCAGCCCCATCTTGTCCAGGGTTCTAGCGATGATCTGTTTCGTGGAGCCGTAACCGGAGAATTGTCCTTGTAGAGTGTCGACTGCGTTGCCTTTGATGGCTATATGTCTTCGCTTGACAGATCCCCTGGGTGCCAGTTAGAAGCAGCCATTCCGATGCGTCTTTGGCTCAAACGCACCATTTTTGCATAAGATTGCCCTGAATCCAGCGGACAATCTCCGAGCGTAGCCACTCGATATCGACACTTGGATCATAGCCTCTTGTTGCCTTGCCCTCGGCGTCTGTTGTGCCGCTGACATCGACAACATGGATGAGAGCATCGGCGTGTCTCAAGTCGTCCAAAAATTTGTTCCCGAGACCCCTGCCCTCATGCGCACCTGGTACCAGACCAGCCACGTCGAGCAGTTCAATGGGCACCGAGCGAGTCCCTTGATTGCACACGCCATAGTTTGGCTTGCATCTTTCCACAAGAGGTTTGTCGCCGACGTTGATGATGCCAGGCCGGGAGCACGCGCACTGGATCTGGAGGTAGCCTACAGCTCGGTTCGGATCGATGGTGGTGAATCTGAGAGGAAAGAAAGCGACGTCAGATTTGCGACAGACGGGTTATAAGCGGGAGGGGCGCATACGGGAAGTTGCCTAAAGCAATCATGCGGTCAACACTGTCCATAGCATTGAGAAGATGGCGGGGAGATAGGAAAAAATTAGAGCGCACCTACTTTGGACGTGGCATCCGTCAGACTGTTCAAGGTGGTGCTCTTGCCAGACGATGGCTTGCCGACGAGGCCAATGAGCGGATCACGAGGCATTCTAGGATTTGGCTACTGGAAGACGTGAATGTTTGTTCGTTGTCAAGAACCTGGAAGGCTCGGATGATGGCGTCAGCAGATAAAGATGCATGCAAGCACGAGCCTTTCCGCGCGGTTCTCAGTGTGGTTGACCTATTATTTTTTCCAACCCGCGCGGCAGGAAAATATTATCAAGAAGAGTTGCAAGGCGCTCGTTGGTTCTTCTTCGGAATCACAGTGCTTGCACAGATTGGCTAGGGTTATAATCTGGTATCGGATGAAACTAAATGCTTTTCTCTCCTAATCTTATTGTGCAGCACAAGTCGCTTTGACCAATAACAGAGGGGCAAGAGGAACTAAACAAGGCGGCGCCTTGACCGCACGCTCTGCAAGAAGACTATTCTCCTTTTGGCAGAGCAAGGAGCAATAACAATCTAAAGCGAACAATAATCCAGAGCCTGTAGCCCCTTCGAGCTCCATTGTCACGCAGCCTAATCGACTGGCTTGCGTCTCGCTCTTTCCCAGAAATTGACAATACGAGAAAGCAAGTTCCGACCATGACCTCTTGAGCCAAATCGGGCAACTACCACCCTAAACACACCAGCAGAGAAAAACGTGCCCGAGACATGCTCGAAGACTGGAGCGAGGGGTAATAATTGGCCGTCATGCAGCAGCATAAGCAGCAGACTCGAGAGGCATATGCGAAGGAATCCGAGGAGTCGGGTATTGAGTGTGAGCCTCCCTGTCTAGACACACGCAGGCGCGGACTAACGTTTTCAAGTCGAGAGTCAGGCCCGAACGAAATATCAGCGCACGTCGCTGGCCGCCGACAATGACAGCTCCTCATTCCGCAAGCCTACTGCCCCTGCTTCAGCCTGCCGTCAACCGCAGCAGCAACCACAACAACAACAACCGCAGCAGCAGGGGGAGTCCAAAACACGACGCAAGTCGACAAACAAAGAAAACAGAGTGCCCTTGTTAGGCCCACGGCCCTTCGAATCCCCCAGCAAGAACACCAGGTTCGATGTGCGGCCAATGATGCAAGGACTGGCGCTGAAGCAGAGCAGGTCCGCGAGTGATAGCAACACCCCCCGTCGCACCTTCCTACCCAACAGCACGAGCGAGCCCAACCTCGATAGCCGCCAAACGCACCAGACTGACGGCCAATTCAGCTTTGGCGACAATGCCAGCTCGCCAATGCCGCCCTCGTTCGACTTTCTGCCGACCATCAACTTCGACGACTTCCAGACCCACGTCCAAGCTGCAACACACAACGACGGGCCCAAGCCCAGGCAGAAATCCCACCCGTCTGCTCCCCCGAGCATCAAGGCTTCCATCAACTCCAAGCCCCAGCCCATGACCATCACCCAACGTGACGCTTCGGTCCTCAATCTCGCTCACGCTGCCTCGTCGGCTGCCATTAACCAGGCTCAAACCTCAACATCCACTTCTGTGCTGCCCGTACGTGCCCGCAGGGGCAGCCAGACGGGCCCAGGAGCCCCCGCTGTCGCTGCTACAGGCATAACTGCCCGTGTGACACGCAAGCCCATGGCCCCACAGTCCGACACTAAACAAACACCCAGCCTCTCACGCACTCCCTCGGACACAAACATCAGCCGCAAGACGCCACAGCCTACCCCTTCGGCCGACACATCCTTTGCCGCTCCCACCCGTGCCTCCAAGGCCAAGTCTATGCAGCCTCCGCCTCGCTCTGCCGCCCTGACCGATTTACCCTTGCCCGAACAGCGCCGCTCCGTCAATGTCAAAGTCACAACCAGATCCAAGACACCACGGACAGATACACCTTCAGACAAGAGGAAGTCTGGCAGAATGAGCGGTCTGGGCGGCAGGACCATCAGTCCCACTGATGCTCGCAGGTTACGCAGGTTGTCAACAAAGCAGGTGCCTGCCTCGCCATCAATAGACCCGTCACAGTCCCGTGCGCCTTCGGCTACTCCTCGCAGACCGTCCCAGACGCCATCGTCGAATAGGGCAACACCTGATACGTCGCGCAAGATGGCTCCTCCTCCGGCTCTGAATCTGACACGGACTTCAAGTTATCAATCTTTACGTGCCCCGAGCGCTGGCCATGGGAAGATTGGACAAAGCTCTTCCGCCTCCAAGCTGCCGACCCCCAAGCCTAGGAATCTCTACAGTGCTGCGGACCGGCGCGATGACGGGGAGCTGGTTCCCCCTGTTCCTGCCATACCGAAGGCTTACGAATCGCCAAAAGACCTTATCGATATCCCTTTCTTCTCCGGCGTCAAAACCCCCCTGTCCAACCATGCAGACAATGAAACCCCGGCCGTGCCAACCATCACTCGGCAAAGAAATGCGTCGATTACACCAGATTCCCGACAGAACCAGCATCGCAGAGGCCTCACTGTTGGCAGCGGTGCACATACAGAAACACCCCCGGCCATGCCCGTCCTCAACAAGAAATCCCTCCAGCCGCTGCGCCTTCCCCCTATCAATCTTTTGCCGCTCTCAACCCCTACCGCCACCAGAGTCAACTCATACCCGGCTCCCTCCAGTGAATCCGCTTACAGAAAAACTCCTCCGCCATTTACGCGCAACATGGCCAAAACACCCAGCACTCCCATGACGGCTTCGAAAGCCACCTTCTACAGAGGTCTCGGTGACGAGCCAGCCGTACCACTGAGCCCTCGAAGCAACAGCACCCTGCCTGGACCTCGTATGCCTCACTTCGAGGAGCCAGACAATGGTGTGCTTCTGCCGCCTTCTCCAGTCAAGCGCCAAACCATCACTCCTTTTACCTCAGGTTCGTTGCCTAAGCCTAGTTCCAAGTTGACCAAAGCACCGAGACTGCCCGATGAGTTCATCTTGGGAAATAATGACGCCGAGACGCTTGCTTCAAAGCCAATGGGTCCACGCCAGCGCAGTATTGTGAAAGATTCGGCTTCCATCAATACAACGGATTCGACCGAAGACCAGGAACCGGCACATACCAGTGCTCCTACAGGCCTCCGGCGTAAGTTGAGCTTGGGTTGGCGTAAGACGCCACCAAAGGCAACAAATGCCTCCGGCCCTGAGCCTCTCAAGCTCCAAACTAAGTATGACGATATGCCTCCTCCCAAGATTCCTGCCTCTGCGGCTTGGAGCACCGACAGTCCTATCTCTGCGTCTAGCAGTAATCGCCCGTCATTCGAGAGTGCGAGACTCGACAGTCATAGGAGCAAACAACCTGTTTCCTCAACTCAGAAAATACCCCAGCTCGAGTCAGCTCCTTCCGCCAAGCCTTCTGGTCAGAGCAACATTGCAGCTCGTCAGCCTCAGGCAGCTAATGCTCCTCCGGCAGCTCAAAACCAACGCTCGACTTCATGGTCAATGTTTGGGAGCATGAACCGCACTCTAGGCTCTCGAAATCCTCCGCCCCAATCCAAACCTCGTACCATTAATGCTCTGATCCTGGACAAGGATGACATTGCGGCGAACGAAGAAATGAGGAAGCTGTCTATGAAGAGACGCGAGATCGATGTTGCTGCGCGCGAAACCGAGGAATTGCGTAAGCGCGCCACACCCAAGGATAAAGTGACTCCCGCGCAAGCTATCCAGTCAGTGGCTGGACTCTTGAATATCTATGAAAAGGGAGAAATCATCGACTACAAGGACGGAGTATGGTTCTGTGGCTCGAAACAAGCAAAGAAACACGTTGGAGACATATCTGCTGCGGGAACGACAAACTTCGGTTACGATGATGAGAGAGGCGACTATAATATCGTCATGGGCGACCATCTGGGATATCGTTACGAAGTTGTCGACGTACTTGGCAAGGGAAGTTTTGGACAAGTTGTCAGATGCATCGACCACAAGCTCGGCACTCTCTGTGCCGTCAAGATCATTCGCAATAAGAAGCGTTTCCATCAGCAAGCCTTGGTCGAGGTCAACATCTTGCAGAAGCTCAAGGAATGGGTAAGTTTTTGCATTGAAACATCCTGCTGTACACCCGTGCTAAAACCAAACAGGACCCCGATGAGGCAAACGCGACACTGACAATAACATCGTCTTTCTACTTCAGAAATCATCTCTGCATCACCTCGCCATCTCTCAGCATCAATCTCTACGAATTCATTCGCGCACACAATTTCTCGGGTTTCTCCCTTCAACTCATCCGACGGTTTGCTCGCCAAATACTCGCCTGTTTATGTCTGCTTCAATCTAAGCGGATTATTCACTGCGATCTGAAGCCCGAAAACATTCTCCTTTGCGACCCGCGCCGTGCTGATGTACGAGTCATCGATTTTGGAAGCTCGTGCAAAGCGGATGAAAAGGTCTATACGTATATCCAGTCTCGATTTTACCGCTCGCCTGAGGTCATTCTCGGGAGCGACTATGGTCTTGGTATTGATATGTGGAGTTTTGGATGCATTCTTGCAGAACTCCTCACCGGATACCCTATTTTCCCTGGAGAGAACGAGCAAGAACAGCTCGCATGCATCATGGAGATTTTTGGCCCACCCGCGCGAGACATCATTGAAAAGGCTTCTCGCAGGAAGCTCTTCTTCGACTCGTCGCTCAAGCCTCGCGTTACCGTGTCCAGCAAAGGAAGAAGAAGACGACCTAGCAGCAAGACTCTCAGTGCTGCCATCAAATGCGATGACGAAGCCTTTTTGGACTTTCTTTCCCAATGTCTTCGTTGGGATCCCGAGAAGCGTCTCCGTCCGGACCAGGCAGTCTCGCATCCTTTCATCACCAACGAACCTTTCAGACGGGCAGGACCTGTCAGCTCGCGGACCAGGACCGCAACTTCGGCTGCCTCGTCTGCGGCCACTACAGCAGCGCAATCACCTGTCAAACGCACACATCCAAGTATGCCATCGGCTCCGACGATCCCATCGCAAGCAACGCCTCGTGCACGTCCTTTGCCAGAAACTCCCCATGCAGCCGCTCGTAATGCAACCGCAGCGTCTAACATGAGCAATAACTCGACGAGTTCAACGGCTAAGCCGGCGGCCAAGCCGGCGGCCGGAGGCAAGCGCCCAAGCTTGGCGGTGAACTTGCAGAGTGAGACAAGCACACCGCGACAACCTCAAGCAACAGTGAATCACGGCCTGGCCGGGAGCAAACGAGCTAGCAACGGTGCATTACTGGCGCATTACCAACAACAAATGGGTTCTTCTTACGGTGGCCTCGCCCCGAGCAGCCCCTTGACGGCGACTAGTGGTTTGCCACGTTCGGTCAGCGGCAAGTTTGACATGGCAAGTGCTGCGGCAAGAGAGAGTATGGGTGCTACCGCACGGTGGAGGTGAAAATGGTAGCCCGTGGACAAGCCTTTGAATGATACCCGAGAAATGGCATTAATGGCAGTTCATGAACACCGGCATGTGGCATGAATGAGAAGGGACCTACTCATTGGAGGAGGGTTGTAGCTAGTTGCCGCATTACCACCCTCACTTTTCATGTCTCTCGATTCAGAGAGGAAATCAAAAGGCAGACGATTACTCCTGTCAATTGCGTCTCAGCGTTTATAAGCCATCTTGTGTGAAGGTTCCGCGCGTAAAGGCCAGCTTTCTTGCGCCAGCCATCACAATCCGACGGAGAGCGATTCATTAGTAGTACATGTACTTATATTCAATAATAATTCATTTATCAATGTATGTTAGCGAATAGGACAGTCGCTCGGTCTCTGCTGTCTTTTGAATCATTTCTCTCTAACGTCATCTTTGACCTTTTTCGATTCCCTCATACCCAAATATCTCCTGAAGTTCGCCATACCTGTACAAGGGGAAGAAGACTTTGTTGTTAGACATTTTCTTTCTTTCTTTCTTGGGACTGACTTGAGGGGGGACAAGAGGGACCAGGGTGGTGCTCCCTTTTTTTTTTTTCTCAAAGGGCTTGCCATCACCGCAGCTGCTTTTTTTTCGCGGGCGGCTTTGGGCTTCGGGCGAAGTCATTCATGGTTTTTTTTTGTGTTTGTGTTTGAGACGTTTTTGCGTTTGGGGCGTCGGGTCCAGGGGGTTGGTTTCTTAGGGTCCCAGGCTTCGATTTTTGTTTGCTTTGGATGACATTTTTTCTTTTCTTTTCTTTTTTTCTCTTTTTCTTTCTTTTCTTTTTGTTTCTGGGCGGTCTTTGATGTAAGGTAGATTGAATAGTCCTTTGAGAAGGATAGGAGTTGTTTTGATGGAGGAGGATTTGGAATTTCGCTGCTACTGCTGCTGGTGATGATGGGGGTTAAGGATATATACATATATATAGGTATATACTTCTTGCACCTACCTACCTACCGTTACTTTTTGTCAGTCATGCTTTGAGGTTATTCATTTGATGCATGGGAAATCCGCCCCTCAGCCTCTCTCGAGCGCAGCGAAACACCCCCTTCCCCGTTATGATCACCCTAGCTGACCAAAAAAAAAAAAAACTCCCCTCCGTTTCCTTTACTAGTCGGGTAGGGAACCCGGGGCGCAGCGTGCGGCTGTGTTGGAGATATTGTAATAATAATAACAATAATAATAATAAATAAAAACTACATGTACGATAGTGGTTCTTGGTCACAAAGGCTTGATATGGCGATCGGCCGCGCTTGGCGCAGCATATTGTACTTGTATTTGTACAGAACTTTGTAATTAATTACATGTAATAATTAACAGATCTTTTGTCTGCGTCTGTCTACGTTTGACGTCGTGGCCAGAAGTCTTGTTGAGCGTCCCTTCCCGTCCTTGGACCTTTGGTGGAAAACATGATAGGCGCTGGAAACAAAATTACACGAGATTATGCCATACAGCAGCTTCCATTGATGAATGTCAGAGAAGGAAAGGGCACTCGGTCGTCGTCATTCATTACATACAGGTTGAGTCTGTCTCGGCCAGCAAAGTTGATATAATCAGGAGCCAAAACAGAAGAAAATGGTATCAGCAGGTAGAACATTGGAAAGAACAATGTCATAGAAAAAGGGGAAAAAAAAACAAAACTCCGCCCATGCACCCAAAATATAGCGCTTGTATCACGACGCCTGGGAAATGAAAAAGATGAGAGTGAGCAGGTCAAGCATCAGAAGGCAAGCGGATTCCCTTGCTGCACCGCCATTTGCGTGTGCGTCGCCACGCAGAGATGCGGCCCGAAAGTTCGCATACTATGAAAACGATCGTGACGTTGATGCAGACGAGGACGACTAGCGTGATGGGAGCAGGGTTGGTGATTCTCAGCTGTGGCATGGCGCTGTCCAGGCGAGCGCTCCAACCCATGTCAATCTCTCTGGAAAGGCCGAGCATTACACCCTTCTCGTTGACTGCTTTGATGCGGATATAACGTAGCAGGTCCTCGTCTTGGATAGCGATGGCAGTCTCGAATCCTGCCTTTCCAACAACAAGGACGTCTTCCCAGTCGTCTTCCGCTGCTGTCGAAGTGGCGCTATGCTGAAGAACCCACCCCTTTACTTCGGTTGCTCCGTTCCAGCTGACGTATACCTGACCATCATCCGACAGTACTGCGGCAGGCGGATCGACAGGTCGGCCGGTCCAGTGGAATTTGAAAGCGCGATAGGATTGAACCTCACCCGAACCCCAAGAGGAGTTTGTTGCAAAATGACTATCGCAGAGTAAGGCACCGCCAGCACTATACTCGGAGAATAGAGCATTATATCCGTATCCAACAAATACTTTTGGATCTTTCGCATCGTCTTCTGAGGATAGCAGCTGTAATGAGCCTTGGCTGGTTGATAGAGGGCCTTGGGGATGATTGTAAGATGTGATCATCCTGACAGAGTATAATTGATCGTCACTCTCAGACGCCTGCGGAGATGGTAGGTAAGGGGCGGAAGGGTATGTGAGTTCGAGCAAGAGTCCACGAGAGGCATCAAGAGTGTGTTCGACGTCTTCGGCGCTGTTGTCAAAGAAGGTGACAAGTCGTTTCATGTTTCCTTCGTCGCCCATGTCATGGCGAAAGAGCTCGGGAAATTCTGTCTTTGAATGGAAACGTGCATCATGTTGCCATGCAAAATTTGTTGCCGAACCACCGCTGAGGTCATGGAACATGTTGCGCTTGCCCCCTAGAACCCAAATAATGTCGCCCGAGGTACCGTTGATATAAGTAATGGTGTGAGTGTACCTTGCCGAGATCAGGTAGTTGTTGAAGTCGTCCTTCTCGACCGAATTGATGTGGTACCTGCAGCGAGCAATGAGCTGTACGTCCTGTTGCACATGGTGGGCTTTACAAACCAATCGAATGCATCTTCTCTTGTGCCTTTATTTCCAATCGACTTGAAAGTCTCATCAATGGCGTGGTGATCGGATGCGCGCCATTGGAACAGAAGCTCATTGGTCTCGATGTCAATCTCTTGGAAAAGACTGTCCCAGATGTAGTGCGGATCTTCCTCCCATTCTTCAAAGTTGCGTAGCTCGCTGAGGTCCTTGGGGTAGACCTCGTAGATGGTGAGCAGTGCTTTCCCGTCGGGCGTGATGACCAAATCGTGAAGGTCAGCAGCCAGACCGTTCAAGGCCGAGATCTTGTAAGCTTCTTGGTAGCCAGAGTTGAGCTTTGGTCGTCAGCGCTTTGATCCTAGAGCTTGCGGGCAACACTGAGCGTACCATGTAGTAGTCACCGGCACCGTGCCCTCTGACACTGTCGTCTCCGATCCAATAGGTCAGATAGTCCTCGCCTTTGTACTGTTGTACAGCAAGGCCGTATGCTTGGCTTCTCGTCTCCTTTGCCCACACAAGGTCGCCATGGCTATCAACAATCATCGGCCCAGGCGCCGCAATAGATAGTCCTCGGGGAGTGAAAAAGACATGGCGATCGTCGTGACATTCAGGCGAATCAACCAGCGTTCGGATCTGCGGCGAGATGAGGTTGGTGGTTTGATAGGATCGATACGGGTAGAAGCCATAGTTGATTTCCCATGCCTCACCGTCGTCAGGGTCAAAGGTTTCTTCGAGGCCCACATCATGGGCTAATATGGTGTGATTGTAGACGAGAGTGGCGAGGGCCAAAAGAGATATTCCTCTCATTAGTGACTGTGAGTGGAGGAGATATGGACAGTTTATTCTGCTCTGTATGATTGTTCAAAGGGCTTATTATATCAATGATTAACAGATTGTCGCAAAGGGCAATGACAAACGAAAGTTGAGAGAAATCCCAACAAACAACCCAAGTAGCTTTGGAGATGCCTGCCACAGGAAGCAGACAACAGAAGGCAGTAGCGAAGGGTGCTGATCGTTATTCAGATCCAAGGTATGAACGAACTTCAGAGCAGGGCAATTTGGCCATGACCGCGTCACCATATCCTGGTTTCTGCATGTCTGAGACCGATTTTCCATTAATGCAGACGTCCAGGACCGCGCGGCGACGCGGCAGACAAGACAAACGACGGCCATGCAAGTCCCTCCTCCACCTTCGGCCCGTCCACAGAGATGGGGGAAGATCCTCATTCTCGGGATGGGATAGCTTCACAACATGGGTAGGATCGATCGACTCACGCGTAATGTGCGCGTTCTTTTATCTCGGACCATCTAATAGTTACAGGTAGACGAATAGGTAGACGAATCTTCTTCAGTGCATGACGTGGATCTTCATCTAAACCCAGATCCCGAGCATCGACCACCATCCGAAGAAATCCGCTGCCGAGTTCGGCCAAGAGATTATCTACTTGTCATATGGTCGGAGTATGAGGTACCTTACTCTATGCTTGCGATGTTGGCTGGATGCTCCTGGTCATCGCAGCGTGAATACTGTGCACCAATAAAATGGATTTTTTTTGCAGCAGTTCGTACGTCTTAAGCCAAGCGGCAAGCACGGCATGCTCGTCGGGACACTATTTAGTACCTATGCAAGACCAAGGTGCGGCTGGCAAACAGATTCATGGCTGCCATACTCTAGCTAGGAATCGCGGACGGTCTACGGGACTCGAAACTGGCGCTCGTCTTTCTCCCTGATCCAACGCCGCTTGCCAGCAGTTCTAGACGACTGGCTTGCACTCTGTGCTTCTTCATGACTTGCACCCACTCGTGTTCGTCCTGATCTGTTTCGCCTTCTCCAACCTCCTCAGTCATCTCGTCCTCCAACAAGGCCAGCATCATACCGAAATCTGCGCCCAGTCTGCCCAAGGAGCCGGCGCAGTAGAGCACTTGGGTCAGCAGACTGTCTCGCGAATTTCGCTCTGAAATGTTTGGCATGTACGTGCGCAAAGTTTCAAACAGCATTCCGACTAGATGCGGTGCAAAAGTTGCAAGTGCGGATGGAGTCTTGTCCTCCTCGGCTTCGAGAGAAGGCATTGTTGCAGTGCTTTCTGAAAGACTGGAATTTTGTGATGGCGCTGTAGACGGCGACAAGATCTCCCCTCCCTCAAATCCAGGCATTGGTAAGGCCGACGGGAATATGCTTTTGTACATGGAAATGATAGCGAAGCTTTGTTCACGAAAGACCTCGACGTATCTTTTGAGGTAGCGCTCTGTCTGGGCCCCTCCTGACCAAGCCTCTTTCTGGCTTTGATTGCTGTCTGCGCGACGAATTGTTTCTTGGTCGGCAAGATCTTTCAAGGGACTCAGTGCCTCGAGCGTTCGTCGTAAAGTGCCAAGTCTACACACCAAGAAGAGTGCACCTAACGAGCCTTCGCCCGCAGCAGCCCCCAAGGACCTGCCTTTTGTGTACGTGTGGTCTGCGAGTTCGGGAGCAACTCGCCTGAGCCAGCCAATCATTCGCATCGCCCCCGCGAGTTTCAGTGCCGGGTTTTGCAACCCGTTTATTAGGACAGATATAAGATTCTGAATCTCATCGTCAGCTTGACGAGAAATGTCGTCCACGAGAGCCGAGTCTGGGTATAGCCCTTTCAGGCGCTTGACATGGGCGTGCAAGTCAAGAGCAGACGCGTAACCAGATGCAGCAGCGCCGCCGGTACCTTGGGTGACGGCAGCAGAAGAAGAGTTGATGGTGGTCGATAATAAAGTGGGCAGCTCCATAACATCGCTGACTCGATCCACATTCCTACTCAGCAGCATTGCTCTTTTCCTCCTGTCCAGCACAGCGTTCTCTGTGTTCCTGTCATATTTGGTGGCAAAATTTGAGGCAGCTGATTCCAACTCGGGTAACGCATCTCCAAGCTCTTTGGATTGTGTGTATAGTGAAGGGAGGATTGTAGGTAGATTGGAAAGGTGGTCTGTTGCGGCGATGATGGAGCGATGGGAGCGTTTCGATAGCGCCTGCAGGGAGCGTAGAGTGGATTGAGTCGCGGAACTGAGAGATGCGGGCTCGGTTGTGGTCAGAGACTGTAGTGAGAGGGTCGGCAGGCGCGCGAGGTATGCATTTGTTGTAGGGTCGGTTGGTAGGGGAATAGACTCGGACGTCGTGGATGATCGCTCAAAGTATGTCGTAAGGAGCTCATACAGCGGATCCGCCATGACTGACTACGAGCAAAGCACCGATTTTATCAAGTCACAACGACATGGGCAATTGGTAAATGCGTATACCTGAATTACCTATACGTGTATCTTCAATGTCAAGGTTGTTGATGGCGGAGTACATGCGGAGGGAGCTTGTCACGTGTGTAAATCATCTCTTACCTTCACTCTTCCGACCTCCACCTCACACGACAATTCTCGTTTTGCTCTAGCAAGCATGTGAACACGTTCATCTTGCGCATCTGGCCCAGGACAAATTGCATTCTGTGCCTGCCAAGTTCCATGACGATGAAAATGTAAGGTAGGGAAAGAGCATGATGAAGGCTAGAAGATCTCGACCGAAGCAAAGTCGGGTACCTACTACTAAGTATCTAAACTCATGACTTCACCTGTCTGTGACTTGCTATATACAGATATAGCAAAGAATCATAGCGACATGTAGACAATCTGCCTGTGAGGGCAGCAACAAGTTGCTCCTTCCAAATCAATGCTCCTTCCTCAGAAAGAGCCATGCATCTCTTTTACTCAACGCCACTTCTTCTTCTTCTTCTTCTTCTCTCTCTACTTTCCTTCCTTTTATCTCCCTCATCTCACCCCCTTCTGCCTTTGACCTGCTGAATCTCTCTTCAACTATACTTGCCGCTTTCCTGTGCTCACGGCCATGTCTGGATCGAGCCACTCAAAGCCGAGCCCTTTCAGCCGGGTGACGGCTGCTCCATCAGATGGATCCGCTCTCGAGCATCTAGACGAATCAGTCTACCATGAGTTCAAGCAGACAACCTGTGTTCCCACCAAATCCGGAACCGAGGTAGCCACACGCCCTCGCTCCAACTCTGATGAAAATCCCTCGACAAGCCGTCCTCCTAGCAGCTGCAGAAGCGACGAACTTGCCAAAGACGACATTGAGTTCTTAAAAGAGAATGCTGCAATTCCTTCTGCTTTAGAACTCAACATGCCGAACAATTTCATCTCAAAACCTGCATCACTCGATGAAGCTGGTTCTGGCACTTTCAGCCCTTTCAAGATGGCTGGCCCACCAAAACGGCAATTGAACCAGTCGAACCAGTCAAGTCATGCCGGGCCACCTTCCCCTCTTGAACGGTCGAACCAGGAGCACCAGACTGCTGCCCGTCTGGACAAAAAGGCAACCCTCAAAGGTCCGAGGAATGTATTCACCTGGTTGAGTTCCTGGCTGACATTAAATTTGCAAGCCCCAGACGATCTTGTCCAGAACGTGCATTCTCAGAACCAGATGGCACTTTCAGCATCCCACACCTCAAAAAGTGAGTTATGCAGCCTCAACAGGGCAGCTGTACACAAACAGAAGCAGTCGAAAGTCTATCCAAGTTCAGCCCAGTTTGGATCTCAGGCAGCAGATTTCTCTTCTCACCAACCCGACAAGACGACAATCGAGGTGTTGGTCACCCAGGACGGCATCGTCCCAGAAACTCCTAATGTTGAAGCCTCATCCGCACCTGCTGCTGGCCCTGACTACAACACGAGAGACATATTCATAGTCACTGAGGACAGGTCAGCCAGTGCTACTACTCATGCAGGTACCAGGCAGCAAGACATCGAAGCCGAATTTGAACCCAAGATCCAGTCTGCTCCTGTCAATATCCAGATGCTGGACTCGGTGATACAAGAGGAGCTGGCAGACGGAGACCAACACCATCTTGAGATGCAGCCTGGTGAGCTCATCAAGTCTACCGAGACTCAAAGCGCCGAAATCAAGGATGGAAAACAATCTTCGGACAAGGAACACTGTCCTGACACAGAAGAGCAGACAACAGCACCCAGTGCCGCTTGCAAGCCCATCACTGCCATAGCTCGTGATACTCAGCGTCCGCCGACCCCAGCTCACACAATGCCTCCTCCAGCTCAACGGGATGCGCTCCATGAAGTGAGCAGTCAGACTGGTCAGCCAAGAGTTTCAAAGAAGAAACCCAAGCCGACTTCATTCAGCTCTACGCTACACCGAACGATGGCCAAGCCCAACGCAAACTCTTCCCCGTATACATCAGCCGAGCTTTACCAGCTTGCCGAATACTTGAGAGAACAAGAGCGGACCCAGGAGAAGGAAGACTGGATGAGAAATCTTGCTGCCAAGCAAGCAGAGCTCGAGAAAGTTAACCGGCAGAAGCTGAGCCTCCAGACCAAGTGCACAGAACTCGAGAAAGTCAATCAGCAGAAGCTGAGCTTCCAGGCCAAATGCACAGAGCTCGAAGCGAAACTGAAAAGATGTGGTGAGGCACCTGACAAGCTCGCCAAAGCTTTCCAGGGCCTGTCCACGGACTTGAAAAATCTTCGTGACGACAAAAAGCAGGACGACAAGAATTGGCAGAAAGTCACTGCCGCAATGAAGATCTGTAGCGAACACGATATGCGGCGTTTGGAGGAAGAGAATTCTCGGCTCGCAGAAAGTCTTGGTGAGGCCAAAAAGACTTTGAACCGAGAAAGAGAACTGCAATCCGTTTTCGATCTGAAATTGCAAGAAACTCAGACGGCCCAGAAGTCTGCAGAAGAGATGGTGAATGTCTGCACCAGCAAGATCAGTGGGCAGCTGAGCGAATTCAAGCAATTGATCGAGAAAGACGTTTCTTCCCAAGGCACGATGTCTAAAGAGCTGCTGGAGCTTGTGAAAAAAGGAGGTGCAAACCTGAAAAGCTTGACAGAGGCTTCCGGTGCAGATTTCAAGAAGCTAAAGGCTTCGATGGAGCAACTTTCCTCAGGGTTGGTCAGCCACTTTTTCCATCCTGAACTCATGTTGACAGTTTTCCCAGCATTGAGCAGCATGCCAATGGCTTCAAAGCGGCCAGCAAATCGGCTTCCGAAAGCCATTCTGAGCTCGAGCAGAAAATGATTGCACTATTGAACGACGTCAAAACTGGACTCGAATCTCGCGAGAGCCTCGCCGAGGAGAATGCCGTTCTCCGCGAGAACATGAGCGGAGAGAAGAAACAGTTGGAATGCAGCACTGAGAAGATCGAACAGCTTCAAGACGATCTGAAAGAGAGAGACCGCCGGGAAGACTCACTCCAGAAACAGATCGAGAAGCTGCAGATCACCGTGGCCACTATTCCTTCGGTCCAGGCCTCTGCGAAGATGCAGTTTGACAAAGTTCAAGAGCTTACTGCTTTGGGGGAAAATCTAAAACTCCAAATCGACAATCTGAATAATGAGAAGGTCGAGACCTTGGCGACTATGGCATCAATGGACGAGCGGAGGAACAGTCTGCTTCATGAAAAGGAAGAGCTACAAGTGAGTGAAAGCCTTGAACAATCTATTTGAGCAAAGCCAACCTTGATTCAGCGTCAATTCGACGATACCGCCCGACTCCTTGATGAAGCGAGACGCGCAGTCCCAGACTTTGGCCTAGAAAGGGCTAAGATTGAAGCACAGGTAGGTGTCCACTCCTATGTTCCCAAAAATCATTGGCTGTAATAATCGCAAGCAGGCCAAGCATCAGATTGAGGCGAACAGATCTGAGATACAAATTCGGGCTCGCAACCATGCCCTGGACATCCAGAGTCAGATGATGAAGTTGAGGGCAAAGCATACTGTGGAAATCAACACCAAGCAAGCCATGATTGAAGACCTCCAAGCACAGCTCAACAATCTCAAACAAGGACTGGGTGATCGCGATCCTCACTCGTGGTCCAACGAGGTGCAGCAGAAAGACGCACAAATCGAGAAGTTGTGTGATGAGCGCGATACAGCACAGAGCCTTGTCGACAGACTTCGGAACGATCTTGAGCTTGCCCGTCAATCCAATGAACAGTCATCTCGTCAACGAGACAGAATGCAGCACGAAAAGACTCAGCAGATCATGCATTTGACTGAAGAGAAGAATGCTGCTCATCGTCGCGCAGAGACTCTGCAGCAACGCATCCAAGAAGCTTCTCGCGAGGAGGATCAGCGTGAACGAGCAGTCCAGGAAGAGATGGCGCGCAAGTCTCAAGAGACAGACAATCAACTCAGAGCCCTGAAGGCTCGTCTGACCGAAGCCGACTCTGACAAAGATGCCGTCGAATCCAAGCTCAAAGATGCCGAGAAGCGTTCCAGCGAGCAAGCTGAGCAGTGGCAGAAGGAAATTTCAGAATTGCGAGTGAATCTGGATAATGCCAATGGCTCTCTCAAGGAATCGAACGAGCTTCTCGCTGAGCAAAAAGAACTTGTCAACCAGAAAGATCTGGCCATTGAGAGAATAAAGCGGGATCACGCAAAGGCTTTCTCGGCTCCGGCTTCGACTCCTGCTTCTCCTGGTCATCTTCAGGGCTCTCAAGCACAGGAAAACGACCAATCTCAAGCTCCGACCTCGATGGCTAGAAAGCCCAGGAGAGCGGTCAACAGAAACGCTCATACACCCCTAAACAGCATCGCTATGTCAGGATCCGTCTCAGCTGTGATCGATTCAAGCCATTCTGCAATCAGTCGTCAACAGAGCATGCAGACTGAAAGCGCGACATCGTCCGTATTTGGGCCCTATAGCAGGGCTCAGGGAGACGATGATGATATGCTCGATTCGGGCCTGAACCGCTTGCATTTCTCCACGGGGAACTCGCTTCCTGATACCTTGCAACAACCAGGTTTCCTACGCACGCTTGGATCCCAGGAGATCCTTGATGCTGACGGCGTGAGGCTCAGAAATCCGGTCGATCAAGAACACACACAGGTCGAATCTCAAAATCAGACCCAAAGTCTGACGAAAGAAGCTGCATCACCGTCATCGTCTCTGAGTGAAACTCGCGAGCTTGATGACAGTTACGAAGAAGCCGCCGAGACCGAGACACGGCTTTCTCAGAGACAGAAGCCAATGCACACACAGGTTTCACAGCAATCAGAGGTCGAGTCAACCCCCAGAACAGGTAGCAAGAACCTTCAAGGCCCTGGAAAGAAGTTGGCAACACCAAGATCTGCAAGCCAGCAAAGCTCTCAGTCAAGACAGGGAGCTCTGCCTTCTGTCAGCGCACTCAAGCTCCCGCAGAAATCGAAAAGCGCAGAGAAAAAAGTGTCAGCACTGAGTAGTGGCCCTCGAAACTTCAAGACTCCTGCAACAAGCAAAACCAAGCGTGTGAGCTATGCTGACGAAGGCGATGAAGACGACGTGTACTCGATGCCATCTTCTTCGCACAGCGGCCGAAGTGCCTTGAAGCGAACAGTGAGCGAGAGCACTGGCAGCAGCAAGAGACCTCGGATCGAAGGCAGCACTGCTTCTGGATCGTCTCACCGTTCGCAGTCGTCACTTAAGAGTAGCGTGCAAGAAACGCCGAAGGTTCGTCGTTACGGCAGAAGCGGTAGGTGAAGAAGACTTTGAGCAAGTTGGTTGCAGTCTTTTCTGACAGAAATTTGCAGCCAAGGAGCACGCCATGATGAGCCGCTTCAATCAGTAGGCTGATGTTTTCTTGCCGTCGCCAGGGAGGGAAGGAACGGGAAAGAAAGAGACGGGTGGTTGAAACAGAGCATGACTTCTACTATATGCGGTACACAGTCTGATCAACGGAAGTTAGGGTTGGGGAGGAAGACCCTTGCCGGGGGACAATGCTCGGAAGGAAAAGGAATCGCCAAAGCGACTGAAAGCATGGCTCGTATGATATGTTATGTGCAGTCTATATTCAAGCATGATCAGATGTACAGAGATTTAGAAGTCGAGACAGAGGTGCCAAGACGTTCGCAGATTGCCTCTTTGTACTGTGTGCCACAAGCTTACAGTATCAAAAGGAGAATGTCAAAACATAGATGATGGTGATTGGCGGATGACTGATGCTCTTTGGAGTTGGTGTGCGATTCATTACGGATTCGTTAGGAGACAAGTAGTGGGTAGGTAGATTCTAGACCATGTGGTCGTCAACGGCTTCTGCGGCAGTGTATGCGCCAGAGACATTTTTCCAAGCCTGAGTAAAGGTAGGATAAGCTTTTAGATCATCGTCTCTCCATGCCCAGGCGACGCAATAGTGGCTGGCCAGCAGCTTCCACTCTTCGACCTCATCAAGCCACTCCAGACCCTCGACTCGCTCTCTCTCTGCACGATCGAGCCATTCTTCGGAATAGTAGATTTGCTCGACGTCTCTGGCGCCTTGACCGGTAGTGAAGCCAGCATTTTTCAAGCGGTCACGCTGAGCAGCGAGAGAATAGTAGCGTTTTACCGTTTGCAGCTCGATGCCTCTGCTAGCGAGGTTTGTTATCATTGTTTTGCCGAAGCTGTCGTAGGGGCGGATGGGCTCGTAGAGGATGATGGCCAGGGAGGCGGTAGAGAGGGTATTGGCGAAGTAGGCCAGGATGTTCGTGGCGGTGGTGGGAGGCACGTAGCAGAGACAGCATTCGCTGAGGAGAAGGGTAGGCAAGTCGCGACGCAGATTTGGGATGTCGGGCGGGTTGGAGTCGGCCAATTGGCGCAGGTCAATGGAGTGGACATTGTATGTTGGCGAGAGCAGAGAGGTCTTGTGTGGAGAGAAGCGCATTCCCGACGTGTGGTTGGGCAGGAGGGACTCGTGGATGTTTTGGCGCAGCAGCGGTGAGGAGTCTATTGCTGATAGCTTTGCCTTGACGTTGTCCGCGAAGTCGAGTTCATGGTACAAGAGGTGCTGTCTACGAGAGACTGGTAGGCGGAAGAAGCGCGTGTCGGAGCCAGCGCCGAGGGAGATGATTTGGGCCTTGGGAGCAGGCTCGGATGCGGTGGTCACGATGGCAGTGGAGAGAAAGTCGTCGACCAGGCGATCAATGGCAGATGTGCGGACATAGGTGCCGCGGTTGATGAGCGGATAGCGTCTGGGAGTTGATGGCGGGAGGAAGGAGCGGGCGTATTCGTCCTTGAGGTAGCCCAGGCTCACGGCGCTCAATCGCGAGTTTGAAGCATCTCCATCCGTCTGGCGGATGATCTTGTCGCGTGACTGCTGGGAATCTTCTGGTTGAGCATCCGGGTCTACGGGAGGAGCGCGGTTCCTGGTCCTTCTCGGACCGGCGAGGAGGTTTGGAATTGAAGGAGCCGCCATTTCCTCAGACCCATCATTTGCGACTGCCCTGGCAAGTGAGTTGCGCCTACCTCGGAGCTTCACCGCCCAGCGCGACGCCAAGAACACCAGCGGCAGAATAATCTAGCGAAGTCAAGCAGCGTTTGTCAATCCATCAACCATCGCAACACAGACATGGCCGACGACGAGAACAGACGCGAAATGTCGCGCCTCTGGCGTGTGTGGAAGACGGCCAAGCAGATGTGCTACGACAGAGTATGCGACCAGCCTCGGTCCCGTTTCCATCACAAAACCCCGTCAAAACTGACACTATCATGCGCGCAGGGTTACGAGCTGGCCGAAGACGAACTCGACGTCTCTCTGGAACAGTTCCGCCAGGAGTGTAGCGACGGCAGCGGTGCCGCCAAGTACGTCTTCTCCCTCCCTCACCCCTTCGACCCATTTCCCTCGTCTCTGACCAGCAAACAGCAAAGCAAAAATGTCCTTCTCGGCGCGCCCATCGCAGGCCATGCTCACCAAATACACCGCGCTACCCACAAAGAGCAACCCCAACCCGGAACCCCAAATCGGCACCATCTTTGTCGAATTCAACACCGACGCCGCCATCGGCATCAAGCACCTGCGCAACTACGCCCAGTGGCTGCACGACCGCAACTACTATTCCGGCATCTTCCTGACCGCCGCCGCCGTCACCACCTCTGCCCTCAAACAAGCCGCCAACCTGCCCATCACCATCGAGGTCTTCAACGAGCAGGACTTGCTGGTCAACATCACAAAGCACGAGTTGGTGCCCAAGCACATCTTGCTCAGCCCCGAGGAGAAGAAGGCCCTGCTGGACCGCTACCGTCTCAAGGAGACCCAGCTCCCGCGCATCCGTGTCGAGGATCCCGTTGCAAAGTACCTGGGTCTGCGCAGAGGTCAGGTCGTCAAGATTATCCGAAAGTCCGAGACGGCCGGTCGTTATGCCAGTTACCGATGGTGTATATGATGCACCATTCCCTTTTTTTTCTGACATGCTCGTCACGTTCTGCTCTTTTGATCATCGTGTTTATTTTTGGACCGCTCCATTTTCTTCTGGCGCCATACGGGTGAGCGATTTCTTTCTTTCCTTTTTTTTTTACCCCTTTTTCATTTCTGCATACGAACCGCCAGAACGAGAAAAAGAAAGGCTCAGAAAATAACAAGATCCGGCGGCTGGGCGTTGTTCTGGCGTTCTCATCACTTTTGAGTCTTCAATCCTTTTTGTGAGGAAAAAAAAAGCATCCAGCAGCTCAAATCCTTGGTTCTTGGGGCCCTTCTTCTCTGAGAATCTGACCATCTACCAAAACAATGGAAAGAAAAAAAAAACATAGATAACCACCTTTCCATGCATTCTCATCATCTGTAACCTCTTGTCCCAATGTCATGCATGTATGCAGCATGAGGTATTTTTGAACATTATTTTTTCAGATTGAACCCCCCTTTTCCCATCTTCTTCTCCAGGGCTTCTCATCTCAAGCATCAACCTGCATCATATCATCATCGTCCACCCAGCCAAACTCATCCTCACCAGCCCTCGCCTCTCTCATGACAGCATCTCCACTAACCTCCTCAGCAGCATTGTTAGCATCCTCTCTAGCCCTCTCCCTCTTGACTTTGTCCACATGCCTCTCCAAGTCCTCCAGACTCCACGTACTGACGCCTTCCTGCATCTTTGCGGGGAACGGCCTGCTCATCTGCTTCAAAAACCTCTTTGCCGTCGCCACGGCCTGGTCGACCGAGAGGTTCGAGTCGCCCTCGAGCAAGGCCGCGTTGATCCATTTGGGCAGCTGGACGCGCTTCTTGCCGAAGCGGCGGTCGGCCAGCACCATGATGCCGTAGTCGTCCTTGCCCCTCAGCACGCGGCCCAGGCACTGCGCCGCGTGCCTCATTGCGTCAAATGACAAGAAGTCGTTTTCGCGTATGCGGTACGTCTCGCGCAGGAACTCCAGACGGGCTTTCAGGATGCGCGATTCCGTGTATTGGAAGGGCACGCCGATGCACAACACGGTGCGGCCGTAGTGGTGGTCGAAATCTATGCCTTCGCTGACTTTTCCGCGGGCCACGCAGAGGAGGATGGCGCCGCGGCCGTTGCTGCACGCGGTGCGGTAGGTTTCGAGCGCCAGGGAGGTTTCCTGAGAGTCTGGGGTTTCGACAAGGATGAGTTTGTGTTTCCAGACTTGGTCGAGGATGCCCATGCCTTGCCACATGGAGATTATACTTTCCATGTAGAGGTACGAAGGGAAAAACACGACCACGCCGTCGGGTGTGATTTTGGAGAATTCGATGAGCAGGTTGCCGTAGTTTCTGACAACGCCCGGGTCGTTTCGGATGGTGAAGGAAGAGGAAATGGCGCCTTGGTCGCTTCCGCGCGTGACGATCATGGGCAAGAAGGAGCGACGGGCCAGCGTCATCGAGTAGGATTCTTGCACCACGGTGTTGAAGCCCAGCATTTTGGGGTAGATTTCGAGGGGGGATATTGTGCCCGAGGTGATTACCACAGAGCTGAAGCGGTCAAAGACGGGCTTGATGGCGATGGCGGCGTCGAGACATGTGAAGTGCAACACTGGATTTGGCACTGTTGCTGTTTCCGACTCGTAGGGCTCGAGGATGAGCAAGAAGCCGGTTTCGTAGGTGGCGACCAAGGTTGCAAAACTGGCTACTTCTTGTAAAGGTTGGTAGTCTTCGATGTTTTGGAGTTCGAGCGTTCGCACGAGAGACGTCAAGCGCTCTGCACAGAAGCGGAGGGGCTTGCGCTCGATAAAGGTGAGTTCTTTCAGGTGCTGCAGGAACGACGGCGGCGTCTCTGAAATGACGTGCAGCACTTTCATGCGCGTCTTGAGATACTCGACAAAGCGCTTCAGGAAGGCAACAAAATGCTCTGCTCTCCTGATGTTTCCCGGCACAGCTTCCTTGAGCAAATCATCCGGCAGAGCGGGATTTCTCATAAAGGCTCCTTCATCATTAGCTTCGTCTGCATCTCTCAGCCCCTGGACCAGTTTGGCATATTCGTTTTGAAGTTTGGCGGCGTCGGTGGTTTTCATTTCACTGATTTTGCGTTCGAGGTTTGCGGCTCCCCGGCCGGCTTTGCGTAAGGAGTCTTCGGTGATGTCGATGCTGAGAGATTCGATGCAGACGTTGTCGATATTGTGAGCTTCGTCAAAGACTACTATGCAGTCCTTTGAGAGTTCTCTTGATACTCTTTCGGCGATTTTTGGGTCCAGGAGGTAGTGGTAGGAGTAGATGACGACGTTGCAGAAGGGCATCATTCGGCGAACGGTAAAGTAAGGACACTGTTTTTGCTCTTCTCCGTATCTGAGGACGTCGTCGAATGTGAAGACACCCGGAGGGATGAGATTGTGTGGTTCCAGAAGATCGAGATTCTGTGACAACAGTCAGCATAACCAAAGCCATCAAGCAAACGCTGTTGGCGCACCTCGTGGTAAACACAGAGTTCAACGTCTTCACCCTTTTCCTTCTTCTCCTTGACAAACCCTGCAGTTAGAGATCGACATCGAGCATCAACGATTGAGCCACTCTTCTCCCTCTTGACCGAAGGATGGAGACACAAGTTTTTACGTGACGTCAAACCCAAACCTCGAAAATCTTCAACAAAGCCCAGTTGTTCTGATCGATATTTCATCAAAGCTTTCAACTCTGCAAGTGCCTTTTCAATCTCGGACATGGTACCTGTTCTTGGTTCAGATAGGTGCAGGCTGGATGGGACAGATAAACTCACGTGAGCAATAGATGAGTTTGCGATGTTCCGGGTAGTGTTGTTGGTATGCCACAATGAGAGATAGAAGTGTAACGGTCTTTCCGGTTCCCGAAGGCATCTCCAGCACACAGTGGCCTCCCGCATCCAGAGTGCCTTTTGCATCATGTCAGTGTCCTGTTTCGACTTGGATTAGATTTGATGCATACGCTTGAGATCGCACATGTAGCTGTTTTTGAGATTGAGTCAGTTATCACTCTGTGACTCGTACAATTGTTTATCATTGGCTTACGCATATTGTTCTGTCGGATGGGTCAGTATAGCGGCAAACGAAGGGACAGTGTGAACTCACCTGGATAGATTCTGGGGTATGGAAAGAGAATGGGCAAATCACTAGAAGCAGCAGCGGTCAGCAAGAAGAATAGGCAGATTCAGAGACGGTACAAGCAACACACTCAATCATGAACTTCATTTTGGGCAATCACGAGACCTCGCGAGAGGCTGAGCAGAGAGAAGAGAGCAGCAGGGTCTGCTATGGCAGCAGCAGTTGTGTACTGTATGGAGATGGAGCAGTCTCAAAGCGGTTAGTGCAGCACAGACCATAAAGGTTGAAGCAATGCATGACGCACTTTTGAAGAAGGAAGCAACGAGGGCACTTTTTGCAGAGATACTGATTCTGTATATAAACCCTTCGCTCCTTCTTGTTTCATTGGGCTTGCCTAGATCCCTTGAGTCTGACCGTCATCTCCGCACAGCCTCGGTTTTTCTCTCCTGCAACACTCCCTTTTCCAGCCGGATACGGAACAATGAGCAAGAAGGCATCCAGGACACAAGCAAGCAGCGGACGAGCATTCGGAGGCAATGGGTTCGGCGGAGGATTTGGCGTGTCGTCTTCGCCGCTGTCGTGGATTGGCGAGGCTCCGGATCTCTCAAACATCTCGGACCCCAACGTCGGCGTGGCCTTCAAGAACTTGAGCAAGAAGGACAGCACCACAAAGGTCAAGGCCCTCGAAGAATTGCAAGCATACGTCGCCGTGCCTGATGGGCAGATTGAAGAGGCCGTCCTAGAGGCATGGGTCAAAATATACCCCCGTCTATCCATAGACAGCGCCCGTCGCGTACGCCAACTCGCACACACTGTCCTCGGTCTCGTGACGGCAAAGAGCGGCAAGAGGATGCTCAGGCACATGCCCAGGGTCGCCGGTCCGTGGCTTGCAGGAGCTCAAGACACTGATCGCGCCGCTTCAAGGGCCGCTCAAGACGCCCTAAAGCTCGCCTTCAACACGCCCGAAAAGCTGCAACAACTCGCAAAGGCCTTTCATCAGCCCATCCTCGAGCACTGCAGAGACGCCCTTTTGAACGAGACTATCCAAACTCTGAGCGACGAGCGCAGCGTTAGCCCTGCCGATGCTCAAGCCACATACTCCAGAGTCGTCTCAACCAGCATTGCTGTCATCTCAAACCTCCTGTCCGATCTGCCCCAAGAAGAGCTGCACAAGCAAAAAGACACATATTACGCCCTTGTTGGAGAGTCAAAGATCTGGGCGCTGGCGGCCTACAAGGAAGACGTTGTTGTGAGGAGGTCCATCCACAGGTTCCTCCGCACATGCTTGGCCAAGCAGAAGACTGCTGTTGAAGCGAATCTGTCTACCCTCAGTGAAGCCTATATTTCCAAGGCTCTCCCACACGATCAGACTGGCTCCTCCTATGACTTTATCCTGGCTCTGCTCGCCCTGACAGACGCTTTCCCACAAGCGTGGACCACGGGCTACACTTCAAAAAAATCTGTCGCGTCGAGGCTGAGAGCTGGCATCAAGCGTGGTTCTCAGACCGGTCCTGCAGAATTCTGGACAAATACCTGGACTTTATTCACCACATTACCTACCCAAGTTCTGCCGCAAACGTACTCCGAGGCAGAAGAGCTCTTAAATGCAGTACACGAGGGCGTGAACCACAGGGATGATCGCTTCAACGCCTCCGCCGCATGGCAAACTTATTTCAGCATTCTCAACTTGGTGCAGAACACTGCATCTCTGTCTGACGAAGAGCACGCTAATCTGCTCGCCAAATTCGCCATTCCCGTAATTGAGCAGTACTTGAGACCTTCTTCAGCCACTGCTGACTGGTCCATATCTGGTGCCAAACCAGCTTGGAACGTGTCCAAAGCTGCATTGTGCAAGCGTCTGCCATCTGTGCTGGAGAAGAAGTGGCCCGAGTACGCCGCAATCTTGATTGAGGACATCAAAACGTCACTTCCTGAACAATCCAAAGAATACGAAAAGTCTCAGACACATATTGCCTCTACGTCAGAGCGCTGGTCTTTGCTACAGTCTGAGCTCCTCCGTGACGAGTATCAGCTTTCTGAATCTCTCCACAACGTCTTTTCGCAAGCCTCCAAGAACATCGTCAAGGCGTCCCTAGAGCTGCTGAGATCCAGAAATGGAAAGCCCTATGGTGCTGCCGCTACTATTGACGAACTACAAAACCACTGCAAGATGTTGCTTTCAAAGGATCAGGAGACACATGACATGATCGCAAGCTTTGTGGTTGATGAGTTGCCACAGATGCTATTTTCTCCTTCTCAACGGCAGTTGATTTCTCTCATCTATCACTTCCAGAATAGTTCCCGCTTTGCCGAAGCGTGGAACAAGGCTGCAGATGCTCTCGGTAACGGCCCTGACTCCGAGGAGAAGTTAAAGGCTTTCCACGATCTACTAGCTTCTCCGAGAGTGAAGCCAGCCGCTGCACTTGCAGCTCAGAACAATGAGATCCAGGCTTTCATCCAACGTCAATTCAAGGCGAGTCTCAGCACTGGAGAGCAGTGGAGTTTCGTATCAGCTATACTCAAGGCTACGCCTAGCGTGGCTTCTGCAGAGACAATTGATTCTATTTTGGCTGATCTCACCACTTCACTGTCTGTCTCGGACAGAGCCGAGTCCGCACTTGAGGGATTGCAAGAAATTTCAAAGAGCAACAAAGCTCTTGTGAAAGATCACATTAAGAAACCCAGTGGTTCACAACTGCTGCCCAACCTCCTGATCTTGGAGGAATCTTCTGACCCGTCTCTGGCCGCCAAAGCCACAAGTATTAGCAAGAGCATTGTCAATGATGCAGACAAGTCCTCTTCGCAGACCATCCTCTTTGACGTGGTACATCAAAGCCTGAGAGAAGTGTCTTCAGCATCGCTACCAATGCCTCAGGTTCTTGACATGACTGCCAACTTGATCAAGGATAGCAACCTCAAAGAGAAGAAGAAGGAAGTCGCGGAGCAAGCCCTCCCTGATCTGGAGTCTTGGAAGACCTCGATCGCCCCTTTCATCACGACCGCACCTTCCATTGCTCTTGCTATCACAAGCGTACTTGGTGGAGCAACTTATCTTGTCGATCCGGACAACCAGTCCAAGTCTTCGAAAATTTTGAGGGATGGCGATGGCTTGTCCCAGGCCTTGCGATTTGCAATGTATACTTCGAGAGTCTTTTCCGCTGATGGTCTGCTGCAAGCGTTGGACTCTGAAACACAGACTGAGCTGTTCCAACTTTTCTATATCACCGACATTCTGCTGGCCGAGAGCCTCTCGCTTACAGCGTCAGGCGGACTTGCTTCCCCCAATCTGGAAACAGAGACAGAAGTGGTTGAGTTCGTAAATGAAGCAAACAAGCTCATCGGGGATTGCTTCCAGCAGTATGAAGACCCATCCGAGTCATCGGCTTATGCATTTGTCGGTACAGCATTAAACAACATTTTCGAAAAGTCTTCAGGAAACAGTGCAACGGCATTCCACCACGCCCAAGCATTGAGTCACGCGCTCGGCGACCTCGAGTCTATCCACGGTGGTGGCCATCCCAAGGTGCAAGAGTATGAAGACAAGGCACTGCAACTTTACAAGGCCAAGGATGTGATGCCATTCGCAGCATGTGCGAGCGGTCTCAAGGAAGCGTTATCAGACAGCAAGAAACTCGACAGGCAGACTAACGAGCTGGTTGCCGATCTCACGGGCTTGGACGCTGTTCAATCGCCAGAGAATGCCATTACGAAGCTCGTCATGCTCAACTCGCTACTCCCTGAGAGTAAGCAAGCAGACAGTATCATTGCCAAGCAGCGCCTGGTCTTCTTCATGAAACATGTTTTGCCATGGCTCGAGGATGATGAAGTCGTGACTCCCATCAAGGCCGAAACCTGCAGGACCCTGCTCTCTGTTCTACCAGCCGTGAGCGACATTTATGGCGAACACTGGTCCCAGCTTTTGGCATTTTTGACAAGCACGTGGAAATTGGGCTTCGTCCGTAATGAGGTTGCTGACGAAAGCCGCATGGCGTTAATGTACGCAACTCTCCAGGTTTATTCGGTACTTAGTGCTCTCAAGACAGACGAGGAGCCCAATGATGACCTTGTAGATGCCTGGAAAGACAGCGCAAATGCGGTCCACGGTGGCTTGATGACTCTTGTTAGGCAAGGGCAGGGACTGTCAGACGAGCATCACGAGCCACTGAAGACGCTTTTCCAAGCTTTGGGGAATGAGGTCGCAAAGTGTCCTACTGGCAATGTGGAGGACGAAGCGGAGCTATACCCACTTCTCTACACGCCTTCCAAAGCATTGCAAAAGACGGCTTTCAGCATCCTACATCGCGTCATCCCCGCTGCGCAGGAGCAAATCTCATTTGATGCCGCACTCGAGAAGAAGACTGCGAAGCTCCCAGAAGAGCTGCTGTCCCTCCTTCTCGCACCACCAACACTCGACAGCCTGGCAGACTCTTCCTTCCGCACAGGCATTCCGCACGAGCTCCAGGCTTACCTTTACAGCTGGCAACTCGTGTTTGACCACTTTGTCAACTCGAGTTACCAGGTCAAGTCCGACTATGTTGAGGGCCTTCGCGATGGCGAGTACCTCGGCCACCTGCTCGAACTCACCTGGGAGCTACTGGGACACGTACGCGGTCGCCCCGTCGACGTCTCCAAATACGACATTAGCCGCTACGATTACCTCGATCAGCGCGGCGAGCTCGAGGGCTTGAGCGCAGACAAGTGCATGCACTGGCTGCTCGCCCACCTATACTACCAAGCCCTCATGCACGTGCCTTCTCTCACAAAAGCCCGATTCCTGGCCATCAAGTCACGGCAAACCGGACTGGCAGTGGAGAGCTGGACCGCCAAATCCGTCGCCCCGCTGCTCGTCTCGGCATCCCTGGAGTCCGTAGCGCAATGGGCAGACGGCATAAAAGACGACCCGGACTACGACGGCTGGAGCACAAAAGTCTCGCCGCGCAGCCGCGAAGTCCACTTTTCGTACCTCGTCGACGACCAGACCATGAGCATCGCCATCAAACTGCCCGAAACCTACCCCTTGGCGTCGGCAAGAGTCGAAGGCGTCAACCGCGTCGCGGCCGACGAGCGCAAATGGCAGAGCTGGCTGCGCAACTGCCAGGGCGTCATCCAATTCTCCAACGGCAATCTCATCGACGGCTTGACGACGTGGAGGCGCAACGTCACGGGCGCGCTGAAGGGCCAGTCCGAATGCGCCATTTGCTATAGCATCATTAGCGGGGATAGGCAGTTGCCGTCGAAGCGGTGCAGCACTTGCAAGAATTTGTTCCACAGCTCTTGCTTGTTCAAGTGGTTCAAGACGAGCAATGCGAGCACTTGCCCTCTGTGCAGGAATGCCTTCAACTATGGATGATGATGATGATGATGATGATGATGATGACGACGACGAGAAAGAAGCTGGTTGCCATGTTCTGAGGTACAAGAAAATACTTTTTTATCCAGAGATACCACTTGAATGATTAATAAAGAACAATTGGAACTAGAGTGCAAAGAGAAATATTTTCCTTCCTGTCTCTTTTAACATCCGCCCACAGCGTAACACCTTTTCATTATGAAGAGAAACGATCGTCACAAAAGGGGAAACAGAGAGAGAGAGAGAGAGAGAGAGAGAGAGAGAGAGAGAGAGAGAGAGAGAGAGAGAGAGAGTGCCAGGCAAATTTTGATCGAGGATCAAAGCAGGTTTTCAATGTATAACAGAAGAATTTGTATTTGTTTTTTTTAATCCATTCGTGTGTGTTCAAAAGATTCTTCGCTCGAGAAAGGGAAGCTGACTGATCAACTTTTCCAACAAGACAAGACATATTGTTGTGTCGCCTTGAGATAATTTTAAGGAAAAGTAGAAAAGAAAACCAGACAAATCGTGTGTCTATGTTTTAACCCTCTTCTGATGCTTTGTGTTGTTGACAAAGGAGACAAGAGAGGGGGAAAAAAGAGAAAATACAATTTGTAGTCGCCATCAAGAGAAAAAAAGAACGGAAGAGAAAAAAAAAGGAAATTCGGGTGTAGAGAAGCTGTCTGCCTTGGACAGAGTGAAAGGGGCTGATGACAGAAGAGAACAAGGAAAAACGAAATCCAGGGCGAGGTTTGCCTCCAGCCCACAACATAATGAAAAAAAAAAAAAAAAAGAAAAGGAAAAGGAAAAGGAAGGAGAAGGGTATCCGCAAATATCGACATGAGAAAAACAGAGGAAACAAAAAGAACCAGACGCATTTTTTTATGCATGCCTGAAAAACGCCCCTTGGTATCCCATGAATCAATGTCGAAGAACATTGTGATGCTGATGAGTTGGTTGCGCCGAGAAAACAGAATCGCTAAAACGCCGCAGATAAAACAAAGGATGATTGTTGATGCAATGTGGGGAGGTGGTGAAAGGAGATGTTGTTGATGATGGATAGTGCTGAAGAATGGGGGGTGCTTAATAAGAAGCGAGGCGGCGAGTGAGGTTTTGGCTCAAAGGGGAGTTGTCTGGGCTGGCGTCAAAGATGCTGACGGCGCTGTGGCTGCGGGCACCCAAGCCGGAGCGAGATGCGGCGGTGGGGCTGTCCTCCATCTGGCACTGCTGGCCAAAGGCGAAGGTCTGGGCGCGGCCGAGCTTTGCACGCTGCTTGAGCTTGCCCATGCCCTTTTCGCACTCCTGCTCGTGGTCCTTGTGGTGCATCTCGACGTAGTTCTGGGGGAAGCACTTTGTGCGGTGGCTGGCGAAGAACTTGCTGTAGCCGCCCTCGAGGATGTACATCTCGGGGAAGGTGAGCTTTGGGTATTGGAAGTCGTTGACGGCACGGTCACGGTTGCGGAGGAACTTTGCCATGCGAGGGGCACGGAGCTCCGAGTACTCGCAGTGGAGGATGAGAAGGGTGTTTTGGGTGGCGGCGCCGTCGTCGAACAGGTCCGAGGTCAGCTTTTCCTTGTCGTTGTAGTTGACAGCGCCAGTGATGTGGCCACCGTTGTACTCGTACTCGAAGCGGCAGTCGACGACAAGGATTCTGTCGTATTGCGAGTTGTAGTTGCCGTCGAGGATGTGGATCAGTGTGTCCTGTTTGATGCGGGGCAGGCTGTCGGGCTCCTCCTCGTTGAAGTTGTGGGGCAGCTTCAGCTTGTAGGGCTCGTCGAGGTCGACCGACATGGAAGGCGACGACGACATGTGCGAGTAATCCTCGTGCTGGCCGTTGATGACATCGTCGGGGTGCTGGAACATGCTAAGCGAACGGCGCACCTGCTTGCGGGGAGGAGGGCGGACGGCGGCAAACTTGCGGACCTGCGAGCCCAGGGGGGAGCCATTGTTGCGGTGCAGCGAGGTGCGACGCGAGGGAGGCACGAGGTACGACTTGGACGGCGACTCGCAGTCGGAAGCCGGGCTCGATGCGCACACGGGACCGCCAAACTTGAATGTGGGGAGCTTGTGCTCTTGCTGGGGCACACACGTGGTCGAGTATGCGTGGCCCTTTGTTCTGACCAGCGAGGGACGGAGGAACGAAGGCTTCTTGCGCTCGGGCACGGGCAGGGCGGTGGCCTGGTCCTCGGACAGGTCGAGGGCGGGAGGGTCCTGGCACGAGAGCATGTCGTCGTCGTCGTCGTCATCGTCGGCGGTGCACTCGGGCGAAGGCGAGGGCAGAGTGACGTGGGCAACGAAGCAAGGCTGCTTGTGGGGCAGGGGCGAGATGTCCATCATGTCACCGGGCGATGACATGGGGATGGGGGGCGTGCAGAGGCCGTCGTTGAGCGGCGGCGTGCAGAGCTGCTCCAACGAATGGTCGCGAGGCATGAACAGGTTCTGGCTGAACAATGAGCGGCGAGGCGTGGGCATCTGCGGGCTGTGGAGTGTGAGCGTCTAGACAAGCAGCTAAGGAATGTGGGCACATACCTCTGGTCAATGTGCATGTTGGACGACAGGTCGGCGGCCAAACTGGCTGTGGGCGACGAGCCACGAGCGGCGGGTCTCATGGTGAAGTAGTCGGTCGACGTCTTCTTCATGCTCAGCTCCTTGAAGTTGAAGGTGTTGGCTCCAACAGTCTGCGACTGGAACATTGCTCTGGAGGACAGGTCGCGGCGGTTGCCCCAGGGTGGGCATGGCGGAGGGTGCATGGCGGCCAGGGGAGATGAGAATTCCATCATGGTTGACATGGTGAGTAGGAAGATAGTCGAGCTAAAGTCACTGCTGGTGGGCGGTGGGTTTGCGTGACTGTGAGGGGCTGCACTGCATAGATAGGTATGTCGGGTATGGCGTGTATTCGAATGGAATTCAATGATGCTATATTCAATGCTGCGTTGCTGGATGGTAATTGGGCGATGGTCGATGATGATATAGAGATCCAGTTGCGCTTTCCAAGTCTGGTGGTTTGAGACCTTTTGGAGGTTGGAGCTGCTCCTTCCTGCCAAAGTTATCCTGATGCTTCGATAGACGATGAACTGCCTCTTCTTGAGGAGCAAGTGCGAGCTGACAGCGGGCGCGGCTTGATAAAAGAAGGCTCGCCGCAAGGAAGAGCGTTGGCATGGAGATTGCACCGCGAAGCAAGCTCAGGCAGGCCAGGCCAAGAGGCAAGGAACGCACGACCAGCAGCACCGCCGTTAAGCCAAAGGGCCCCACGAACCCTCACTACCAAACCGTCCATCTAAACACGGTCCATCCCAAGCGAGTCGCCCTAGCCCAAACCGAACTGCATGACAAGTCCGCGACAACGGCCTTCCCGTTGGACAACTCATATGCCGCTACCAGCCAGCTGATCATGCATGCCATTTCACAACTCCGCCAGACGCAGCCACTTTGCATCGTCGATACACCGGATTCCGAGCCTGCCTTGTCTGCAAGCCACCGATGTAGTCTGTCCCGTGTGTGCTGAATCCATCCATGTGTGCACAATAGCATGAGTTGCCCTGGTGAAAGTCCTCGTACCGACCGACGCCCATTCCATTGACCAATTACACTAATAAGACTGATCTCCATGTGTACCACAATCCATCACCCATTTACCCACCTCGCACAGATAACAAGACGACTATTGTCTATCGCGCACGCGTTCTTGCTTGGTAGATTGTTGTCGAGAATTCCCGCCGAAGCCGTCCGCCTCACAGACCAGGCAGGTCGGGAATAGAACGACAAAAGTCGCTTCTTCACATCCCAAATCCTCCATACATGTACCCCTCCTCCTCCTTGCCGCAGCATAACCCACCTGTAAATATGAACCTAGGACAACAATTGCATTGTCATTCGATCCCCATGCACTCGTACCACTATTCTTTGCACACTAGCTCTACAAGCTTCACATTTCTTTTTGACAGCACTTCTCGATGCACTCGATGCACGACGTCAGTCTCATCTTTCTGGCAACATAAATATGTGCAGGCCCCCCTTCATATAATTTGCTCTTCCTGGCGTCATGAGCCATTCTCCGCCAGGAACACGTCCTTACGGCTGACCGGATTTCTGGTCGGCCAAGTCTTATCCGGTTAGACGATCCTCTGGCGTCCGCCTTTGGCGTCTCCTCTTTTCTGGATGAAACTGGTCATTGCACGGCCATCTGACTCCAACGGCGTTTCGCAGACAACGAAAAGTGGATGATTGAGCTGCGATTTGCGTGTTGCACGCTCGCGTGGCTTTTCCCAAGCGTCCTCTAACTCCGAAGTCCTGCATCACCTTTCTCCCATCGCAGATGCTCTGCCAATACGCGATTGCTCTACCTGTCCACGACGTCACTGTCTCTGCCGTCCGATGACAGCTGTACCTGCTCGTCCCGCCTTAGGTTTGACACTTGCTTGTTGATTTCTGGAAGTAGTTTGGTCCAAACAATCATCACGTCAAAAAGACGAGTGATTTGCACGCAGCAAATTTTGTTCAATATCGTCACTCAGATGCGCCTAATGGTCTGGTCTGGTCTCCGTTTTGACGATGCGTTTGGTGAGCACCGGCAAACGCCCTCAACACTCCAAGGGTCCTTTTGACGTGCGGCGGCAAGTCCGAACGGTGCCGCAGCACAATACAAGCAGCCCGAAGCAGAAGCTTTCCGACCAGAATCGCGGGCGTCGCTATCACGCATCCGCGGTCCCCAAGCTTCAATCCCTTGCAAAAGATTGGCAGCATTTGGCTTGCGTAGCTGCCACCCAATCGTTGCATCACCTCACAAGTGTCGAAAGGTACCTGTTTCATGCGATTTTCGGACAGGGCCAGGGCTTTGGCTGCATCCACTCCGTATGCGCTGCTGCAGGCAGGCCTATCGATGCTGTGTGTGAGTGAGCTGAGCCGCGTGTGCCGCCATGTAAAGAGTCAGTGACAGATCTGCAGTTGTGGATACATGTAGCTGAGAAGAGCCGACATTTGTTCTCCAGATGCATGCACGTGATATGCTATTCTCACGTTAATTCTTCTATACTCTGTATAAGGCTACCTATTCCTATCCACATCTATCCAGTTGTATCGCCCGTTATTGTCACCGATGATATTGAATACCGCTGTCTATATCTTTTTCTCCCATTTGACCCCTTCAGTACATTGGCGTCCCCTAGTGAACTGTCAGGCCTTTTGCTTTGTTCGCGTCGCTTGTCATTCCACGTCCGCTGCTGTCTGCTTTGGTGCCGACCGGCCCGCGTAGGTTTTTCTCGCGTCTCGCTCAACACGCGGTCACAATGCGGTGGTCCCATCCTATCAACCCAATGCACCACAGCAAGGCCGTCGTACCAGCCCAATGTTTCTAGATTGCAGCCGCGCTTCAACTAGGACAGCGAACAGACCTCTCACCTGAAAAGAAGAAAAGAAAAAGAGAGCGTTGTGGGGCCTTGGTAAAATGGACCTATTCCGGGGCACTCTGCATGATCTGATTCAGAACTTTTCCAAAAAAAAAACCTTAAATAATGTGCCAGATGCATTCATTGTAGGTCGTTGTACCGTCATATAACAGCACTTCCCCAGCTTAATTGTGTATACCACTTGCACCCCTTTTCACACAAACGTCTATCGCGATCAAATTTTACATATCAATACTTGTTAACGGGCACCTCTCTGTTCACAAATCTTCTCGCTCTCGCTCCCTCTCTCTCTTTCTATGTCTCTCGCTTTCACGTTCTCACCAACATGGGACTAACGCGATAGGCACAAACGATAATACAGATCAGCATCGCTATCGATTCTTGTCACCAAATCTACCAAGACCCCTGCGTTCAAGCATGAAACCATCGACTTGCGCCCTCCTGCCTGTTCCGTTATGATGAGTGGCTTACCTTTGAAGAGGTCGAGGCAAACGTTGTTCAGCAGCAGCCATTGAATCGGATGGCATGGCGACGATGCTCACCAATGCATGTCTTGCATCTATCGTATTGGGTGTCATACCACCCAAGCGTTGACGTCCGAGAGGGTGGAGTGGAGAAAGACCAAGGGCAAATAAGGAAACATGTGAAGGAAAGGGACACACATTGGTGCCAATCTATCGCAAGCTGTTAATTCGTTTCACTCAAAAGGAAAAATCGAAAAAGATAATTTTTCCATGCTAGTGAGTAGATCCTAGTCAGAGTGCTTGGAATCGTCACGCTGCATCATGTAATGTACCGTCGTTGTTGACTCGCTCGATAGCGCGTTGGAAATTGGATCTTTGGGTTGGCGGGGAATGGGAGCAAGTGGTGCCAGAGCGGCCATGCGTCTGCCCGAAGTGGTACTCACACACTCAAGTGTGGTAAACTCACACTCTCGGCCGGGTCTATGTGGGTGCGTGTGTGTGTGTGTGTGTGTGTCTTGCAAAAATGCCCACCAGGGCTGCGGATTCATGACGCCGAGCCTTCGGATCTCCAGGGAAACGTTTTTTGCTTTGCTTCGTATATAGACAATCGCCATATTTGAAGTCTGATCCTGATCCGACGCAGACGCGCTATGCAGGAGAGGAAGGAGGATGTTGCAGCGTGTTGAATCTGGCTCAGCCATCTGGACCGACCCAACAGAAATCTTATGCTATATACTGTGTGCTGCGGTTAAAGAGGGAGGTGTCAAAAAAGAAGCTTATGCTGCTGTTTTGTGGCTTGCACCGCAACGTCTGTTCAGGGTCTTTGTGATTTATACCACATTTGGATAAGTCCATCACGTGGCAATGACCGAACATTTTTTTATGATGTTACCCCGGACTATCAGAATTATTTTTCATGAAAAGCGCCATGTCTTTGCGGTTGCTCTGGCATTACATATACCCTGACACATCCTCATCAAACTGACCCCCTCCACCATGGCTGGGAAGCGTCGCCGAAATTCCTTTGGAGAGGATGAGTCGGCCCACGACACGACTCATCCCTCCCGCAAGCGCCGTGTTGAATATGGAGTCGTCGACGCTAAACTCGCTGCCCTGTACAACGATTTGTCCGACGACGTAAAAGCGACCAGATTGACTGCTGCGGCAGATTTGATTCGCACCCTTGCTGAAGTGGACCCTGAGGCGCTGGACAAGGCCTTGACGAGACTCATTAGAGGTCTCTGTAGCAGTCGTAAAGCCGCAAGATCTGGCTTTTCAGTGGCGTTGACCGAGGTTTTCAAATTGACCTCTAACTCTGCTTTTGCATCTGCAGACGGTATTGATCTGAGCCTCCCAGCAACCATTGAAAAGATTGTCTCGATCACCCAGCCAGAGGAGACGAGCAATAGCAAGGTATGTTAAGGGTGTGGTCAGATTGCAATCACTTCCGAGTAATGCTCATGACATGCACAGGAAAGGAGAGATCACCTCACCGGCCGTTGCTTTGGGTTCAAGTCCTTGATTCAAAGTCAGCTTCTCTTTGCACAGGATGCATCTATAGCTGAGTGGGAGAAGGTTCTGGGCCACATCTTCAGGCTTGCAACTGAGACTACATGGCTGCGCAGAGAATGCGGAGTTACCTTGTATGAAACATTGGCAACTCTTGCTCAAATCAAAGACCTTGATGTGAAATACGTCAATCTACTCGTTGGAAAACTTGAGCCTTTCAAGCTTACCAAGACCCCTGAGGGTCTTGCTATATGGCTGACTGCTTCTGCGCTGTTCCCCAACGCCAAGTTGCCCCCTGGCGTCTGGACCCAGGACGACCCTCTGTCGTCAAAGGATAGGAGTATTGTTGCGAAAATTCTTCGTGACAACGGCGCGCAAACTGAAGATGGCCCGGCTAGCAATAGCACCGGCGCAGCTCAGCAGACGCCATCCTTCGCCTGGTCAATCATCCTCACCCACCTATACCGACGTTACGCGCCAAGCAAGAAACCCGAGGACAAAACATCCGAATTCGAGAAATTCTGGTTAGAAGCTGTCGATCGTGAGTCTATTTTCGCTTCTATTGTAAAACGATAGAGCTAATCGATCCACAGAAGGACTGTTTTCAGCTTCTGCCAGCGCCGAACGCAAGTCACTGGGACTACAAGTCGTCTCTATGGGAATCGCCACTGCACCGGTTCAGCTGCTGCACGCGATATTCAGCCCAAACGCCATGCGCTGTATCATCAATCAACGTGCTGGACAAGACCGATACCTCCACGAAGCAGCAAAGGGCCCATTGTCCCAGATGGTCGCTCGTTCAAAGTCTGATCAAGCCAGCATTCCTGTAATGCTCAAGAGCCTGCTGTCAGGTAACGGTGCTGTTGATTTTGACCGTTTGACAAAGGCCAAAACGGCCGAGGACCTCTTTGCTCGTGCAAGGGACGACAGCGCGGCTGACGCTATGACTATTTTGCGACAGCTTTCAGCTGTGCCAAATGCCGAGGATCAACCGCAGGCCGAGACGAAGCGTCGTTTGTTGGCCGACATGATGCTGAACATGGTCCGTAAGCAGCAACCTGATGAGGGAAAGAGCAATGAGAGTATCTATGCACTTGTTCTGTCTATGGTGCCATTTGGCTATGCGGATGCGTCTGCTGGTGCTCTCAAGGCGTCGCCGCCCTTGTCCGAGGCAAGTCAAGAAATGTTCAGATCGCGTCTCATGTCGTGTCTCAACTACATTCTCTCTGCCCGCATGGATGTAGACTTCAAGGTTCTGCAGTCAGTCGTCGACGAGGTCAAGACCGTTGACGCTGCCTCAAAGACTGGTCTTCGTACCAAGGCTGATCAAGAGATCATGAGCAACTTGAATACAGCCCACAAAACCCTGAAAGCTTTGAACAAACTTGAACAAAAGCAAAAGGACAGCAAAAATGCACCATTGCGTGCATTCAAGGCCCTTTACGCCCTTTCTATCTTGCTTGTCTACAATGGTGAGGCCGACATTGTGCCAGTACTAGAGGACCTGGAGTTATGCTACCAATCATGGAAGAAGAGTGAAGATTCGTCTGTCATGCTCGTCGAGATTCTGCTTAGTTTCATCTCCAAGCCCTCTGCCGTCTACCGCAAGATTGCTCAACAGGTATTCGAGGCGTTTTCTTCGCAACTTGACGCGGACGGACTGCAATCGATGCTGGACATTCTTGAGAAGAAGGAGAACCTCAGTGGTCAGCAGGAGCTCTTCGAACAGGCAGATGATGGTGAGGATGACGGCGAGTCAGGCTCCGACGAGGATGCCTCTGACGTGGAAATGCTGGATGGAGAAGACGACAGCGATGTGGAGGTCATTGAAGATGCTGAATCTGGAGCTTCTGATGACGAAGACTCAGATGAAGAAGATTCGGAAGAGGAGGACGATGCTGAAGCTGCTGACCTCGAAGATTTTGAGAACAAACTCGCTATTGCACTGAAGACGCAGAAGCCTACGGAAGGCGATTCGGACTTTGATGGATCAGACATGGATGACGACGAAATGATGGCCATCGAGGGACATCTTACGAACATCTTCCAGCAACGCAAAAGCCAATCCAGCAACAAGAAGAAGGACAACAAGGATGCTAAGGAGAACATTGTCAACTTCAAGAACCGCGTTCTTGACCTTCTAACCATCTTTGCCAAGCAAGAACATTCCAACAAGCTGACTCTTGATCTAATTTTGCCCATGATCACGCTGATTCGCACGACTACCAGCAAACAACTTTCCGACAAAGCCTTTACATTGCTTCAGCAATTCTTTGGCGCCTGCAACAAGAGCAAAAACTTCCCTTCAGCCGACGAAGCATCCGAAGTCCTTGCGCTCCTCAACTCCGTCCACAACGAAATCCGAGCCAACGCTTCAAAATTACACAGCAACGCCTGCAGTCGGTCGAGTCTGTTCCTCGCCAAGATTTTGGTGAATTTGGACCCTGTGCACTACTCGGATATTGCCGACTGCTACAACACGCTGCAGAAGGACTGGTATGCAGATCCAAAGTCGCAGATCCAACCGAGCGTTTTTACCGAGTGGACCAGCTGGAGCATTGCCACTAAAAAGCACAGCAATTGATTGGGCTTCCCCTTTTTCCCAGCCAGACCGGGAGAGATGAGCTGTCGAAGGAAAAGAAGTTCTGAAGATTTGACAGGCAAAGGACATTGTCAGTGACCCAACGCTCTGACATATAGATGCAGCTGCTGTTTCGGGACAGGCGCCAGAGGCCTTCAACAGTCATGGTGCAACACATGTCCGTCTCTTGACCACCATGGCTCCAGAGCGGTGTAGACTGTTGAGGTAATCTTCTCTTACTCTCGCACAATCAATCTCGAGACGCCAAACACCACGTTCGATTGCCGTATCTTCATCTTCTCTGTCTCAATCGACGGCAGTTCTAATTTCCCGCTCTTCATACGCAGAGGAAATCATAATACTGTTCGTCTTATAGACTGTATGCTCTCGCCCCTTGTCTATCGACTGTTCATTAACTATCTTATCCTTTGTTTGTCTCCCTATTTCACTCTCTTTCATTTCGGCATACCGTTCAGGCTATCGATCAGTATAACGTGATATAAGATTGTACTGTCGGGGTCAAAAGTCATGGCCACTCCTTTCTCAGACGATGTCCGCACAACCCGTTTTTCTTTTCTCAGGCAGGAAAGCCGTTACACCATCTTGGCCTTAGAGACGGCACATTTCTGTTGCATCATCCCGCATGACTGGGGCACACCCCCAATAAGATGTAGAATTAAGGTTCTGGGAAGCCCCGTTTCACGTTGCCCGTCAACGTGTGTTTGCATACATCTCGACTCTTTTGCTGGGTGTGAGTCTTGTTGTGTATTTGCCTTCCCAGAGACACAATGCTTGATCAAGAGTGCCGTTCCAGAAGACTGGCATGCACACCGTGTGATCTTCCCTCATGTGATCGACAAACTTCTTGATATTTTGTTCTCTGGTAGCGGAGATGGGAGCTGTCGTTCGACTATTGTTGCTATTGTTTTCCTTCCATGATCATTCAAAGAAAAAAGGATGCATCTTGTTGTTTTTCGAAATGGAGCTTACTCCCGTTTATTTTCTTCTCTCTCTACTATATATATCATGTTTTGTTGTTTATCGCAATTTACATACACAAAAGGGTGAATCGAATCTCTGCCATCGAGATCAGATATACAAATCGCAAGATGTTTCTTTTCTTTGCTACAAACTGCGTTTCTTTCCATGCGTTGGCCTGCAGTAGTACACTAATGTCGCGTGCGCTATGCATGAACAGAGATACTTTGCCCTGCATACATGTACTTGTACGCATCTCGGAGACTCTCCCGTGAAGAAACAAACACTCGTCATCTCCCCTTCCTCTATACCTATCTTGAAATATACCAACGTTCTCATATCTTTTTTCTCTTTCATCATCATCATCATCATCATCATCATCATCTTCTTCTTCTTATTCTTCCTTTTTGTGACAAAAGCAAGATTTCTGAGCGGCCCTTATCGATACCTGAGGACAACTCTATCTCGTACATCCATACCATCTGTGCAAAGACTCCTATAATCAACGTGACGTTTGTTCCTCCATCGCGATTGATGTTGGAGCGCATCGTAATTCTAAAAATCGCTCTCGATCATAATCACCATCATCATCTACTACGGTTTACCCAAAAGGCCAATTCAGTCGACGTCATTTCGTTCTTTGCTCCTTGGTTTTTCTCCGTTGCTTGTTTATCTAAGGCTTTGCAAGAATTTAGGTGTCCAACAAAAAAAAACACAACCGTGCGGGTTGTTCTGATCGCTGTTGCTCCTTTTTTTTTATCTTGCCGAGATTAAGAAAAACATCATCAAACAACAAAAACCTGTGGGGACTTGGAGGATTCTCTTGCGCAACTCGATCACGGACAACGTCACAATGAGGGGGGCAAAGGGAAAAGAGAGGAGGGAAAACCAAGGAAAGCAAAAGCGTCTATGACAGTTGGCGATACGGGGGGAAGATAGATCGGAGCAGCAGCAAAGCGAGCGATATATTACTGCTTTCTCAATCAATCGCGTCGCTATTCTGGGTGATATGGTTGTGTATGTGTTGTTTATTGTTATGATCACCTATGTTTTGATGTTGCTATTTGATCTTTTGACATCACGAGTTCTCTCTCGGTCGTATCCATGGAAGAAAAAGATGTTAGCATGTTCCACCAGCTGGTTCGTTCGCCCTTGACGTTCTTCTTCCCCCCCCCCCCCGCTATTCGGGAACTTTGCGGGTGCTTCTGCCGTACCAAGGTAGCAGTGACAAAGGGATGCCCTAATAATCTGTCAAGACTTCTATGGGCTGTTCGTTCGCCCCGACGACGACTCATGTCCTGTTGCTCTTGAAACCATGGAACTAGAAGGGATGTCTGTGGGTGTGCCCGGGTGCCTGATTAGAAGGTCGTTCGTGTCACGCGCGGGTGCCTGCATGCCATGCCATGCCCCCCCTTCAAACAACAAAAAGAAAAGTCAATTGTTGTGTGTAGGAAAAACTTGGAATCCCCAAAAAACTAATAACTACCCTTACCAAAATTACGTTCGGCATCGTACCGTACCAGTTATTCGACACTCTACTCGCTCTCCTTCGATTGACTTCTGGGGAATCTTCGATGGGACTTAGTTACAGTATTCTGATGGTTTCGATTGATTGAAATCAAAAAAAGGTACGAAGAAGTATAGTTTTCTGGGAAAGGGTCGTGGTACAAAAGGTTTCGGTTAGCAAGTCCTTCCATATGCAAGCAGAAGATCAACGCCGCTTTTCAGTGCTTCCCCGGGATAGAGGTGATGTTCTCAAGATATACACACTCGAGAAGATTCATTTTCAACGGTGAAAGTTGGCGAAAGCTGACCTTTTGGTATGGAGGGAAGGCAGGAGGTTTGTAAGCAGAAGGATTCACATAGCTCCCTTCCACGCGTCTGTTATTCCATATTTGCCTTCTCATGCTTTTATATTTGATAGTCTACCTCTATCCATCCGGGTAGGCTGTGAAAAATGTATTCACAAAAACAAGGAGAGTCCTGTCCTGTCTCAAAACACGTACATCCATCTCTTAGTAGTCCTGGTCTAGACCTTCCTCGCCTCCACATTCTCGAACACCTTGTCGAAAATCCTCATCCACGATCTGCCTCTACTCTCCTCAACAACAACCCTACCAGGACTCTTGAACTCCCTAGCCAAAAACTCTTTGACCTTGGCCCTCAGCGTCTTGACCGCAAAAGCACTCTTCCAATTGTTGAACTTGAAACGAAGACGGTTGCCATCAATCACGACCACACCGGCGTACATGTCAAACTTGGCGTCGCCGGCAAGCAGAACCAGAGAAAAGGGATCCACGGGGGCGGTTTCTTGTGCGTTGGTGAAGCGGCTGTTGGATTGCATGATGCTGTAGAAGGAGAGGTAGGTGATTGGGGTTGAGGTTGGCGTGAGAGAGGGAGAGAGTTTGTTGACGCTTTGCGGATGCAAAGAGAGGGCTTGACTGTTGGTGACGTTGCGCCAGCCTTTGCCTTCACGAACGGCAAGTTTAGGGTAGAAACTCCATGCGGTGACGGCATTGAGCAGCGAGTCGTTGCTATCAAAAGTGTTATATGAGGCGAGAATGGGCACAAAAGTCCTCTGGCCGCGTCCATTGGTACGGACTCGTGAGAGTGCGCTGCGCTGAGCAGCGTCTAAAGTTACGAATCCTGCATCTGCCAGAGACGCCAGAAGCTGCGATTTGAGATCTTCAATGTTGGAAAGGTTGATGGGGGAGAGGAAGTTTTTGCGGCAGAACTGTTGTTCAGAGATACCAGCAGTAGTGCAGGCTTTGCGCCATGCGCAATATGCATTGTACGTTGTGAGTAGGTCGGAGCTGCCGCGCTTAAAGCCTAATCTCACAGTGTCGGCTTGCTTCTTCTGTCCCATAGGAGCCATGAAGGGCGATTTGGAGGAAAGAGTAGCGGCGACGCTGAGGGCAAAGTCCAGGCATCCAAAGATGGACGACAACAAAATCAGTTTGCCTAGCACAGCGTCAAGTGGCAGCTTTGCGAGCTGATTGCCCAGAGGTGTCAACTCTTCAGACGAAGTCAAGGCACCAACATCAATGAGTGCATCGATTGCGCGGCGGATATTCTTCGCTGAGGGCGGATCCAGTGCCTGGGACAGTGCCTGTTCAATGTCTCCGAGTTTGCAAATCTTGACGCGCATGACTAAGTCTTGCAATGATAGTCGCAACATCTCTGGAGTTTGTTGGGGCGCCATGATCTCGTCGTGTCGGAACTTGGTGAACAAGTGGAAACATATACCTTCTTGTACACGACCCGCACGACCACGCCGTTGTTTGGCGTTTGCGCGAGAGATGAAGGATTGGATCAGACGTGAGAGCTGTCGGCGCTCGTCGAAGCGCATCTCTTTGTGCTTTCCGGTATCAACCACAGCCGTCACATCGGGAATGGTAATACCAGTCTCGGCGATATTGGTAGCTAACACGATTTTTCTCATACCTGGAGGCGGAACCATAAAGGCAGCCTGTTGGTCTTCGCTAGAGAAACTGGAATGCAGCGGGTAAACCAACCAGCCTTGACGGAAAGAGGGATGACCACCGAGGAAGTCATTCAGTGCTCTGATCTCAGCGATACCTGGAAGGAAGACCAGGATTGCCTGGCTGAATTGTGTATATGACGGATCATAAGCAATCTTTTCCAAAAGCTTCACGATCAAGGTATAGTCCATTGCATATTCGTCATAGTTTGCGAGCGTCCTGAGAGTCTTTTGACTGTATCCAGTAAGCTGCTTAGCAGCTGCGATTGTTACTTCAGATGAACCGCCGTCAAAGTCATCCTCATCGTCCTCACCCTTCTTCTTCGGAGAGCCGTCTTCAACAGTGTGTCCAGTCAGTTCTATGGCATCTTCCAGGTATTTGGCAGTAACCGGGAATGTGCGACCAGGAACAGTAACAATAGGCGCATTGTCAAGATAGCTCGAGAACCGCTGAGCATCAACTGTTGCACTCATCAGGACAATCTTCAAGTCTGGGCGACGAGTCATCAGAGATCTCAGCACAATCAACAAGAAGTCGGTGTCGATGCTGCGCTCGTGAATTTCATCAATAACCAGATGCGTGACTTCGTCAAAGCCTTTGGCGGACTCCAGCATGCGAAGTACGATACCAACAGTGGCATATACAAGACGAGTTTGGGCCGTAGTCATCGACTCCAGGCGGATAGCATAACCCACGAGCGAGCGGGATGTGCCAACAGCTTTCCTGTCTTCTCCCATCTCTTCGCTCACACGCTGGGCTAATGAGATTGCTGAGATACGTCTGGGCTCCGTACAGTAAATTTTGCAGGGTCGGCCGTGAGACAGCTCGTGCTCCAGGATGAACGCAGGCATCTGTGTACTCTTGCCGCATCCCGTCTCACCACAGAGAATAACGACCGGGTTCTTTGCCACTGCCTCCAGAGCGATGTCTCGAAATTGAAACATCGGCAAGTTTGATCGCGTCATGAGCATCTCCTGGTATGCAGCAGTAGATGTCTTGCGGGCCCACATTTCCTGTAAAGCTTGTGCTTCCTCGATACTTGTAGACTTTTCGGCCTTTTCACCGACAGGAGTTGAGATCCCGCTGAGCCCCTTGTTACGGTTCCTGAAGCCAGCAGTAAGGATGACATCTTCGTCGCCCTCTTCTTCAGTCTGGTCCTTGATCAATTCTTTCAGTGCTTTCACAACATCACGGTCGGCATGGTCGCGTTTTTCTTGGCGAGCATCAACGAGTTCCTGCCAAAGATCTCTGAAGGTTGGAGGAAGGCGCAGTGCAGACTTCTCCTCCTTGGGAGAGTTTGAGAATAGCAAGAAAAGGGCGATGGTGGAGACACATGCTTCGCTCTGTGCAACTTCCGGACATGCAAGCTTGATCATGGTAACTGTTGTTCTTCGGTCGGTTGAGACAACATCAACGTCAGGTGTAAAGGATCCGTCAATGATGTCCTGGTCTTTCGACCATCGGACGGTCACCGAGTGACGACTGTGATATGTCGTTTCAGACACCATCTTGTAGGACACCTTGGCGCCTGCATCTCTTGATCGACAAGCCTCTTCGAAAGTACGTCGCGGTGCGATGCCAGTCATCCTTCCAAAGTTACGAACGGTCAAGCTTGGATCTGTACTATTGCCGTTTACTGCGGCGTCGTTGGACGAAGCGCCTTCTGCAACTTCACCAAACATGCCTCCGAGCATACCATCATCGTCGCTCATCTCTTGTAGCAGTTGTTGAGCAGCAGCGTCGGCCTCGGCCATGATGTCATCTGTCGCGCTTTTAGGCTTGTTGTGGGAGAAGTCGGCCGACTCATTCTTGTCTCTGATTTCCTCAGACAGGTTGAGTCTTCGCCTTTCGACCTGGCTCTGGAGTATCTGATGTTTTTCGTCTACCCACCTCAAGTCGGCGAGACCCTTGTCGAACAAGACGTCCGATTCGATCGACTTGAGTCTTTGTTGTAGTTTGGACTCTCCCGGTGTGGGCTTTTGTGGACCGAGAGTTGACTTTCCACGTTGGTTCTTTGACTTTTTACTTGCAGAACTTGGGTCGCTGATAAGAGACGGGTTCCGCTCGTAGAGTCGGGCTTTTGTACGGAGATATGTTGAGAGCATCTCATCGGGATCGAGGTCACTGTCAAGATCGCTGACTTGAACATCATCGACGGGTGCTGGGGCCTCGGTCTCGAGTTGAGCAGATTTTGAGGGAGTAGGGGTTGCCTTTTTGGTTGAATCGGCATTGAAACGGCTTGAAGGGGTTGAAGGCGGTGGAGATTGGTCGTCTGAGGAAATCAGAAGGGGCTCGGTGGAGTGGAGTGAAATGAAAGGTGGTGGTGCCGGCTTACCTTGATCGATGTGGGTACCAGATAGCTGTGGTTTGGGCTTGACGGCATCATAATCAAGCAACTGACCAGGCTCACTGTGCAGAGCAAGCCAATCCAAGGCTTCAGACAAGCCCCATGCAAGAGCACCACTGTCGTCTGATGGAGGACTGACAAGGATGTACTGAAGCACTTTGCGCACTTGATCCTCAGCAACGTCGAGGTCGGCGAGTATGATGCTGAGCTGCCACACTCTTGAAAGCAGTTCATCTCCAGACGGACGCTTATTCGCAGGAACAGCAGACGAAGCCTCGTCCAAAGCCAGATCAATGATCTGTTGCATGATTTCTTCTGGCAGCCATTCGCGGATGGTGAGCAAGTCGGCCTGACCACGCAGGACGCGCCGGTCTGTCTTGAGACGCAAGACCTGGCGCGCAGACTCCTTGCGCACTTTTGGGCCCTGTTGCTCGATGAAGGATTGCAGTTCAGACAGCTCTAGCCGCGCTTCAAGCTCTTCTGGGCTCAGTTCGTGCAGCTCTTTGTCTTGAGGAGCCGAGGGCGAGGGGCCGTGGGATTGGTCTGCTTCATTGGTGTGCAGCAATTTTTCAGCAGGCGCAGGTGTAGACACCGAAGACTGGCTCTCCGAAGGCTCATTGCTGGTGTCGGCATCCTTCCTTTCTGGTTTCGGTTTGCTGGCAATGGATGTTGTAGCGAAGCCACGGGCCGGGTTGGAGGCAATTTTCTTCTTGCCCTTCTTGGCCACCATGTCGCCAGCTGAAAATTGTTGTGTTTGGAAGGAGCAATGGACTTTGATATTCTTCCGAGTGTGACGACACCGCCAAGGCGCAATGGTTTGTTCGGTGTCGAGAACTGCAGAAATCCGAGCTGCAGGTCAATTCATTCACTGCCACGATTAACGACGATCAAAGAACAAACACATGCATCGATAGCGCATTGCACACAATGGCCGACGGCGAAGTCAATGGAGAGCGAATGCTGCATCTGCGCCAGGTCGCCCTCTCCAGCTCTACAAAGAAGCGCTCCACCGAACTGCTCTTGCTCCACGACAAGATTCTCGCAAACGCCTATCCGCTCGACCAAATACCGCATGTGCTCAGTATCCTGTTCGACACATACCCTCTCTACGTCGATACACAATCCAGGCAGACTGTCGAACAGTGCCTTGTCGCCGTCTTCTCTACCTCCGGCACCGAGCCCCACCTGTCCGCCTTCATCGCCCGCGTTGATGCCGAGTCCCGCAAGGCTGGTCTGGCTCCGGCGAATGCTTTTGTCCTGATCCGCTGGACCTCTCTCTTCCTACAGCATTTTGCCCTCCACAACTCTCTCTGGCATGAGTGGGGCATCAAGATTGTCCACGCTCTGGTCCGCGTGTCATATACCTTTGCCAGCTCCAACCCGCGCCACAGCACTCACCAGACTGTCCTGCGTGTTACCCGGCGAGGCTTCAGGAAGCTCTTCGGTGCCGACTGGGCCGACGATGCCTTGAACCAGTCCATCTCCGCCCTCACTACAAAGGCTGCTGCCCCCACCCCCCAGAACGCTCTGGTCCTTGGTGTCATCGCTGGCGTCAGTGCCCGTCTACCTCAGCGCACCGCAACCTTTGAAGCGAGGAAGCCCGACTACAATGCCTTCTACCTACGTGAGATTATTGCATCGCGCACTCTTCTCCCTTCTTTCATTGCAAACGCGATGCTCGACTATTTCAATTCGTTTGTTACGCTTGAGGACTTGAAAAAGGAAATTATCCCCGCCATTGAAAAAGCACTTCTGCGAGCCCCTGAGATTGTCTTGAACGATTTGGTTGCTCCTATGATAGACGCCCTGCCCAAGGACATGGACCTTTCTGATATCCTTGTCAATAACCTTCTTAAGCCCCTCATCGCCAGTGCAAAATCCAGCAATGCCACAATTCGTGCCGGTGCTTTGCGAACATTTGAAGCTACCGCACGTCGCTCGCGTGATGATAAGCTGCTTGAAAAGGTCCTCACCGAGCTCTTGACTCCCCTCAAGACCGGCAAAGTCCCCTCGGCCGATCAAAAAATCATTTTTGCCCAGATGCTCACTTCTTTGAATGCTTCTGAAGCTCTGTCTTCTGCAATCCCTCAAGGTCTCGCTGCAGCCGCCGCCAAGGAGGCCAACGAAGCAGCCGCTAGCGCAGAGATTGCCGCCATCTCCAAGCACCTCAAATTTGGTCTTGAGAAAGGTATTGCCGCAGATGCTGCAACCACTGATGCTTACGTCAAGGGTGTTGCTGAGAAGCGCATACCGTTCCGTAAGCTATGGACTCTGAGCATCGCCGAGACCATTTGGTCTCTCAACGAAGATGTCTTGAAACAGCCTCAAGTCGCGGCTCTCGTTGATGCAGTCATTGTTAAGATGGTCGACTCGTTCAACGAAGTTGTTGCCAATCCTGTGCTAGCAACTCAAAATGGCCAGGCTACACTAGCTTCTGCCGTCACTGCTCTCTCCTTGGCCAAGATTCCCAAGCTTGCAGAGTTGAAAAACGCAGCCGTCTTGAAGAAGGCTTCTGTTCTGGAACGTGCCATCGCTCTGGAGCCGAAGCCTTCTTTTCTCCTCAATACACGTGTATACTCCAAACTCACCTCTCATGAAGACTTGGTCTGGTTGACAAGAGCACTTGCCGCAACTAGCTCTGGTGTCTCTTCTTCGCAGCAAGCGATCCAGGATGCCTGGGCTCAGACCTTCATCTACCTCATTGTCGCTTCTGGCTTGTCTGCTACAGCTCGTTCCGAAACCATCACTTCGCTACGAGCAGCTTACCTAGCTCAGCCCGAGGCCGTAGGTACAACTATTACCGAAGCCTTGTCACACTGGTCTGCAGACGTCGAGTTGGAAACTAAGGAGAGTGCGGCAGTGCTTGCCAAGACTGGTCGACAAGAGCTCTACAAGGTCGTGCGTTGCATATGCCCCACCAAGGATGAAATCACTGCTGGAAACGCTAGTATCGAGCAGGATCTTCTAGATCGCCAGCTCGTAAACCTTTTGGTCTTGTGTCGACCCGAGCTGATGCCTAGATCTTCATGGATCGAGACATGCCTGAAGACCGGCACAGACCCTGGTGAGCTCGTCAAGAAGAATGTTTCTCAGTGTATGGATCAAATTGTTCGTGTCACTGAAGATAAACTGCTCGCTACCATCCCTGCCTTTCAACTTGCTGCCTTCAAGGCGGCCGCGGATCTGGCTTTCGTGGCTCCTGAAGATTTGACTCCAATCGTTTTGGATCAAATATGCAGCGACTTGGATGTCAAACTTCTTCAAGATATCGGCCCCACCGAGGCTGCCATCTTCCGAACACCAGAGGGCACAGCATTTATCGATGTTCTTGCAAAGCAGACTCAATCGCAGGCCCCGAGCAAAAACAGCAAAGACTACGACACATACAAATGGGAGCAAGAAGTCAGAGCCCAACTTGCTCAAAAGAAGGGTACCACTAAGAAGCTGACTGCTGACGAACAAGCGAAAGTGAATGCACAACTCGCAAAGGAGACTGAGATCCGTAAAAACGTTACGTCGGCGGTAGCGAAACTGAGGAGAGGTATCGGTATGGTTACTGGACTTGTCACCGGTCCCCCGACAGAGACTGCAGACTGGTTCACCGTCACCACAGCACGCTTGTTCGAAGTGATCAATGCTGGTGCAGGTCTCATTTTGGGCGATGTAGCTGTGCTCGCCTACCTCGAGTGCGCTCAAAAGACGTCGTCTCGCTTGGGAGCCATGCGTTCGTTTGTTGGTGTGGCAGCTCTCAGAGCTGCCGGCCTCACGACTCTTCCTGAGTCTATGCAGGAGGAGCCTCTTGGTGATTTAATCACGCGTGTGCTTTACCGATTGCGTTCCATGGGCGAACAGAGACCTCTTGATGCTGTAACGTTGAGTTACTGCCTTCCCCTTGCCTTCTCGGTACTGCAACAAGGTGGTGTTGGCAAGTCCGATGACGAGGAGGCTCAGGAACAGATCATGCTTGCTGTTGAGTTCCTGAGTTTCCACGCCAATACCTGTAGCGATCCCCGTCTGGACCGCAAGGAAGTTCTTTCTGTACTAGTTTCTTCACTGCAGGCTTACCAGCAGCATTTCCGTCTTTTCAAGGACTGTCTCACTGATGTCTGCAGAAGTGTGGCACCCAATGCCACAGAAGCAGAGACTGATGTTATGGTCAAAGCGACTATCGTGCCTGAGGCGTCCGTACGTACGGTGGCGCTCCAAGCGATCAGTGCCGAATTCGAGCTTTCCGGCAAGGACTTCTTTGACGAAGTCTTCCTTGCAACACATGACGACGTTCAGGAGAACGTCGAACTTGCTCATGAGATTTGGGCCGAAAACGAGCTCAAGACATCGCCAGAGTCAGCACAATCCATCGCAAAATATCTTGCTTCGCACGACATCCAACTACGCCGTGCTGCCGCACGATCGCTCGCAGCACTTGTGCAAGAGCACTTGGGTATTTCTGAAACCATCATCACTCACCTGCAAGACACCTACAGGGAAGACGCAAAGCCAAGAGCTCCCCAGCGCGACAAGTACGGCATGCCTATTAAGATGGATCTGTCTGATCCATGGCAATCTCGACAGGGTATTGCTCTAGCTCTCAGTCAACTTACTCCATCCTACACCAGCGAGCAGCTTGTTCCACTGATGCAATTCATGGTCGCAGATGGCCCACTGGGAGACAAGAACGTGACTGTCCGAGATTCCATGCTCGACGCTGCCACTGCCATCATTGCCGCCAAGGGTGGTTTGCAGGTTGAGACCTTGATGAAGCTGTTTGAAACCACACTTGAAGGAGGCTCTAGCTCGCAAACCCAGGATGCGGTCAATGAAGCCGTCGTCATCTTGTATGGTGCTTTGGCTCGTCACTTGGAGGCAGGCGATAGCAGAGTTCCGACGGTTGTACAACGTCTTCTCACAACACTCAACACCCCATCAGAGTCTGTACAGTACGCCGTTGCTCAATGCTTGCCTCCACTGGTTCAGGCTTCTACTAAGGAAGCTGGACAATACGTTCAGCAGATGATGGACACCATGCTCACGTCTAAGAAGTACGCTGCAAAGAGAGGTGCGGCTTATGGTTTGGCTGGTATTGTCAAGGGAAGAGGTGTTTCTGCCCTGCGTGAATTCCGAATCATGTCAAACTTGGTCAGTGCCTGCGAAGACAAGAAGGATGCGTACAAGCGCCAAGGCGCTTTCCTCGCCTACGAGCTCTTGTCGCTCATCTTGGGCCGCATCTTCGAACCATACATTATCCAAATCGTGCCGCAGCTTCTGTCAGGCTTTGGTGATGCTGTCACCGACGTCCGTGAGGCATGTCTGGACGCGGCAAAGACATGTTTCGCTAGTCTGAGCTCGTACGGTGTCAAGCAAGTTCTTCCCACTCTGCTTGAAGGCCTTGACGAGTCTCAGTGGAGAAGTAAGAAGGGAGCTTGTGACTCTCTAGGTGCTATGGCGTACCTGGATCCCCAGCAACTGGCCGTCAGCTTGCCTGAAATCATCCCGCCATTGACTGATGTCTTGAACGACAGTCACAAGGAAGTCAGAGCCTCTGCCAACCGCAGTCTGCAACGCTTCGGTGATGTTATCAGTAACCCCGAGATCAAGGGCCAGGTCGACATCATCCTGAAGGCATTGAGTGATCCCACAAAGTACACTGATGACGCTCTAGATGCCTTGATTAAGGTTAACTTCATTCATTACCTTGACGCTCCTTCATTGGCGCTTGTTGTTCGTGTTTTGGAACGTGGTCTGGGAGACCGCTCCTCAACGAAGAAGAAGGCTTCTCAAATCATCGGCAGTTTGGCACATCTTACAGAGCGCAAGGACCTTATTGTCCACTTGCCCATCCTAGTTGCAGGTCTCAGAGTCGCTATCGTCGACCCTGTCCCTACAACTCGTGCCACTGCTTCCAAAGCTCTTGGATCTACCATTGAGAAACTCGGCGAAGATGCTATGCCAGACCTCATCCCCAGTCTCATGGCCACGCTCAAATCTGACACTGGTGCTGGCGACAGACTTGGTTCAGCCCAAGCGCTTAGTGAGGTTCTTGCCGGTCTTGGTACAAGTCGACTCGAGGAGACACTGCCCACTATTCTGCAGAACATCTCCAGTTCCAAGCCTTCTGTTCGCGAGGGCTTCATGTCGCTGTTCATCTACTTGCCTGCATGTTTCGGCAACAGTTTCTCCAACTATCTTTCCAAGATTATTCCTCCAATCTTGGCTGGTCTTGCCGACGACGTTGACACGATTCGCGAGACTGCTCTTCGTGCAGGTAGACTCTTGGTCAAGAACTTTGCCACCCGTGCTATCGACCTGCTGCTTCCCGAGCTTGAACGTGGTCTTGCTGATGACAGCTACCGCATTCGTCTCAGTTCGGTGGAGCTGGTTGGTGATCTGCTATTCAACCTGTCCGGTATCAGTGGGACCGCAGAGCAAGAAGAGGCCGAGGAAGGTGCCAACGAGGCTGGTCAATCGCTTCTCGAAGTTCTGGGAGAAGAGAAGCGTAACAAGGTTCTCTCTGCATTGTACATCTGTCGCTGCGATACCTCTGGTCTCGTTCGTACCGCTTCCATCAATGTCTGGAAGGCACTTGTCGCTTCGCCTCGCACTCTCCGTGAACTCATCCCTACCCTCACTCAACTTCTCATTCGCCGTCTTGCAAGTTCAAACAGCGAGCAGAAGGAGATTGCCGGTAACGCTCTGGGAGAGCTTATCAGGAAGGCTGGAGATGGTGTTTTGTCGACTCTTCTGCCCACCCTGGAAGAAGGTCTGCAGACTACCGATGTCGACGCCAAGCAGGGTATCTGCATCGCTCTTCGCGAATTGATTGCCTCTGCTACCCCAGACGCGCTCGAGGACCACGAGAAGACTCTTGTTTCCGTTGTACGCACCGCATTAGTCGATGCCGACGAGGATGTCAGAGAGGCGGCCGCAGAAGCTTTCGACTCGCTGCAGAAGGTCATGGGCAAGCGTGCCATCAACCAGGTTCTTCCTTACCTCTTGAATTTGCTCAGATCAGATGAGGACGCAGACAATGCTCTATCTGCTCTGCTCACCTTGCTCACCGATCAAAGCAGATCCAGTGTCATTCTACCCAACCTCCTGCCCACACTCCTCACTCCTCCTATCTCGGCTTTCAACGCAAAGGCCTTGGCTTCTCTTGCCCAAGTCGCAAGCTCTGCCATGACCAGAAGATTGCCAAACATCCTCAACGCGCTTATGGATAGTATGCTTGCGACCAAGGATGCAGACCTTCACACCGATCTTGAGAACTCCTTCGACACTGTACTGTTATCCGTCGACGAGTACGATGGTCTCAACACTGCAATGAGCGCTATGCTGGCCTTGGCCAAGCACGAGGATCACAACAGAAGATCACGAGCCGACATGCATCTCGCCAAGTTCTTCAAGGAGACAGATATCGACATCTCGCGCTACTACCCAGATCTCATTCGCACGATGCTCATCAGCTTCGACGACAGCGACCCAGAGGTTGTCAAGGCTGCTTGGACCGCCCTTTCGGCGCTTACTGGACGCTTGCGCAAGGAGGAGATGGAGTCGTTGGTCTTCTCTACCAGACAAACACTCAATCAAGTCGGTGTTGTTGGCCACAATCTACCCGGTTTCTCGCTACCCAAGGGTATCAACGCCATCTTGCCCATCTTCTTGCAGGGCTTGATGAATGGATCCGCCGAGCAGCGTACTGCGTCTGCCTTGGCGATTTCTGATATTATCGACCGTACTAGTGCTGATGCTCTTAAGCCGTTCGTCACGCAAATTACTGGTCCTCTGATTCGTGTCGTATCTGAGCGCTCTGTCGAAGTCAAGGCTGCCATCCTGTTGACCCTCAACAATCTGCTCGAGAAGATCCCTACATTCCTCAAGCCTTTCTTGCCTCAGCTACAACGCACTTTTGCCAAGTCGCTTGCCGATACATCGAGTGAGATCTTGCGTATCCGAGCTGCCAAGGCTCTGGGTACTTTGATCACACTCACCCCTCGCATCGATCCTCTTATTGCTGAGCTGATTACCGGCTCAAAGACTGCAGACACTGGCGTCAGAAATGCAATGTTGAAGGCACTGTACGATGTAGTGGTCAAATGCGGCTCGAGCATGAACGAAGCATCGAGAAGCGGTATTTTGAGTCTTATCGACTCAGACACTGGCGACTCTGACGAAGCTTCTGCAATCACCAATGCACGACTGCTCGGTGCACTAATCAAGGTGCTGCCGGAGGAAGTAGGAGCCGGCCTCGTCAAAGCCCGCGTCCTCACACCCGATCACACCTATCCTTCGGTGCTGGCACTCAACTCGATCCTCGCAGAAGCCCCCGAGTCACTGACCGCACCCTTTGCGGACGTGCTTCCCTCGACCATCAGCAGCGGCATCGCCAGCAGCCGCCCCGCAATCTCGGACAACTGCGTGCTCGCGGCCGGCAAATACCTCCTCACGCCCACCTCGGACAAGTCTTTAGCGCCAGTAACTTCACTGCTCGAAGCGCTCGCGGCGGCAATCGCGCCCGGCAAACCGGTGGACACGCGCCGACTCGCGCTCGTCGTGCTGCGCACCGTCGCGCGCGAGCAACCGCAGCTCACGCGCCCGCAGCACCTCCCCCTGCTCGCGCCCGCAGTCTTTGCCTGCGTCCGCGACATGGTGATACCCGTCAAACTGGCGGCCGAAGCCTGTTTCCTGACTCTGTTCGCCGTGGTCGACGAGGAAGACGCGGTCTTTGCGCAATACATGGCCGCGTCGCCCGGGGGCGCGGACCTAGCGCCCGGACCGAAGAGGGCGATGGGCGATTATTTCAAGAGGATTGCTATGAGGTTGGGCGGGCAGGCTAGAGAACGTAAGGAGGCTGAAGGCGGACAAGGCGGCTTGGGGCTGAGCAGTGACGAGCAGGAGGATGTGGCTGAGGTGTGGAGTGTGGGCAAGGTGGATGTGCAGAGTGCCGGTGATGCTTTTGGGGAGTGAATGAGAAAAGGGATGGAGTGGAGTAGTGCAGATCCTTCTTCTAACCAACCTATCGACCAAGCAACCATGGCATGTTTTGCTACGATTCTTTCTTTTATGGTTTCTGTATATAAAGGAGAAGAAGAAAAAGTCAAAACCTGGTTGTGTTTTTTTTTTGAAGAGATGGGATGAAGAAGAAAAAAGGAAAAATGATGGATGTGCTGTGCATTTGTTTTTGTTTTTTTTTATGTTTTCTTGATTGAAAGAAAAGAAAAAAAAAAGAAAATTGTTGCTTCTTAAAAATGGCCACTTGCCTGCCTTTTTTTCTTCTTTTCTTTTTGTTTAGAAATCTTGCCTTTATCTCTCTCTGTTGGGTGTGTGTCTTGCTTTATAAAACTTTAGGGGGGAAAGAAAAGAAGAGAAAGAGATATAGAGTAAAAGAGATAAAAGTAGAAGAGAAGAAAGATAAAAGAAGAGAAAAACAAAAAAAAGAAAAAGAAAAAGAAAAAGAGATAATTAAAATAAGGAAGAAAAGGAAACAAAAGAAAACAAAAGAAAAAAAAAGAAAAAAAAAGAAAAAAAAAGAGGAAAAGAAAAAGGAAAAGAGAAAGAAGAGGGAAAGAAAAGAGAGAAAAAAAAAGAAAAGAAAAAAAAACGAAAGACAGGTAGATATCTATCTGCTGATTTCTATCTGTGAAAAAAGGCCCTTTTCTCTCTCTATCTCTCTCTCTCTCTCTCTCAAAAACATAAATTACATATATAAATCAAAGAAAAAAAAAGGAGGTGTGTGTGTGTGTGTGTGTGTGTGTGTGTGTTTGTATGAGATGTATATGTATATAATAAGTAACATGATGAGAAGAATTCGAGTCAAATAAAAGTCACCTAATGAAATGAAAGGAAAAGGAAAGGAAAGGTCACGCAAAGAAAGGAAAGGGAAAAGGAAAAGGAAAGGGAAAGGGAAAAGGAAAGGGAAAAGGAAAGGGAAAAGGAAAAGGAAAAGGAAAGGGAAAAAAAAGTAAATGATTAAACAAAAAAAAAGCACCAAATCTCATATCATATCACAGAGCAAAAACACAAGAGGTGATAGGGAAAGGGTGGGGAGAGGAAATGAAAAGGCAAAGGTAAAGAAAAGAACCTAAGAAGGGGGGGAGGGGATGAAGATGCAATTAGAAGAGAAAAAAAAAGAGAAGACTGGAATTTAATAAAAAGACAAAAAGAAAGAAAAAAGAAAAAGAAAAAGAAAAAAAACATACACAAGAGAAAGGCAATAGAAAAGGGGGAGAAAGAAGAAGGCGGCAAAGGTGCTACAAACAACCTGCCAGTCTTTCCCACAATAAATGCCTCCTTCACCCATCAGAAAGCTCGCCCCATTTCCAACAAAAAAACACCCCCCCTACCACCGCAACCATTTTTTTATTCTTGCGCGGCAGCCGCCTTGAGCCTATTCTCAACCATGGTCTTGTGCTTCTTGTTCTTCAAATGCACCTCAAACCTGCCAATCGTATCCTCGGGCACAGCAGTATAGAGCTTGCCCGGACAATCATCACACCTGATCCTCGGCTGCCACATCCACTTGACAAGCTGCTTTTCCCCAGTCTCGGGATTGGTGAAATTGTCGGGTGGAGGAGATCCGGGGGGAAGAGAGGCAAGATCGATGCGCACGGGCAGACCGGTTTCGCCGTCGACGGCGCTGAATCGCATGAGACCGGCAAAGCGCGAGGTCTTGTAGGGTGTCATGGCGCGCATTTCCTCGAGGGCTGTTTCTAGCCATGGTGGAATGTCGGGCTGTTTTTTGCAATTTCAGAAATTCTATTGGTTTGCTTGAAGGTGAAAACAAGGGGGAGAGACTCGTTTACAAGGGGGGCTAGAAGGTCTAACTTACTGTGGCACCATCCGTCAGGGGAGTGGTTGCGGCCTCGACACGTCCTTGCGAATCGTACACGACGTCCTTTGTGATTTTGGTAGGCGTCGGCGCTGGGAGTTTTGTTGTTGACGTCGGCGGCTGCGGCTGAGGCTGAGTTGCAGGTGTGACAGAAGCCGCTGGCAGGGGACGATTCTGCATCGATGGTGTCGATGGATTGGCGGCAGGTTTGGCCACAGGCGGGTTGGAACGAGCGGGCGGCATGGTGAATGATGTAGGAAATCCAGACAGAGGAGGCACGGCAGTGCGACCAAACTTTCTTCGCGCCAAAAACTGCCTGTATTTTTCGGGACTGATGCGCAACTTGACAATGAGCGTTGTGGGCTCGGCAGTATCCTCGCGGGCCGAATCGTGGATACGTCTGGACTGTCTGGCCTCGGGCTGCACAATGTCGGGAGTGGCCGACCTGCCGTAGTTCATGCGCATTGCGGCTTGGGCAGCAGTGGCAGCACCTCTCATTCCGCGAGTCCTCGCGGTTCCGCCTGCCAGCTGAGAGGGCGCAGGAGAGTCGGCGCCAGAATCTTCTTCTTCCAAATCATCCGAATCGCTACCATCGTTCAGACGGGCGCCAGGCTTGCGGCCTCTGCCAGTGGCAGTTCGGCGAAGCTTGTAGATGCCGCTCGCTTCCATGGTCTCGGCAGCGCCTGGGATGACGGTAGACACGACCAACGATCGGACCGTCCTCTGGCGTTCCTTGAGATCTGGCAAAGCCGGCCCACCGCGTCTATTGAGCTGACGCTTCTGCGCTCTCTGTTCGCGCAGCATGGATAGTTCCGTCTTTTCCAGCTCGGCTTCGGTGAGCTCGTACATGTATGGCGTCCAGTCCTTTTGGCTCTGTTGTGGTCTAAAGACATTGGGAACAGGTGACGGGAGCATGTTTTCCTTGATGTCGGCATCCTCAATCGGCCTTCCGTCGAATTCGTAGTTTGTCACAAACAGACTCTTGGAGTAGAGCTGGCATTGCTCGCGGATCGAGTGGGCGATGGCCGTGGTGAACTCGCCAGACAGCGACAGATCTAGCGCCATTTGTCTGGCAAAGTCTTCGGGTGAGTTGAGGTGATTGTTGATGTCCCATTCGAACTGATCGACCAGTGTGATGTGTCCAATGGTAATGTTGAGCTTTATGGTGATGCGCATGTCGTCATTCTTGTGCGCGTTGTATGCGACGTCGGGCTCGGCTGCTTGACCTGCAGGGTAGACGTGTGGGTAGTAGTTGTTCAGCTGGTCGAGCAGTTCTTGGTGCACCTGGCGAGCCAGCTGCTGACTGGCCTCGACAGGCATCTTCAGATCTTCAATCAGGTTCTCGGCAAACAGTTGCGGAGAGATGAGGCGGTCGTTGAGGTTCCAAGTGAACGTGTCGCGCAGCCTCAGCTTCTCGAGTTCGAGATCGAGTCGCACGGGTACCAGCTCCTCGAGGTATTCGGCCTGCTGACCGGCGTCCTTTCGAGCGACGCGCAATTGTTGCGTCCTCCGGTTGCCAACCCTGCGTTGCCCAGGGTACTCGACACGAGGTCTCTGATCGGTGCGACCATTGCCGTAGCCAGCATAGCCGTATCCGAAAACGGCACCAGGGTTTTGATGCCTCTGCGGCCGTACCTCGCTCAGATAGTATTCCCTCTCCTGCTCCTTGAGTTTCAGCAGTTTGCGCGACGTGTCGGCCTGGTCGTTCATGGCGGCCGTGTGCAGCGAGTCGCGCTGGATGTAGCGGTCGAGGAGCACTTCGTCGTGCGGCGGCCTGTCGGAGGATTGGGGACGCGCGGGGATGCGCGAACCAGAACGCGATCGTTTTCGAGACATTGCCACTCCGTTGGACGAGTTATGTGAGGGCGACGAATTCACGACAATGCCGGATGCAGCCATGATGTCTTTTGCGCGCTGCTTTCCGTCACGCACGGCATCGCTGGCGTCCGAGGGTGGATTTGGAGGTGCCTCGCTCAAGGCAGTTGTGGGGGGAGCGACGCTTCGGCGACCCGCCGGGGGCTGCGAAAGATTGAAAGGCGCGCCGCTTGGGGGGAATGGTGAAGCGACCGAGTTCAAGGAAGGCGATTGCATGGTTTATGCTAGGGTGAAAGGTGACTGTGTCCGGAATTAGCAGGCGCGTGGTTGCCGGTCGCGCGTCGGGGGAAGGAAGTCGACGTCAAGAGGCCAAGCCGCGGTACCTCGTCCATGGTGCTTGCCATGGGGAGCAAATAGGTACAAGGTCAAGGAAAAAGAAATGGAAATGGACATACCTTCGGAGGAACATGCCCCTCTTGGGCAGGAGGTCTGACCGGCGGAAGTGATGCCTGACTTGCCTGCCTGCTCAGAGCCAAGCAGCGTTTAGCGACACGGGCCGAAGGTCTCTGTCCCACGCCTGGCCACTATCGAATCTGGTCAATCGAGTAGAGCGCCGATGATTGGTACTCTGATTCTGCTTATTTTAAATGATGCGCATTCCCAGGCTACTACGCCAGACAGCTCATTCGGCGCGTTGCAACTCAGCCAGCACCTCGCACGGACGGGCCGTATGCTTAACTTGTCTTGCACCGACTACCGAATTGCATTGCCTAAATTCTTAACCGGCTTGCATGTAGCTGGGTCTTGGAAGCATTCTCGCCTTGATGGCCTGTTCTACTGGTCCATAAATACGCTGCTTTTTTTTACCGTCTTCACACTTGTCAACCCTCCACGTTCTGCTACACTAGAATGAACGCCTCATCAGAAAAAAAACATCACGTGACTTTGCCGTCCTTGGGCTTTGGTGGGTATCCCATCCAGCACCCCCTATGCTGATCGCCATCCGTCCTGAAACTGCTTAGAGAAGTGAGTCCAGTCTTGTAAACACACTGAGGCAAGCCGCCACCACCTGTACCCAAGTCAGCATATCTTCACAGCTGTAACACTCTGCCACATACCTCGAGTTGCAGCTCCTTGTCCTTTGCATTGTTGACCTCGTCCGCAATCACCTGCCCGAGGTTTGCTCCTATGGTTCCAGGTCCCCCCGTTCTTCGTGCGAATGGGTATTGTGAGTATTCGGCTAGCAATTCATCAACCTGTGCAAAGGCTCGCTCGCGTGCCTCGTGTCCCAGTGTCGTCAGGGCATTTTCCAAGACATTCGCTGCGTAAGCGCCGCAGACCATGGTGATTGTTCGCAAGTATCTGAACTCCATCTCCTGTGGCAGATATTGTGTAGGTGGCAGGACAACAGTGCGGTTTGTCAGCACATTGCGCACCCGGCGGCGGATCTCGTCTTTCGCTCCACCATCAGCTACGGGATGGGTGGCCATGTCGAAGAGCAGGAAGTTGCGTTTTTCCGTGCGCAGGATGCCTTTGTCGACCAAGCCCTTGGCCAGACGTTCGCGCACCTGTTTGAGTTGATAGCCGATCTTCATGAGGTTCCATGTCTCGCCTGGTTCCGAGTGTTAGCTGCATAGTCCTCTGGTCGACTCTGGGTTGAAGCGAGCATACCACTCATCAGGTCTATCCACGAGCTCACGCTCATCTTCTCACTGCTCTTCATCATCTTAAGTGCCTCATCGAGCAGGACTTCGCCCGTCAGCGAGTCGTCTATGACCTCGATAACTCTGTCGGCGAGAGGGAAGCGTCTTCTGTTGGAGTCTTTTTGCATGCTGATCCGCCCACGGAATGCCAGCTCAATGACGATGCAGCCTCGGAGAGCATACGAAATATTGTCATTCCAGAATGAGAGATAGCCCTGTGCACACAGAAGTCAGATGGCGCATGAAACTAGCACGCAGGGGGTACAAAGCTACCTGCTTGTCCTTGAGACCCATAAGGAGGATCTCCTCCATGAGCGTCAGCTTGGGCTGCTTGTTCCTCTCGGCACTTTCACTAATGTCGCGTGGGTCGAATGCAATCTTGTGGCCATTCTCTCCGCTTTCGTATGATGTTTCGACTCTGTTCTCGTCGTTGCGCCTGCTGGCGGGCGCAGGGGAACTGACACGGCTTCCGTCTTCGCTGTCAAGGCCACCTGTAGCGCCACCGCCTCCGCCTCCGCCTCGTCTTCTCATGAGACCGGAGCTCGAAGCCATAACGGGACTGCGGTTGTGTGTCGAGTGTTTGCGGATTCAGGGCGACGGCACGGAAGCTTCGTGGGCCGTTAGGCGCAGGTGTACGGTATGTTGAGAGACGGCGGGCAAGCGTCAGAGCGCAAGCTGACTCGAAGGAACGTGGCGCTTCGAAGGGGCAGGGATTTTATCAAAGACGATGAGAGGCAGCACAAATTGTAATTCTTATTACATGTATCGAGGCTAGTTCCTTGGTCGCAACTTCTCCCTTGACCCTCTCCCCCACATAATAGCGCGACTTCTCCTGGCCAATCTTCGGGGGTACCTATCAAATTAAATAGCAGCTGGATCGTTGCGCTACTGCTGTATCATTTTAATGCTTGTGGCCTCGCCTTGTACAATTGAGAGCAAAATGCATAGTACAGGAGCAGTACCTAGCGGCTAAAATACATCTACAGTGGCACATGTACTCGTTTGGTCTTCTTTTCGAAATATTCCATTTCCACACACAATCATGTGACACGTCTAGTGGGCTGTTCAGATGTCAGACTCGGATCCAAATATTTTCGATCATGAAGACTTACCGTCAGGCTGGCTAAGGATGTACTCGACGGCTTGGTTTACTATCAATTGGATCAGCATTGGGTACAGATGGACAAGCAACATGGCTAGACATACCGCTGTGGATGGCGTCGGCCTCCTTGTCGGGGATCTCGATGCTGAACTCCTACAAAATATCGTAAATATGAATGCCTCGTGTACATTGCGGCGCTTGTGGCCTACCTCCTCAATGGCCATGACGACCTCGACGGTGTCCAACGAGTCAAGCCCGAGGTCGTTGGTGAAGTGTGACTGGGCCGAGAGCTGTAGTGTGTGTGGTAAGTTTGCTGTCGAGAATTGGACAATGGATCGAATGGAGTAGTACCTTGGAGGCATCCGAGACCTGCGCATCATCAGTCAGTACATGACGGGGCAACGGACAGAAGTTTTGTCTGAATGCATACCTTGTCAAAGTTCTTCAACAGATCGAGAATGCGGCCCTGGACCTCGTCTTGTGAGAGACCGGCGTGCGCCGAGTAGCATCGGACAGCGGAAACAAAGGTCGAAGGGCCAGCGGTGGTCGAAGGCAAGAAGGACGAAGGAGCGACGCGGCGGGTGATGGGGGCCTGGACTCTGGGGGCGGCCTGGGCCAGGCATCTGGCGGATCTGGTGAGAGCGAGACGGAACATTGTGCGTGGTGAGATGCTGGTGTTATGCTACAGAGAGAGGCGGCGCTGGCAGTCGTGAAATCGTCACTGACGATTTGAAGCTGCGACGGAAGCAATGCCAAGAAAGATGCGACTGCCACTCAGAACGGCCGGAGTAATCAAGCGTCTTGATTGGATGGCGGCTCGGAAACTTACAACCATTACCATCTAATACTGTATTGTACTGTACCTGCTCTCTCGACGCCGCCACTACCAATCCTCGCCCCTCCAGTCTCTCCACGGCGCTATCATGGCAAACACAAGGACAATGGCCGCCGCCGTCTTGCGCAGCTCTGCTCGCCCCTTCGTCGCCTCGCCCCGTCTCTTCACTCCCGCGTCCGCCTCGCTCTTCTCGACGTCGACTGCCCGCCTCGCCTCTGGAAGTGGTGCCCCCGCCGCTGGCTACCGCTTGCCAGCTCCTGCGCGATGGGATCAAGAGAAGGAGAGCACTGTCGACAGAGTTGGAAACTACTTCCTGCTCACCGAGATGATGCGTGGCATGTACGTGGTGCTCGAGCAGTACTTCAGACCTCCGTGAGTCTTTCCAACACTCAATTGCATGTCTGTCCAGCCATTGACGCATCCAAAAGCTACACCATCTACTACCCTTTCGAAAAGGGTCCCATTAGCCCTCGTTTCCGTGGCGAGCACGCCCTGCGCCGCTACCCCACTGGTGAAGAGCGATGCATTGCCTGCAAGCTTTGCGAGGCCATCTGCCCTGCACAGGCCATTACCATTGAAGCCGAGGAGCGTGAGGATGGAAGCAGAAGAACTACCCGTTACGATCTCGACATGACAAAATGCATTTACTGCGGTTTCTGCCAGGAGAGTTGTCCCGTTGACGCTATTGTCGAGTCACCAAATGCCGAGTACGCCACAGAGAGTATGTCTTTAATCTAGCATGTCGACACGTGAATCAGGCTGACATTGCTATAGCCCGTGAGGAACTGCTCTACAACAAGGAGAAGCTTCTTATGAAGTAAGTTTCCACGTATATTTTGGGCATTGAGAAACCATGCTAACAGCTAATCAGTGGAGACAAGTGGGAGCCCGAACTGGCTGCTGTCGCCAGAGCTGATGCTCCTTACCGATAAACAGTCCGCTTATGACCATAAGGTACTCTCTCGCACGCAAAAAGGCCGTGCTGGTTCGTGCAGCCATATCAAAGCAGGTACCGCAGGCGACTGCTCGCTGCCAATTACGCTACTTGCATGCAGACGGGTCGTCGCCACAAGAATGGTCTTTGACAATCTCTTGATAACGTCAGCAGGGATTGATATATACCTGCTTGCAACTGTACAGTTTACGCTTCTTCCACCGTTTGCTTTTTCCCAGCGCATATAAAATTGAGTACATTTTCTCTTTTGTTTCTTGCACTTCTTCCACTTCCTCTCATATTATTGTATTCAGTCTTTCCTGTAAAGAGTGTATGTCAGGATATATGTGATTGAAACTTCCCTCCGTGTTGAGAGAATAGGCCGGAGTGCTTTGTAAAGAATTCAAACAAATGTTTATCAACATTGCTTGTGGGCAGCACCTGTCCTTGTCGAAGTGGTCTGACACGTTGTATCGCTGTAGTTCTTGAAAGTACAGGTATCCTTCGGTTGAGCATGATAAATAGAGAGACCCTGCTCTGCGTTGTAGAGGCAACTCCAACCGACCGCATGGTGTTTCCCCAGATTGTTCCGACACTGCAATCTGGCTAGAGCTCCTTCAACGAACTTGAGCCATGTTTAGTATCTCATAGGTACTCAAACTACTAATAAGTCATCGATCTTACTTGCAACCGGATTGCAGGAAGGATTGAGGTGGCTACAGAACAAAATATCAGCGCGTGCTCATGCACTGAGAATCGGTCGTGCCTTGACATCAAAGCAATAAGCATCCTGCTCTGCGAGCATATAGGAAGATGGTGAGAGTGCAGCATGTGGCGGTCAATGCCATTCTGGCATGCGCCTTGCAAGCTGTGTACACCAGAGCAAGTCCCTCGGTCAATGTAGCGCTCAAGACATCATTCAACTCGGCTCCGTATCTTGTAGAATTATTGTAAGGCTCCTACTGCTAGAATGCCCAATCCGGACTAACACCAAGCAGGGAGACAGCTGCTGATGAGAATGCGACGGCTTACTTTCCCCTCCTCGACCGAATTGCAGACGGTCATTTCGACCAGGCCAAGACCGATCGAGACCTGTACACCTTGTTCAAGAAGACGTTACAAGACGAGGGACATCTCGCCAGTGCCGACGACATTTCTTCCTTCGAATACGCCTTATCAATCCACGCGGCTGCACCCAGGATTGAAGCCCATTATCACTTCTACAACACTACCGTGGAGCCGTTGCTCAAGGGTGATGCGGCATGTGAGACTTGGCTCCACTTCAACGGACAGCAGTACTGCTCTCCTGACTTGGCAAGCCCAGCAGGCGAGCCTTTGACTGAAAAGTACATGTGCATGGCCGAATCTGCAACGTTTTGCTCCGGCTGACTCTGTGACAGACGCATATTGGATCTTCCCTTCGATCGTTTCCTGGGCAGCAAGCAGAGCAAGACTCCTGCCATTCTGTATGCTGATATCATGTCTCCTTCCTTCCGTCAGTTCCACAAGACTGTCAGCTTGACTGCCAAATCAGACAAAATATCCTATAGGGTACGCTACAGGCCTTCCCTGCACTTTACAGCCTCTCCACTTGCTGTCAGTGGCTACGGTATAGCGCTTGATTTGAAGAGGACAGATTACATTGTCATCGACGACCGTCAGGCCGAAGATGCAGATGCAGCAAACTCTGATGCCTCTACAGCAAAATTGACCGACGAAGATGTAGCCGATCTGAAACCACTATCTTCTTCGGAGCTTTTGCGACTGGACATGAGAGCGTCTAGCTTCGTCATGAATTCTGCTGACCCATTCGCTACTTTGTTGAAACTCACCCAAGACTTTCCGAAACACTCGGCAGCCATGTCTGCGCATGAGATTTCCACTAAATTCAGAAAGGAGCACCTGGAGAATCGGGAGCTATTTCTGCCATCAGGCTACAACGTCATCTGGGTAAATGGCTTGCAGATCTTGGAACGGGATTTTGATGCCTACGCCATGTTGGAACATCTTCGCCGTGAGCGCAAGCTGATCAGGAGTGCACGCGAGCTCGGTCTGAGCGGTAACGAGGCCGTACAGCTTCTATCGCACCCATCCATAGCGGCCGCATCCTCAGGCAAGGAGCCTCAGCGCTATGATTGGAGAGATGAGCTCGAGGGTGGCAACGTCATCATTTGGATGAATGACATTGAGCACGACAAGCGCTATTTCGAGTGGCCATCCCAAGTCAAGGCGGTAAGCTGCAAACCTCTTGAGTACGAGAGATCATCACTGACAGATCATAGTTGTTGCAACGAACGTATCCAGGACAATTGCCTTCTGTGCGCAAAGAGATATTCAATCTTGTCTTGCCCATAGACTTTGCGAATTTCAAGGACGTAGAAATCGTCGTTGAGACTCTCCAAAACTTCGTAAAGAGGAAGGTACCAATCAGATTTGGTTTGATCCCAAAGATAAATTCTGCTGCATCTGCCGAGCAAGCCAAGACTGTATACCACCTACTCGATACTTATGGTCTTGGTGTTGCCATGGAATATCTTCAGAAAGTTGGTCATGTTTACTCATAGCGAGTTTGAACCCTGCTGACAATTACCAGCTATCCTCTAGCCAAGGACGCAAGCTAGCCGGTCCAGTTCAGTCCGTCTTCGACGATATTATCAAAGGCCGTAAACTTCGCAAGGACCGCACTGCCGCATCTCTCCGAGATGTCATGGCAGGCGAGGATTTCAGTGCACGTCTTGCTTCTGTACAAAAGTACACGATTCGTCTAGGTGCCGCCGGTCCCACTCCACCCTTCTTCGTGAATGGTATTCCCATTCCGATGAGCGATGAATGGCTACAAGAGATGAGTCAGCGTGTGACCACTGATCTACGCATTGTCCAGAAGGCAGTGTTTGAAGAACAGCTCGACGACGATAGCTATATTCCGCAAATGTTTCTCGCTCATGCGTCTGCGCGTCGTAACCCATGGATTGTTCCCGAGGATGATAACAGCATTCGACACGTCAACCTGGCATTACTCTCCGGCTTGACTGAAGGAGCAATAGGATCCATACCTAGTCTGCCAGCTGGTGAAAACACAGTCTCACAAGACCTCGTCCATCTTGTGCTCGTCTCGGACTTTGACTCGGAACCCGGTCGGCGAATGTTATCAAATCTTGTCGCTCTGCGTAAGGAAGAATATGATCAGATAGAGATACTGGTTGTTCACAACTCGGATAAACCTCTGTCGACTTCAAGCTTTGCAGTCGGCTTGTTCAAGACTCTGACACTGGGATCGCAAGTCTCCTTGGACGATCTAGAGCAGCTCCTGGCGAAGGACAAAGTTACCGTCTCCGAAGAGGATGTTGTCGCAGCTCAGACGTTCTGGTCATCAGCCGATGGATTCCTCCACGACGTTGGCTTCAGTAGCGGAGAGCAGGGTGTCCTATTGTCAGGCAGAGTAGTCGGTCCTTTGCCATTTTCGGAAAGCTTTGAGAAGGATGATTTTGCGACTCTTCTTTCGTACGAGCATAGTAAGCGCTTGACGCCCGCAGCGACAGCAATCAAAGGAGTCAAGATTGCGGAAAAGGCCAAAACAGCCTTGTCATTCGCGAGACTGTCCAACTTGATTGCTCTGTCCTCCAAATCCGATATCCCAGAAGGTATGTTTGATGTCACTCCACCAGCGCGATCGCAAATGTTCAGTGGTTGGACTGGTGAGCACACTATGATCGAGCGTGGTGACTCTGAGTCCTCGTCGATTCAGATCGTCGCGTCGGTGGATCCTGCATCTGAGACAGCCCAGCGTTGGGTGCCAATTTTGAAGGTGCTTTCCGAGCTTTCTGGAATCCATCTACGCCTCTATGTAAATCCAAAGGAGAGGCTGGACGAGCTACCTGTAAAGCGTTTCTATCGTCATGTCTTGGAATCCAGGCCACAATTCGACGTGACAGGCGCTCTGCAAAGCACTACAGCTCACTTTGAAGGTCTCCCAGCAGATGCTCTCCTGACAATGGCGATGGATATGCCGCCTGCGTGGCTTGTCGCTCCAAAGGACAGTGTCCATGATCTCGACAATATCAAGTTGAGTTCGACACAGGGAAGAGATATCGAAGCGACCTATGAACTTGAAAGCATTCTGATCCAAGGTCACTCCCGAGACGTCACTATTGGTACTCCACCCAGAGGAGCACAGCTTGTGCTGGGTACGAACAAAGATCCGCATTTCGCCGATACTATCATCATGGCCAATCTTGGATACTTCCAATTCAAGGCTCAACCTGGCTTCTACAATCTCACACTGCAGAAAGGCAGAAGTCAAGAGATTTTCAACATTGACAGTGCGGGAACCACGGGATATAGTCCTCAAGCAAGCGATGAGACGACCGAAATTTCTCTTACCAGCTTCCAAGGCGCCACAATCTTTCCCCGACTCTCACGCAAAGACGGCATGGAGGACGAAGACGTTTTGGAAAGCGCAAAAACGACTGCTGATCACATTGCTGATAAGGCCGATGCCATCCTTGCCAAAGTTGGTCTCGGTAGCGTCAAATCTGCTGATGTGCTCTCGAAGGCGCAAAAATTTGGATCTGGCTTCCTCTCAGGATCTTCCACGGATATCTCAACTTTGCCCCATGCAGACATCAACATTTTCTCTGTAGCTTCTGGACACCTGTACGAGCGTATGCTCAACATCATGATGCTTTCGGTTACCAAGCACACATCGCACACAGTCAAGTTCTGGTTCATTGAGCAATTCTTGTCTCCGTCCTTCAAGGCTTTCTTGCCCATAATGGCTGAGGAATATGGCTTCAGATATGAGATGGTCACCTACAAATGGCCTCACTGGCTACGTGGTCAGAAAGAGAAGCAACGCGAAATCTGGGGCTACAAGATCCTCTTCCTCGACGTCCTGTTTCCTTTGGATCTGGACAAGGTCATCTTTGTCGACGCCGATCAGATTGTTCGAACGGATATGTACGATCTCGTCAAGTACGATCTGCAAGGTGCGCCTTACGGATTCACGCCTATGTGCGACTCCAGGACAGAGATGGAAGGCTTCCGCTTCTGGAAACAAGGATACTGGAAGAACTTCCTGCGTGGGCTCCCTTATCATATCTCAGCTCTATACGTGGTCGACCTCGTGCGATTCCGTCAAATGGCAGCCGGTGACCGGTTGAGACAGCAATATCACCAGCTCTCAGCAGACCCAAACAGCTTAAGCAACCTGGACCAAGATTTGCCCAACCATATGCAGCATGTGTTGCCCATTCACAGCTTACCTCAGGAATGGCTCTGGTGCGAGACATGGTGCAGTGACGAATCGTTAGGGGTCGCACGAACCATCGATCTGTGCAACAACCCTCAGACGAAAGAGCCCAAGCTCGAGAGAGCGAGAAGGCAGGTACCCGAGTGGACCATTTATGATGATGAGATTGCAGCTTTGGCTCAACGTAAAGTCGGAGAAGGTAAAAGTCCAATTGCAGGCAATGCTGGCGGTGCGGGAATTCAAGCAGAGATGCAGGAGGCGGATGCACGAGCACAGAGGGAAGAGAACGAGAGAAAGGAGAAGAAAAAGGCTCACGACGAGCTGTAGATGCAGTTTAGACGAGTTAGTATAGATCAGAATATCAGCGTACTCGAGTACCTGCATGTTTCAGTCGTGGTCGCGCCTTCGCAATTTACAGATTCGCCTCTTTCACGTGCTTGCGCGCGTCAACGCCACCATCAAACACGTCCCACTCCAGGCACCGCAACCCCCATTATCTGACAAAAGTGCGACGATTCCTCGAGTTGGTGAGTGACGACCAGACCAGACAACAACATCCGCAATGTATGTCGTTTCCGTTTGGAGTCGTGATCGAGATCATACTGATCGAGTTCTGCAGGATCGCTGCCATCGAGAAGGAGATTGTCGCGCCAACGCCACCGCCGACCCAGAAGCGTGCTCGCATGTATGGCGGCACTCCGATAACCGCCGACCGACTGTCGAAGCCTTTCAAATGTCCGGGATCCGCAACACCTTCAGGAGCATCAGAGAAACCAACACGCAAGCGACGAAAGGTCAATTATTCTGGTGCAGATGGCGAGGCGGAAGAAGACAAGCCCTACTGCAACGACGACCGACTCGCTCTTGCCACTCGAGATGTCAATCGCTTCCCGGTATTCAAACCCAAGGACAAGGACCAGTCGATCCGCCAACGCTTCACGGTACCTCTTCTCAACAAGGACCCCACCGCATACAACTCGTCTCGCCCCCCGCCACTCCTTGGACTACGACAGGGCGCAGTCTTCGTAGCCAAACCCCTCCATGATCCCAGTGGAGAGTTTGCTATTGTTCTATATGATCCTACCATTGATGATAAGCCTGCCATCAAGGAAGATGATGCAACAAAGGAAAACCCGCAAGTGGTCAAGGAGAAACTCGACGAGCCGATCATGCACAAAAGTTTGGCCGAGATTCTGGGATTGAAAAAGAAGGTTGTGACGGAGCGTCCCCGTGTGCCCGTTGTCATCGATCCAAGGCTGTGTAAGGTGTTGCGTCCTCATCAGATTGAGGGTGTCAAGGTACGAGATCCTTCAGCCCGCCCGACGATCGCATACTGACCCTTATCTGTAGTTCCTGTACAGAGCCACTACTGGTTTGATCGATGAGAAGGCTCAAGGCTGCATCATGGCCGACGAAATGGGTCTTGGCAAAACATTACAGTGCATCGCCCTCATGTGGACTCTCTTGAAGCAATCACCCGAAGCGGGCAAGGCGGCAATCACCAAAGCGATCATCGTCTGTCCCTCTAGTTTAGTCCGAAACTGGGCCAACGAGTTAGTCAAGTGGCTGGGCAAAGACGCCATCAACCCCTTTGCGATCGATGGCAAGGCTACCAAGGAAGAGCTGACACAGCAAATCCGCCAATGGTCAATTGCATCAGGTCGCTCCGTCACTCGCCCGGTCATCATTGTTTCCTACGATACGCTCAGACTCTATGTGGACGAATTTAGGGACACGCCCATTGGACTTTTGCTCTGCGACGAAGGCCACAAGCTCAAGAACTCTGACAGCCAAACGTTTATGGCACTCAACGGACTCAACGTACAGAAGCGAGTCATTCTGTCGGGCACGCCCATTCAAAACGATCTTTCCGAGTACTTTTCGCTACTCAACTTTGCGAACCCGAATTATCTGGGCACAAGAAACGACTTCCGCAAGCAGTTCGAGCTTCCCATTCTTCGAGGACGCGATGCTGGTGGGTCTGATGCCGACCGCAAGAAGGGCGACGAGCGCCTGGCTGAGCTCCTGACTCTGGTCAACAAGTTCATCATTCGCCGCACCAACGACATTCTTTCAAAATACTTGCCAATAAAGTATGAGCATGTTGTTTTCTGTAATCTTGCACCTTTCCAGAAGGATCTGTACAACTACTTCATCGAGTCGCCTGAGATCAAGAGCCTGCTGCGTGGCAAGGGCAGCCAACCTCTGAAGGCAATTGGCCTTTTGAAGAAGCTCTGTAATCATCCGGACTTGCTGAATCTTTCAGAAGATCTGCCTGGCTGCGAAAGCAAGTTCCCCGATGACTACGTACCGAAGGACGCCCGTGGTCGCGACAGAGACGTGAAAGCATGGTACTCCGGCAAGATGGTGGTCCTTGACCGTATGCTTGCTCGAATTCGAACCGAAACCAACGACAAGATTGTGTTGATTTCCAACTACACGCAGACTCTTGACTTGTTCGAAAAACTCTGTCGCGCAAACAACTATGGCTGTCTTCGACTCGACGGTTCGATGACGGTGAACAAGCGTGCGAAGCTGGTTGACAAGTTCAATGACCCTGAGGGTAACGAGTTTGTCTTCCTACTGTCTTCCAAGGCCGGTGGATGCGGTCTGAATTTGATCGGCGCCAATCGCCTGGTACTGTTCGATCCTGACTGGAACCCAGCTGCAGACCAGCAGGCGCTTGCACGTGTGTGGCGTGACGGACAGAAGAAGGATTGTTTCGTGTATCGATTTATTGCGACTGGAACGATCGAGGAGAAGGTGTTCCAGAGACAATCGCACAAGCAGTCACTCTCGTCTTGCGTGGTAGACTCGGCAGAGGATGTCGAACGGCACTTCTCACTGGACAGTCTGCGCGAGCTCTTCCAATATCAACCGAACACGACGAGTGACACGCACGACACGCTCAAGTGTAAGCGATGCAAGGATGGCAAGCAATTCATCAAGGCGCCTGCTATGCTCTATGGTGACACGAGTTCATGGAACCATTTCATCAATGATGGTGAGAAGGGAGCCTTGAGCAAGATCCAAGACCTCCTGTTGAGACAAGAGTGTTCAGAGCAGGCAGTCAGTGCAGTGTTCCAGTACATTAGCCACTAGAGGCAAGAAGGGGGGCGGATGATTTTTCATGATTTTTTTTTTACGAATGCATTGCGGGTAAAGAAAGCGTAGCTGGTGGCTAGAGAACAAGTTGCATTGATGAATTGATATGGTTTGAAGAAATATGAATGTTACCTACTCTCGAGACCTCTCTGCGAGTGTTGACCATTTCTCTTTATAATGGCAAGAACAAGCGCGGGGAAAGCGGAAGCGAGTTGGGGAAAGTCGTTTTCTTTTGGGAGGTAATTGCCTACATTTTACCATCAACGCACGACTCTCGCTACTGCCGAAACAAGACGTCAATCGCCGAATTTTTGCAAACGAGATTGGGTCGAGGACATTTTTCTTTTTTTTCTCCAACAAGTCCGCCTCTGGCCATTCCCCCCGACGCGCCTTGGGGTTTGGGACAAAAGTTATTCCAACGACGCGACGCCAGCATTCTTTGGTGGGTTTGTGGGCGACCATGGAATCACCTCAGCTCGACACGTCTGCCACATTCACGCCCGGCACCTCCAAGAGCAAGCCCGGCAAGCTCAAGACATACACCAAACAGCGCCACAGCTCGGCCTCGAAGCAGATGAGAAGCAGCGCGCGTACTCGCGCCGCCGCCTCGGACGAAGAGGATACCGGAGAGCAAAAGCTCGCCGAACCCAGCATTCCTCAGACCCAAGACGAGACTTCCGTACAATCAAAAGCTGCGGGAAAGGCTGCGAGGAAGGCACGCAAGGCTGAAAAGGAGGCTGTGGTATCTCCGGTCGACGAAGAGATGGCTGATGCTGCTGCCGATGCCGCGGTTGAGGAGCCGGCCAAGACACGCAAGCGTCGCTCCAAAAAGAAATCCCAGGTGCATGAGGAGCAGGAGCAGGAGCAGGAGCAGGAGCAGGAGCAGGAGCAGCAGGTCGAAGTTCCCGAAACACAGCCAGAGGCCGACTACGAGCTTCCCACACAGCCGCAGGACCAGCTCGACGAAGCTGAGGTCGATGCTGGAGCCGCAGACGCAGAACCTGAAGAGCCGAATGATGCCACCGAGGGCGAGATTAGTCAATTCGACCCACCAAGTTCGGAGAACGAAGACACACAAGAGCAACCGCGCCAGGCTGCCTCAAAACCAAAAACAAAGCGCAAGCGTCAGCCCACAGAGAATGGCTCGCCTCCGCTGTCGAACAAACGTCTAAAGAGACAGTCACAAGTCGGTGACTTCCCCGTCGAAGGCCCCTTCACGCCCGTCGAGGCTGAGATGATCGAGACTCATCTGACGGCCTTCCTCGCAGCCACGGACCGCACCCGTGAGCAGCTTATCCATCTGATCCAGTCGTCGTCGCGCGAAATGAGCAAAATCTATGTCGAACTCGCCAACGACGTGCTGCCCCACCGCAACCGCCGCGCCGTACAACGCTACTGCCGTCGTCACTACAACAACTTCCAACGTGGCCGTTGGACTGACGAACAGGACGACTTGCTGAGGACTGCCTATGCCGAATCACCCAACAGATGGGTCAAGATTGGAGAGCGTGTAGGCCGCATGCCCGAGGATTGCCGTGATCGCTGGAGAAACCACGTCTCGCTCGACCAGCGCCATACCGATGTGTGGACACAGGATGAGGAGCAACGTCTGGCTACAGCTGTGCGCGAGTGTCTCAAAGCCATGGAAGGCAAACTCGAAGTCGCCCTGACCCGCGATAACGAAGACGACTACATCGCCTGGCCGGTGGTTGTCAAGAAGATGAATGGCTCGCGCAACCGCCTGCAATGCAGTATGAAATGGCGCAAGATCAAGGAACGCGTCGTGCGCGAGGAAGCCGCCCAGCGCGCACGTGAGGAAGCAATTGAGAGAGGTGAAGTCATTCCTAGCAAAGATGAAGATGACGGCATGACTTCACCACACACCACTACACGCTGGAAGGCCGAAGCAAAACGCCGCTTTGACGAAATGTCCGTGGGCGACATGCTCGACATTACCCGCGAGACACTTTACGGCGCACAGATGGGCGCCTTTGCCAGCAAAAACACCTTCTGGGCCGTCGTGACCAGATTACATGCAGGCTCGCCCTGGACGACCGCAGACCGCAAACTCGTCTACAAGCGTCTCAAAGCCAACATTGTGGATCAAAACGACTTTAAACTAAACCTCGAAGAGCAGGTCAATTGGTTGCTGAGCAACTTTGGCGAGGAAGCCCTGGCCGAGCGGACGATCCCGAAAAACAACAGAACCATCAAGCAGAGAAGCAGTGGCGCCTTCCGCTCGGAAGAAAAAGTCCGTGACGATGAGGATGAGGGCGAGGAAAACTTGAACATGCCTTCTATCGGCGTGGAGCAGCAGCTTGGTGAGGAATTGGCGGATGCGGTTGGTGGTGGTGCTGGCAGCAGCTATCAGGACGTTGCTCAGCTTGCAGAGGCGCAGATTGATCCTGACCTTGACGTCGACATGAACAGACTTCACAATGGCAATGGCTATGCATACCCTGATGCTGCACCTCGGAGCCCTCATATCAGCGAGTCGGAGCACGAGAACGAGGAAGGAGGTTATTGATGGTTTCGACGACCGGGAATCGATTGTTCGGGCAGCTATGACTGGAATTGAAGGGAAGAAAAGAAAAATGGGAAAGGATGGGCCGAGTCTTGTTCTTTTTTCAATTTTGATAGGACAGTCACTAAGGCAGTTTTTTGCTGCTCCATTTCGCATGCCCTGTTTTTCTTCTTCTTCCTCTTCTTCCTCTTCTTCCTCTTCTTTCCCCTTTTCTTTTTCTCTTGTGCTGGTCCATTGCTGCCTTTCTTGATGCTTCGATCGCTAGCTTCATGTAACACTAAAGAACAAGAACAACAGTCAAGAACTGTTACCGTGTTTTGAATACTGTCAAGAACACTGTCTCGCTCGAAAATTATGAGAATCATGGACTTCTGTTAATTTTGCGTAAAAGAAAAAAAAAACTTGGAAAAAAAAGGGGGTATCATAAGTACATCAACCATGAACAAAAAAAAAATTCAAGAAAAGCAATAACCTCCATCCTTTGTCCTTCTCTACAGAAAATCCCTACCTAAACTTCCTGTCTGTCTGCTCCTCACTATCATGATATGGTGGGGGATCCAATGCCGACGAACAAAAACGCCCCCATTCCGACACCGACTCCGATTTTTTTTTCTTTTCGAATTCCACCTTGGATAACGGCGACGACGATGATGACAATGACCAGGATCACCGGACCCTTTTTTTGTTGCTGAAGATATCGAGGTTGAAGAGTGGTGGTGGCGACCGAGGTCTGGTGGGTCGTGTTTGCTTGGTGAGAGGAGGAAGAAAAGGGGCTTGACATGGCAGATGCGCAAGCAACGCGTTTTTGCATTTTTGTAGTAGCGTCTTTTGCTGTTGCTGTTGCTGTTGCTGTTGCTGTTGTTGTTGTTGCTGCTGCTGCTGACAGTAACCCGAACTCGTAGTCCCATTTCCAGCGTCAGCATCATCACTCTCGTCACCATCATCATCATCATCATCATCATCATCATCATCATCATTATCATCATCATCATCATTGTCCGAAAGCCCAAACATGTGAGAAATGCGTCTTCTTCTTCTGCGTCTGCTTTGCCAATTCCTCGCTGCGCAAGCTTTGGCCAAGCGTTGCCGGGAAATCTGGATGCTGTCTCGCAAAGGCGCGCGGCCGAGCACAAAGATACCATCGACCGTGTCCGAGGAGCAAGCGTTTTTGGCATTGGTGACGGCGCTTGCGTTGTCGTCGGTTTTATTGGTCGTGGTGGCAGAGAGGTCGACCTGGGGACAATGGCACGGAAGCTCGGGGGGAGTTCGTGGTTTCAATGTTCCGATCTCGCTGAGGGAGCAGAGGTCTAGTGCGTCGATGCAGGAGAAGTAGCAGCCTCGTGTCTCTGTTCTTGGTTCTGTTTCTGCTGCACCAATCGCTATTTCCTGGGGCTCGTATACCATGGTAGTCTCGGTCGCCGCTTGACGTAGCCGTGTAGTGTATGGCTGCATATTTGCTGATTTTCTGATGGCGAGCAGTTTCTTTTGTATATTTTGCAGTGGCAGGAAAACGTGAGAACGGAGCGAAGAAGATGAGAAAGAGAAAGAGAAAGAGAAAGGATCAGTAGAAAGGTACTTATGTGGATGCCACTGTAGAAAGGGCGCGATGGGTCGCAAAGGACTTATTTCCTTCGCAGAGCTCTAATTTTCTGTATTGTGCTCATTGCAAAATCATTTAATGCTATGCCAGACAAATTCTGAACTTACTTGCTCATGAAGTGCGTGAACCGGTGACGGCCCCCCCACGTGGTGTGGCTCCCATGACTATTATTTGAGTAGATTTCTTTGATCTTCCGAACCGGTGTTGAGCGTAAATGCAATAGACCAGCAGTCAAGACCGATGGATTGAGAAGAGCGCAGTTGCGATCTGGACTCCATTGAGTTGTTTGCAACCATTGCCTCTAATCAAGAGTAGTGTAAACCCAGAGCCTAGAGTAGAGTACGCCAGGAGGTGGTCAATTTGAAAAGATTCGTATTAAAGGGCCACGTGTGAATCTCGCTAGCTAGCTGGATAAGTTGGGTTGGTCTCGGACAGCTCGTAAGTCAAGCAAGACCGGTCATGTCCATCGAGCGTGAGAGCCTTTTGTGAGGTGTTGGTGTCGACGACGTACGGAGCACGCAGTCACGTGACAATTTGCGCTGGAATCGACTTTGCTGGACTCTCAAATTCCGGGCGCGATTTAAGTGTCTCCGCGACAAGAGAAGGTTCGTCAAAGACAATAGATAAGACAATCGATATTGGCGAGGTAGGCAGGTAGGTAGGTGGTTTGGTTGATATCAAACCTTTCCTAAGTCAACGATGGAGCCTCCTTCGAACCTCCACCAAAGAAAGCACATTTTCTCAAAGAACTCCAGGCTTCCATTAAGACAAGTCTGCCGGGACTAGGGGTATACAGACAGTAGGAGGCAGCTTCGTCTTCAGCATGGCCAGTCAGCAGTAAAAACAAGAGAAAATCATGGACAAAATCGGAAACCACTAGACAAAGCCCGGCGACATATCACAGCTGCTGATTTGATGCAAGAATTGAGAGACTGGAAAGAAAAAAAAAAGTGAATATGAATTCAAGAAATCCGTGGTTACTTATTTGTAGACAGAAAACCAGCTTAGTCCAGACCAAGATACATAAGACCCCTATCCTTGCGGACGAAAATTAAAACAGAAAAAGTCCTAAACCCCAGATGATCACCAGTGGGGTTTCGACCAAAACAGCCATCCCAAGCTTGCATATCAATGTACATACAATCCTTTCAATCATATCATCCGTCCCGGTTCGTAGTCGAAAAATTTCATCGTTTCTTTCTTCCCCCACACACCTTCAAGAAGACTGCAAAACAGCAGTAGAGTCCCACATATTGCTCAACATGCAATGCTCATCAGGCGTCAACTGTGGCATCACGATACCAGCATAAACCTCGCTGCCATGCGTGCTGCTCGCACTACCCCAATCGTTACCAAACAACTCGTCGCCGGTGGCAGTGCCATCGTCGGTGCCGATGCTAAACACGCTTTCGGGAACGTGTGTCATGTCCGAAGTTGTCACGGCCCAGACATCGGGAGGCGATTGTTGTTGGGACATCCAATGGCTGTCGACGTTGGGCAGACTGGATGACATGGGTGGCGCAGCAGCAGCGGCGGCGGCAGCGTACTTCCTGTTGCGGTGATGATGATCATCTAGGAACTCGACGGCAGGGCCGCCGTAGATGTTGTCGAAGATGTTGGCTTGTCCATTGTCCAGTGAGCCGAGAAGGCGCTCCCAGTCCGAGGGTTCCTGCTTGACAGACGGTGTCGTGTCAGGTGTTTGTGCACGGGTAGGTACGTTGCTAAAGGAGAGGTAGTCGAGGTTGAGTTTCTGTGAAGGAGTAGGTCGAACCGGTCGGTGGTTCGGAGGTGCGGATGGTCGGGTAGAAACGGAAGGAAGAGCGGGGGCGGAGGTATTGGCGGGGGAGTATGCGGGCTCGGACGTGGAAACGTGGGGTTTAGTTTGCTGATACCCCTGTGGATCGTGGAGAGAAATGTTGGGCAGTGTGGCTCTCCGCTGGTCGTGACGGTGATCTGTCGAAGCAACCTTTCCCATGATTCGTCGGCCTGCCGCCTTAAATCGCTTCTTCTCACCTCCAGAAGAACCCGGTTCCGATGACCTGTGCACAGAAGAGATCGCACCATCGGAATTGTGGCGTGAGATGGGAGGATGAGCCTCAGCTTGCTGCTTGGCTTCTGGCTGAGCTGAGCAGGATGCAGGAGCAGTGGTCATGAGTTTCGTGAAGTCGGCTGCCGAGGGCGCCTTGGTCTGGCGTAGAATCCTTTCCACGGTCGACGTCATCTTTTGATTGTCCTTGACAAGCTTGCTGCCCTCTGCAAGATCTAGACTTTGGAAGAGAAGACCCAGGCCGGACAAGACGAGAAGTTCGTCCTTGTTTACGCAGAATGCGAAACTTAGTGCTCTCTCGCTAAGGAGTTCAATGATTTGGATCATGTGTTTCGAAGAAGCAGCCAGTGCGAGCATCGAAAAGGATGATCGTGGACCGAGAGATGCGCATACTGCAGGGCGATGGATGAGAGCGCGGATGAAATGGTAAGTCAATGACTACAAACGTCAGCTTGGTGGGGAAAATCATCGAAAAGCATCCGAAAACATACCAGTAACGGAGAGCGACTGCTGACAGTGCCTGCAGTCGGTTTGTCGTTTGCAAACGGAAGGCGCAAATGCGGTGCGAGAGCAAGGTGCCAACTGTCCAGCTCTTCCGACAACTCTGAAAGCTTCTGCAAAGAGAGCTCGTATGACGAACAGGCAGGGTAAACTTGGCCCAGCACACGAGATAGAATGCGGGCAGCACGGAATAAAGCTAGCGCACTTGACACTCGCGTATACTCGCCTGGGCATGGTGCCTTGAAGCCTTTTTCTTCAACATACTCCTCGTCAGCGTCACTGGGCTCTTCACAAAAGACGTCTTCGTCTTTGAGTTGTTTTGGAAGACCGAGTGTAGCAGCAGAAAAGCTACCGAGGGGTTAGTCACGTGGCATGTTTCCTGACTTGATGGCAATCAACACTCACCAGTCAACTGTGTAGAGTGACCAAAACACCTTCTTTCTCATCTCAGACGTGGAGGCGCCTAGAGCGAAGCGCTTCTGCGATTGGTGTAGACCCAACCTGGACGAAAGAGTTATGGCTAGAGCTTTGTAGGTCAAGAGCCTGTCGTAATCGCCGCGTTGCATGCAGTAGAGTTGCGCAAGGATCAAGCATTGCAGCGTAGGCATACTGTGTTCAATCAGAATTGTGTCGAGAGCAGCCTGCCATTGTGTCTCGAACGAGTGGAGCTCGATGGCATCACGCGACTGGGCAATGTTAGCACAATTGCGATGAATATCTACGCAGAAAGGGAAAACTTACGCCACCCGACAGTGCGGCGATACCAAAGACAAGATTCAGCTGAGCATGGCTGTGGTTGTCAAGAATCTTATCCGGCGCGGTTATGTAAGATTGGTAGAGTTCTAGGAAGGTGGGGCGGTGCAGAATGGGGAATAAAGGAGCCCATTCCTGGAAGAAGATGCCGATCAATTGATCTGATTGGAGCCTGGGTGGTGCCTTCCAGACGATGGGATCTGCCAGAGGATCGCCGGCAGTAATGTGTGTGCTGCCAGGCAGCAAGTTTTGCACATTGACAGCTGGCGATGGTCGACCAAGCTCTTGGGTTCGCCTCGAGAAGGCGTCTGCAACAATCAACTAATTGTTCAGTCCTGATTGATTGGATCCCACGTACCATAGAATGCCCTTCCACTCGACGTGCCGGCAAAATATGCGTTGGTGCCGTTGCAATCGAGCTGGAGCGTCTGTTGGACATTGAACATGTCTTCGTTGGCTAATGGCGATGTCGAAGCCCTTCGTGGGCAAGTGTGGAATGGTTGGGTGAAGCCAGAGTGCAGTTTGGACAGCATATCGATCTTCTCATCCTTTTCGTCCAGCAGTTCTTTCAATTCTCGCACTTCAGCCTCTAGACCCCGAACTCGTTCTTCGAGCGACTCGGTGTATCCTCTAGGGAACGCGCGACGGCTCAGTTTGTCGCTCGTCTTGCATTCGAATCCAACGCTGGAGCATTGCGAGCAGCTTGGTCGGATTCCGTCACATCTGATCTTCTTGCTTCGACACCTGTCGGTCGCATGAGCATGCTACAGAGACTACCATTCTATGCCATCCCACACATACCTATCACACGCCTGGGCAATACGAGATTGAGCCGCCGACCCGACCTTGATCACTTTCATGGGAAGTATGCCTGGCATGATGCCGGGAGGTGGCCAGAGACAGATGCGCAGTGAGGCCAATAATTAGGAAATCGTCAAGGAGGGCCAATTTGCCAAGCACGAGGCAGACCGTCTTCAGATCAAAAAAAAATTGCTAGAATGGTGAATGCGAGAGAAATCGGGTTTCAAGAACAGGGTGCATGGGAGGCGTGGCTTATGTGTAGTATGCCCAAGCTAGAGCGTGGGGTACTGTAGGAAAGGACTCGTGCTGATCAGGGAGCCTTCGAGTCTGGGGTGCGCACGCATCGCCGGATACCCAAATCCCTTTGCAAGCCTCTTGAGACTGCTCGAACTAGGTAGGCTCAAAACGTATGCAAAGACCATGGCAGTTTGGAACGGTGCGCTCTCATTCGCCCCTCCAACAGTCCGGGGACCTCGATACTCTTGGAATTTGCGGGGGCTGTGGGAAACAATGGTTGTTCATAAAGTCAAATGCTGTCCAAGGCGCCGAGTCTGAGGCGGCGCTGCTTCGTAGTTACTCTCCGTGAACTTCCGAATGATCATGAGCCATGTATGTACTCGGCCTTATGCTCCGATCAGCGGCCTTCTCTACAACACTCGAGTCCTGAAGCCTCGGAAAAGTCTTCTTATGCACAGTGAAAGTTGTGTCCTGTTGCGTGCGAAGATTCAACCCGTTTGTCAAACTTGAAGCATGACACTGTTCGAGACCCGGCGTCAGCTCAAACCCACCTAAAACCGGACATGGCTGACTGTTCGTTAGTTCACCTGGGCATACAGTCCTGGCCTACGTACTTTGTACCAAATTTGTCAATGTCAGTGGGGAAGATCTACGGCCGAACTTCTCCAAGACCGAGTGATTGGAAACAAAATACCAGATGACTTGGGAGGCACCCGTGCCATGGCCATCGTGTGGTTAAGAGTGCCATACAAAGTATGGCACAACAATATTGACGGCTGCATCCACTTCCGGCACCTTTTTTTAGCTTCTAACCCTCCACTCGCTCGGTGACAGAAGCTTTTGGCCACGTTACCTTCTCATAATAACAATTTCACTGTGCAGCGTGTTTCTTCTAATCATTATTTAAACAGCTTGTGAAGCAGCGGCCGCGTCCATCTTTCACCGATGCTGTGATACCACGGCCTATGGTTTCCCTCGGCTACGTGCGTATGTAGATGCCACGAGCCCTCAAACAGAGTGCAGTCAGTCATGACCGAAAAGCACAAACCGAGGCTCGTTCCGCCCGAAACACTGTCATGAACCGGGGATAATGCGCCGTGATGCACCTGCAACAAGAAAGGGGGGTCAATTCTCCAATGATGAGTCCAACCAGAGAGTCCATGAGTACAGATGAGGTAATCGTGGGGTACCCTGTTGACATGAAATATGGATCGCGTCTGTGGCTGCCACGCGACGACATGGTCGCATGCTTGCGTCGAGCCCAACACTGTAGGGTGTCGTTGATCAAGAAAAATCTTCATCCTGTTCAGCGTTCATTCTCGAAAGATATGCCGACACAACCTTGCTCTCCATGAGTCGAAGCTTCTATTCAAAGGAAACGTGATTAGCGTGTGCGAATGGAGCAAGCTTCTTTACGCCAGATGCAGATCTTGCGAAGGGTCACAATGTCAACATGTCACATACCTGATCTTCAAAGTAGCTATAAGCTTTTTCCAGCAGTTCGCTTTCCAGGGATCGGAGTCGCATCGCCAAATGCCAAGCGCGTTCTCTAATGTCAGGCACATCGTATCGCGCAGCATCGACGTGATCATCCGATCCATAGAGCTCCTGAAGTTGATCCGCAACTCGATCCTGCAATGTGCAGATAGCGCGAAGTTGATAGACGTCCCACAAGGGATCAACCTCGAGAAGGGCCTCAAAACCATCAAAACCGTGAATCACCTTGTCCTTCCAAGTAGCGATCAGCTCTTGTGTGCCATCGACGGCTTGTTGGATCTGAAAGGAGAGGCCGTCCTCTTCGTTGACGCAGACGAGCCATACGTATCCACCATCCCACGTGACACCATTCTCAGAGTCCACGATCTTGAATCCTGGAGCACAATTCGCAGCCGCCGATTTGGCACGACCGAGCGGGTCATTTCCAGGAATTGCTAGGTCGAGGAACAGCTCTCCGGCAGATTCCATCTCGTCTTCGATGAAGCCGTATGAGAAGAGCATCTCGCAAGCTCCTTTGTTGTCACCGTAGGTGATGGTTATCTCGCCATTTTCCGCGACGTCCTTCGATTCACGCAGCAGCAGAACTGCATTTCCTGAGTCGTCCACTTCGTATATTGCAGCTGCACCGCGGCCGGAAGAATGATTTGCCATGTCGATGCAAGGAACCATGCAATCGCCTACACCAGGATATTCCAGAGCTCTGGAGCGGTAGAATGCATCAACCTGCAACCAGTCGTCGAATTCGAGCACACCATCGACTTCGTCCCACCACTGATCGACACACCATGGCAGAGTTGATGTCGCCTCTCGCAAAAGCTCGAATTCGCGGTTGAGCGACTTGAGCTTTGCGATTAAAGCAGGAGCAAGCGTGGTGCCAGTTAGTAGGTCTCGTTCGTTGGAGGTCCAGAAAGTCGGCATGAATTCCATGGGCAAGTATTTGACGTATTCGGTAAATGGACCGGAGACTCCTCTCTTGTTTTGTACGGTAGGACAGGCAGTGAATGATTGCATGAGAAGGAAAGAGAGGATGGCGCCCCTTGCAGTCTGACAGAGTCAGCTGGCGCAAGACGTGACCTTTATGGCATACATGCTGTTATGATGGATATATGGAGGGTATGTCATGATGGTCGGAAAGTGATATGCTGAGTGGAAATGACAATCTGACAACAATTGAAATGTTGTGCACCTACTCTTCCGAAGTCACCAAGCCCACCGAGAATGGGGCGAAAGTCAAGATCTGATTTTGCATGCTCATGGACTCTCTCCAAAGAAAGGATAAGGTCTCTAGGAATAGTCATGAGAGGCTGTTCGTGTCCACCTCGTAAAGCGCGATTCGCAATAACAGTCGAGCCTCGATCTTCTTTACCTGGCAGAGGAGCGATGTTGACGCCATTGAATTTGAGATGGTTGAAAGCAGCCCACACAGGAAGGGTATCAACAGGCAGAGACAGCCAGCCTTGTTCCTTACCGTCTCGAATCATGACGGCAATGTGGGCGGAATTCCAGGGGGTGACGTACTCGTCAGAGAATTATTGTTGTTGGTATGTGTTGTGTCTCAGCACGTTTGAGGGCAGTCGCCAGGGCACTGAGGGCAGAAATACGTATGTCGTCTCTGGCAACCAACATCGCCGGTAACCAAGCCCGTGCTTGGTTCGCGGACCCCCTCAACGATGCACGCACGAGCTGGTCGATGGGTTCAGTGAAGCGGCAGCCACAACGACTTGTTGATTAAGATACATATGATATGCCGTGGACTGGCAAGAAGAAGTACTGCCTGTTTCTTCTTTCGTTGTAGACGTACTAAACACGGAGGATTTTATGTCTAAGCAGCGGATATGTCTTACATGAACAACAAAGGTGCAGTTGGCTTCCATAACGGGGAGGATGGCTCGATGAACCGAATGTGGGTTAGGCTTGCCAAGAGCTTCCACATTGTTGACATGCAGATAAACAACAACATAGCATGGCCAACACTCTATCAGTGTTGATCATCATCCATCTCTACTATACCCTTCCCATCTCGAACCAGCTATTCTTTTTCTTGATGCTGTTGGCGCCACAGTAACTTGCCATTCCTCGTCTTTGTCGCCGCCTTCCTTGGTCCTCGCCGCCGCTCCCGGCGCAAGTGCCTTCCGTCGCATCGCATCATTTGGCAGGAAGCTGCAACCACCTTATTACTAGCAACTTGGAAAGTGTCGCAGATGCCTCAATCAGACAACCCTGCAGCTGCCACCAGCTACGGGCAGGTCATTGAGTACATTCAAGGTTGGTGTCGACGCATAAGCCCGCAAAGGACTCGGCCTGACCGCAGACAGACCGCCTGTATTTGGCTTCATACACGCACAAGCCCAATGCGCAGACGCCCTTCCCATACACGGCCAAGTCGACCAAGTCTCCCTCCAAGCGCTCGGCCCGTTCGCAGTCTACCGCCACTCCCTCGCTCCCTCCGGTGTATTTCTCGGTCGACAAGCACCTGCTCTACAATGCCTTCCACGCGGACTTTGGCCCGTTGCACATTGGACATCTCTACCGATTTGCTGTCTTGCTGCACGAGGTGCTTGGGGACCCCGAGAATGAGGGCAGACCGGTTGTTTTCTGGTGCAACGCCGACTCGAGGAGTAAGCATACATGAACAAACACGTCAACTGGTCGCTAACGCTGAGGCGCAGCTCGCGCAAATGCTGCCTGCATTCTTGCTTGCTACATGATTCTCATCCAGAACTGGCCGCCGCATCTTGCCTTGGCGCCCATCGCACAGATGGATCCTCCCTGCATGCCCTTCCGCGACGCCGGATACAGCCAGGCCGACTATGGTCTGACTGTGCAGGATGTGGTGTACGGTGTATGGAAGGCAAAGGAAGAGGGCCTGTGCGGCCTCAAGGACTTTAGCTTGGAAGAGTGAGTTGCGCGTGCGTGCACTTCAGCCAGACAAGCAACTGACAGCACGCAGGTACGAAAAATATGAGCGAGTCGACATGGGAGACTTCAACTGGATCTCTCCATCCTTCTTGGCCTTTGCCTCTCCGCAACACGAGCCCACCACGGTCATTTCGCCCACCGATCCCCTGTGGGCCACTCTTCCTCGCTCCCTCTCCGCCGTCAACCGCTCGACGTCGATCCCTGCGCCCTTCAGAAACGTCCTGTCGCACTTCACTGAGCGCGGCATTGGTCTTGTTGTCCGCCTCAATTCGGAGCTGTACTCGCCTTCTTACTTCCAAGCTCTCGGCATCAAGCACTTGGACATGATCTTCGACGACGGCACCTGCCCCCCTCTCCCTCTGGTTCGCAAGTTTGTCAACCTTGCCCACGAGATGATTACCGTCAAGCGCAAGGGCATTGCTGTGCACTGCAAGGCCGGACTGGGCAGAACTGGTTGCTTGATCGGTGCTTACCTCATTTACAAGCACGGCTTCACAGCCAATGAGATCATTGCTTACATGCGCTTCATGCGCCCTGGCATGGTTGTCGGCCCCCAGCAACATTGGCTCCATCTCAACCAAGGCACTTTCCGCGAGTGGTGGTTCGAGGACACGATGAGGGAGAAGATCGCCGCTTCCATGATTCCTGCCACCCCCACCAAGGCCACTTCCGGGAACAGCAGGCGCCTGGCCAGCAATGGGCAGACCTTTACTCCTCCCAACGGCAGCACCAAGCGTGCTGCTCTCGGTGAGATTAGCCACGTCAACGAGCAAGAGCCTGCGTCCTTTGCCAACAGCACCAGCAAATACGCCGTCAATGACGAGAACCTGCCTGCACCTACGCCTGGGCAACCCCGGAAAACTAGCAAGATCTACGGTCACGTTACCGGCCGCAAGGTCACCAGGACCGAGAATGAGCCCTTTGAAATCAGACCCGACACTGAGATTGTCAGCTTGCAACGCACGAGCGTTGGTGAGAGCGAGAGCGAAGAAGAGCAAATTCTACGCGCCTTGGTTTCATCACGAAAGGTGTCTCAATCTCAGTCTCCCGTCAGCCGCAGTGGCACGCGTAGAGCGGTGAGCTGCACCACAACCACCACTACCACCACAAAGTGGGGCATGGAAGAGAGCGACGTTGAGAATCGTCTTGCTGAGATTCACGAGGATCCCAGCCCACGCAAGCCCAAGACTCCTTCAACCAGGTCTGGCAAGGGCGACATCAATGTTGGCAAGCGCAGCTCACCGCTACGCCGCAGCACTGAAGGCAAGACCAGCGTCCGAAAGACCAGTGGTCGTGTGGGAAGTGTCGGTGCCAACGTGCCTCGTACACGGGCTTCATGAAAGACGGCATACGCTTCCACCATTTACCACACCGTCATCACCGCCACCAACGCGCTGTCTCTGCATGGAATCTCATAGGCCCACATTACGTCCCAGCGTGTTTGCTTGTTCTTTGATCTGCATCACCTTTGCATCCGACATGGACCAAATCTCGGCGCATCTGCATGAACGAGGAAACTCCTTCCTCAAGGCATGAACGAATCTCACAACTTTGCATCGCTCAGCAGTCCCAGTCAGTCAGATACTGGAAGTAGCGGTGGTCAAAAGATTCGACATTTCGTATCTCCTCGTGGTGCTTCTTCTCTCTCTTTTTTCCTGTTGGATGGCGTTTCTTCTTTTTTCTTATTCAGGGGGACTCTTGTCTGGTGCATGACTTCGGGCGTTTCGGAATGCAAATGGGAGCATATGGGTATTTGGGGTCAATGGTTGTTTTGTTTTTGTTGTTTTTTGAGAAGAGAGATGAAGCTATGTATGACCTTTTTGTCCTTGGACGAAGAAGATGAAGACAAGCAAAAGAAAACAAATTCATATTCACTTCCACCTTCGCCCGGCGTGGTTATGACTTTGCTCTTGGCTTGACATAGCAGTCTCTCTAGATGGAATATTCGTGTTGCGGACGATGAAGCGCAGATGGAGTAGTTTGATGCCAAGCACCGCCGCTCTTGCCGCAGACCATCGAACATTTATTGTCCATTGCCACACTGCGTCTTTGTTACCCTCAAGGAAGACGCAATCGTCGGAACATACGAAATCTCTGTCGAACCTGCACCACCATCTCTTCCAAGGGGCCACTGAAAAGACAAAAAGCCCACATACACGCACCCATCGAAACGACGCACACACACACACAAGGCCAATTTCCTTCAGCAGCACCAAGAAAAGCGATCCTCAAACATCGGCGACGAGAACAAAACAAGAAAAAGGCACAAAGAAGAAGAAAGAAAGTAAAATGGCATCGGCACCCACACCCAGGACGCTACGCTCCCTCTACCGTTCCCTGCTGCGCGAGCTCCCGGCACGCATCCCAAGCAGCAGTGCCTCGGCCGCCGCAACACCGCTGCAGACGCATCTGCGTCGCTCTTTTGCTGAGCCCTCGATGTCCACGTCCACAAGCACGACTTCTTCCTCGGCCACTACCACGGGGAGCAGTGCAAACAAATCGACACAGCAAAAAGTGCAAGAGGCGCAGCAGTTGGCGCAATATCTAAAGGCGCAGAGGATGTATGTGACGTTGCTGGAGAGGTATAATCCGGGTGCTAACATGGATGAGGAGGAGAGGGTGAGGTTGAGCGCTAGGCGGGTGGGCATGAATTTGCCGATTGATTATGTCGAGGGGTCATAGAGGGATGGATACAAAAGTGGTCTTTCTCAAAAGTCATCAAGAGGGTAACGGTTGTAAATGTAGACGAAGCTTCTTTTCTTGTGTGTGTGTGTATATATATATATATCATAACTAAGCCTTGGGTCCGAACAAGACCTCTTGGGTGTCGTAGGTGTACTTGAGATCGAGATGCCAGTAATGTCCATTTGGCGGGTCGACTTTCGTAATCTTCCAAGCATCATCAAGAGCCTTGACAACCTCTTCGGGCAAAGGTCCCTTTTCGACATCCTTCAAGTTACTCTCCAACTGCTGTTGACTGCTGACGCCAATGACCAAGCCATCATTGCCGCCATCTTTGATGTTCAAATCACTGTGGTGGATGAGCCAACGCAGCGCCGTCTCGATCAAAGTGACATTGTGCTTTTGCACCACGGGCTCAATGACAGCCAGAGCATCAAAAGCCACGTCCTTGAAGTAGCGCCTGCGGTAGGCGGGGCCCATGATGCCGACCGAGTCGCTGTAACGGCCTTCCTTTGGGATCTCGCTGGTCTTGTACTTGCCCGAGAAGAAGCCGCCGGCGACGGGGTTGTAGATGACAATGTCGATGCCGTAGCGGCGGCACACGGGGATGAGCTCGGTTTCGATGCCGCGGGTGATGGCGTTGTACATGCCCTGGTAGATGGTCGGGCGGACCCAGTTGTTGTACTTGCAGTGCATGACGACTTCGGCGACCTCAAAGGCTGTGAAGTTGGACAGACCCAGCTGCACAAACTTGCCCTGCTTGTGGGCTCTGTTGACGGCTTCGAGTGTCTCTGTGAAGGGCACGGAACGATCGGGAGCGTGCAGGTAGAAGATGTCGACGCAGTCGGTGCCCAGTTCGGCCAGAGATTTGTCCAACGAGGCGAGGATGCTGTCGGCCTTGTGCATGCCTGGTTGATGAGGGTAGCACTTTGTAGCCACGGTCAAGCCACGGTCTTTCCATTTGGCATCCCGGGTCCAGGCTTCTTGTTTGCCGTTGTTGTAGATGCGGGCAGTGTCTATTTCGTTGTAGCCTTTGGATTGCAAGTAGTCGAGCGCCGTGTTGTACTCTTCCAGCGTGGTTTGACGAGCTCCGAATGCCACTTCGGGACCCTTTCAAGCATTAGTTTTGCGAGGCGGTATACCCTCTGATTTACTTACAAAGGTCATGGTCCCGAGGATGACTCGCGGCTTTCCAGTTCCTGTGAGCAACATGTTTGGGAGTTTTCTTTTGGTTTTTTACAGGAGAAACTGTTTGGTTGAGTATGGATTGAGAGGATGCTTTATACAAGGCAAGAGGCCATATATACATGTTCAGTGACTCCGCCGTCGGGCAGTGACGAAACAGGAAGCTCCCAAAGCAAAGCTGGAGATAACATCAAGGCCTCCTGTCTAAAGACCGAAGGAAGGAACGAACGAACGGTCGGTCGTTCTTTCTTACCCAAAGCAAAGCTGGAGATAACATCAGGGCCTCCTGTCTAAAGACCGAAGGAAGGAACGAACGAACGGTCGGTCGTTCTTTCTTAGCTGCAACCGCCGAGTGGAAAATAACGAATGTGGTTGATTTTTTGAGGTGTTATTGAGACAAGGTGCATGTGGTGTCATGCGTGGTAGCTCATGTTTAGCAAGTGATGAAGTGACAGGCACATCTGACCCGAGCTCCAACATGCCAGCAAGGGGAACCAAGCAAGGTCTGACGCCCGGAGCACTCGGCGGTGCAGCCAGTGGTGGTGGTGGAGAAAAGAACAAGCAGCAAAAGGATAATCAAGGGGGATCTCGTAATCGAAGACAATCACAAGGACTTTTTGAGGAGCTTATCGTCAAATCAAGTCCAAGCATGCGCAGTGGTCATACGTCGTCGTTGATCCCACCTTTAACAACAGCAAGTGCCCTCTCGTCGTCGGCCACCAGCCCCGTGCATGTGTCCAGAGAGTCGTCTCCCTTTACCGATATACCGCACCCGGATGCTCTCGAGCTGGACGATTTCAAGGTCCATCCTGATGACGACGACTTTGCCTGGGACGACAGTTACGATCAACAAGACGACACAGCCATGCCTTCCTCGTCATACGCTGCTCCCCTGCTGTCACCAGAGAACAAACCCATAGCCCGACATGGTCGACTGCGGCCGCGTGAGAGCAACAGCAGTATAGCCGCCGCGCGCGCGACAAAGCAGAAATACACATATGCCGCCGGCTTCCTCGTCCTCAGCCTCATCTCCTTCACCATCCAAACCGAGACGGCCGTCTACATCCAGCACTCTTTGCATTGGAACAAGGCCTACTGCATGCTCTACCTCACCCACGGCAGCTGGATCCTGCTGTGGCCCACCCAACTCGCCATCCTACGCTTGCAGAAACTCAACATGCCCTGGGATGCCTTTTGGCGCAGACACAAGGCCATCTTGCGCAGCACTTGCCAAATGGTCCAACACCAGACTCTGCACATTCCCCACCACATGCAAAAGCAGAGCCCAATCCCTTATTTCGTCCGCATGACCTCCATCGTCACTTGCGCCCTCACTGTCGCTGGCGGCAGCTGGTACGTCGCCGTCGACCTGACCACCGCCTCCGATTTGACCGCCATATACAATTGCTCTGCCTTTTTCGCCTACGCCTTTGCCATCCCTCTACTGGGCGAGCACTTCCGATGGAACAAGGTCTTTGCCGTGGCAGTCGCCATCGTGGGCGTTTTGGTAGTCGCATACGGCGACTCTTCGCCCAGCAAACACGGCAGCAAATCCGGCGGCGGAGCAGGAGGGCCCACAGCTCCCGAGCCCCAAGAAGCAAGCAACCGCTTCCTGGGCAACCTCGTCATCGGCGTCGGCAGCGTGCTCTACGGCTTTTACGAGGTTCTCTACAAAAAAGTCGCCTGTCCGCCCGACGGCTGCTCGCCCGGCCGCGGCATGATCCTCGCAAACACCTTTGGCTCCCTGATCGGCCTGTTCACCCTCACCGTCCTCTGGATCCCCTTGCCGCTTCTGCACTACTCGGGCCTCGAGACGTTCGAGCTGCCTCGCGGCCAGGCCGCATGGATGCTGTTGATCTCCGTCATGGCCAACGCCACCTTTTCCGGCTCCTTCCTCGTCCTCATCTCCTTGACCTCGCCCGTGCTGAGTTCGGTCGCCGCGTTGCTCACAATCTTCTTGGTCGCCGTCGTGGACCAGCTGCTGCCTCCGCCGCTCAACTCGCCGCTTTCGGCCGCCGCTGTTGCCGGGGGCCTCTTGATCATTGCGGCCTTTTTGCTCTTGTCGTGGGCCACGTACAGGGAAATGGACGAGGAAAGGAGGAAAAAGGAGTTGGACGGCGATGCTGTGGAGAGTGATGTTGAGAGTGTCTTGTAGAGCAATACATATAGATATGCATAGTTATTTGTATATTTTTGGAATATACACCACCTGGCCTCTTTTTTTTACTTCATAATTATTCTTTCTGTGATGCAGGAAAAGAGAGGAAGATAATAAAATCCCGTTCAAAGAAAACAAAACAAGAGACTAAAAAAAAAGAGAGGTCGCATGTGAATCTATATATTGATATCGATACCCGAGAAAAAGAGAAAAAGAAAAGGAAAAGGAAAGAGAAAAGGAAAAGGAAAAGGAAAAGGAAAGAGAAAAGGAAAAGGAAAAGGAAAAGAAGAAGAAAAAGGAAAGAAAAAGAAAAAGAAGAAGAAAAAGAAAAACAATTAAAATATAACCGAGACCTTTTTTCCCTCAAAACCTCTCGCCTGTCTGTCTGTCTGTTAGTCTTCTACAGCGATTTCTCAAACTCCCGTCTCGCTCGCCCGGCAGACATGGTCATGGATAATCCCTCGTCGTCGTCGTCGTCGTCATCATCACTGCTGCTGCTGCTGTAATCCTCGGGACTCTCGAACGGATCGCACAAGAAGCTCGATTGCTGTCGTTGCTGGCCCCCACGCAAGAGCGTTGATGGATGCTCGTCGTCGTCGTCATCGTCCAGAGGCACACGGATCTTTGCTTCAGTGGTGCTGGGCCGGCGTTTCAGGTTTGATTTGGAGGGTGATGACGATGCCGATTTGCTGGTCGTGGTTGCGGCGACATTGGTGGTGGAACCCCGACCGCGGCGTGATGACGAGTCTCTTCTTGTCGCCGACGGTCGTGACGCTGATGCTTCGTCCCCTCCCTCGTTCTCGTCATCATCGTGCTTCTCGTCACCAGAGGAGCCGGAAATACTGCTCGATGATGAAGACGAAGAGTATGCGCTCACCATCCTCTCTCCTTGCCCCTGTCCTCCCTCCCTTTCCTCGCCATCGTCATCATCACCAAGGATATCGGAAATCTGCCTTGCGCTAATGGCATCCAAATCCAAACTCAACTCGGGCATTTCGCTCAACGACGACACCTGCAATCCCGCCGCAGCCGAAGAAGAAGAAGCGGCAGTCGCGCTCTGGGCGGCAGCAACGGCAACCACGTCCGCGGCATCGGGATCTAATGTTGCTGCAGAGGTCGGCGACGAGGCTTCGAGCTGCCGGGCAGCGAGGCGTTGGGCGAGTTTGTTGCGTGCGCGGCTTGGAGCCACTTTCAAAGCTGGGGGCGGGTTGATTGAACCGAGTGATGTTGGTGGATTCTGTTGTACATAGGAGCCCGGATAGGCGCTTGTCAGCTTGCTTCTTCTTTTGCTTTTGTAGTGGACTGGGGAAAGAGGTATGTCGTAAATGCGCGTACCTGGAATGCAGGGAGATGGAATGATTGGGAAAGATTTTGATTTTTTTTTCGGTATAGAAAGTGTAGACAGGCACGAGGGGATGGATATAATGACAAGGAGGAAGGGTGGATGGATGGAAGGAGAGGAAGAATCTCGTATAGTACACGCGGAGGCCAAAATACAAAGAAGCTGCAAGGGAAGCCTGCAAAGCCCTCCAGTTCCACGTCTCGGTCATTTCAATCGTTATAGCCAAAGGCCTTCATCAACAGTAACCGAAGGCCAAAAGCCGAGGACACGATGACCAGACATGGAAAACGCAAGACAATCAAATGAAAACTGAAGAGAAACGTTTTCAAGAATGTGCGTAATGTGGATGATGAGTGGGCAAGGTAGTGCGGGTGTGGATGTGTGAGGTGCGCGTAAAAGATGTCAATCATCGAAAGTGGTTGATGTCGACATCGTCAAACGAGAGTTCACCGACCTGCTCATCATCGCTGACCGCCCGCTCTCGCTTCTCTCCGGTAATCGACTCTTCAAGGTCGTCATCATCGTCGTCTCCGTTGCCAAATCCACTGAGCAGGCCTGCAGAGCCACTACCCGCATCATAGCCGCTTGCACCGCCCGAATCCAACATGGCCATGCTGTCTGCTGGAACCAAACCAGCGTTGGAGAGGGCACTCGAATTGCTGCCGCTCGAAAAGTTCCCTTGGCCAAGCCCACCCAGACCCACCTGGCGCGTACCGAACCCTTGATCTGGCTTCACGCCTCCTAGAACGGCATTGTCTCGATCTCTAGTCTCGGCGAGTGTCGTTTCAAAGTACGAGATCCATTCCTCGCGTGTGATGCGCTCCATGATTTGGTTGCCAAGGATTTCCGGAGGTTGGCGGTCTTGCAGCTTCAACACTTCCTCGGCAATCAGAGTCAGATGACCCATGTATCCTAGACGCATGCCCTTTTCCTTCTGGGCATCATCAGACGCTGCTTGTCCATCCAGGATCCGTTGCGTGACGTCGGCTTGGGAGGTCAGGTCAGTGCAGTTGGAACGGCAGAAGAGATCAATGGCCAGAGTCCGGTTGTATCCGCGCTCAAAGCTGCCGTTGAACACTTGTTGCACGACATCGTAGACGACGTTGTGCAAGAAATTGTTCCAGGGGAAGCGGAAGAAAAAGTCCTAATGAATCAGCATGAACAACGGGCCCAATAAAGCAGTGCCGGAGACTTACGAGAATGGTTGGGACGACTTGGTGCTCTACAAACATTATTTTCAGCAAGTCGCCAACAACGGGAGTACCGTCGATGTCAGCTTCCCATTGGCCATTGTTGGCTTCAGTGTTCTGCGGGTCGGGTTGCAGAGTGGCAGTACTATGACTCTGGTCTTCGTCGCTAGGAGTCGTCGCAGATTGGCTGCTCTTGCTTGTGAACAGAGGCGCAGGTCTGTCTTCAGGGTGTGAAAGCATGTCGGCGTCGTCCCGGTCTGCGGATGGAGCATCTCCTGTTTGATCTGACAAAGAGTTGAGCTCAGATTCTTGAATGTGTTGTTGAAGCTGCTGGGTCAACAATGAGACACGGCGCTTACCCTCTAGCTGGGACTCATGTTCAGAGTCCTTCAGATTTAACTGTTCGAATTCCTCCGTGGGAGCGGCAGACTTTTCGTCGGGTGTGTCTTCTGACATTTGTTCTTTGTGGGATGAGTCGTCGGGTTTTGTTTCGGTGTTTGCAGCAATTTCGTTGAACTCGTCGGCGTCAGAAACAGCGACCTGTTCGAAGCCGTCTTCCTCTGTAGCGTTCTGCACCTCGAGTCTCTTGATCTCCTCGGGCAATTCGCTGAGATCATCCTCGGGTCTCTGCGCATGGTGGAATCCATGACTGTCAACACTACTAGCAAAAGCTCCATTGTCACCGTACGAAGACCCCTCGATGGGCTGCGCAGTCAGACGTCCTTCGCGCTTCAGTTTCTCCCTTTCCTGGTCTCTGTGCTTGATCTGAGCATCGCTGCCGCGCTCGTTCAACAGCGCCATGTTGCTGCAGTGCAAGAGTTCGGCCATGAGCTCGCACGTCTTGAATCGCTCAAAGCCAAGAGGTTGGATCTCTTTGCCAAAGGCAGTCCTGAGACCGGGTTTTTGCGCCCGGGCGCTCCTGATCAGGTTCATGAAGTCGGGTACGTGAGTTGCGAATTGGCGCAGCAGACTTCCCAGATAGATGGGATCGGTAGTGCGGGGTTCAGGGCCAACTTGAGTGTCAAGGTCGTAGTCGGAGTTGTTTTTGCGAATGACTTCTATGATGATACCGACCCCTACTGTCAATGCGTTGCCTCCTGTGAGCATGATTTTGATCAATTGCGCCGTGCATTCATCAGACACCAGCTGTCTAGTGAGCTCGTTTGGACCAATAACTGTTTGGTCTTGTGTGGTGGCATTTGCAGAGATGGTAATGATGGCTTTGAGAAAGTCTCCTGCGGCTGTCTGAGTCGACGCACTGTTTTCGGGGCCGAGATATGACAGAAGGACAGGGATGAGCTCCTGGGTTTGCAACCACTGGACAGGGGTGGTTAGAAAAGCGGACACTACAGCAGAACAAGCAGACTCACATCGACAATACCCGGGCCACCAGGGGCTTTCTCAAGACTGATGATTTTCAGCAGCAAATCCATAATCATGGGACAGTCGACGTGTTGCAGCATGTCAGGCACGACGTGATCGAGAGACTTGAAGAAGACGACCATTTCTTCCGTCTTTTTGTCCAGCAGAGCCTCGTTGACCTTTGTAAAGTAGCCGGCCTGCAGCGGGTCGAGCGGCGCGGGACGGCTGACATAGTGCCAGAAGTCGCGAAGGTAATTCTGATACTCCAAGACGGCCTCGGTGATGGACCAGACGTCCGACGACAGAATCTCGCACGCGACATAGGCATACTTTTTGCGCAGGACTTCGCCCTTGTCTTCTTCTTGGTCTGATTTGTTGACCGACTTTGAGCGCGAGCGCGACGTCTTGGAGGTGGCAGAGGCCGTGTCGGTGGATGGGGCAGTGTCGGCAACCACGTATTGCAAGAGCTTCTGAAGGTTTGGCTCTTCTCTGAGGAATTCAAGCAGCTTGGAGTTGTTCTGCTTGAGCTCTTGGATCAGGTCGCTCTCGTCGAGCAACTCCTCGAGCGAGACATTTGGCTTTTCGAGAATCGAGTCGATTGACGAGATGTTGGCATAGCCGCCGAATCTCCAGAACATGGTGGGCTCAGACCTCCCAGGAACGAAAGCGTGAGTCGAGAAGGCAGGCGCGAGCGACGAGGTGGGATCATGCCAGGGTCTGATAATGTCTTTGCGTGTCTCGGGAGTGGGGGGGTCTGCACTACCCGGAGGGTTTACTGTATGTATATGCGGAATGTGTGGGTGGTTGTGTGAATTGATAATGCTGATGATGCTCGGGGGAGGCTCTGGCCAGCAAACCGCCTTTGCCAAGCTCGGGGTTTGTCAGAGGTGAATGCTTCGTTCCTTCTCACAGCATCTGTTACTTCCTAGTTATTGGTGTCATACAAGTAATTATATAAGGTAGCTGCCGGGTTTGTTTGCTGCAAAGAGTCACAAAGCGGAAGGGCCTCCTCTGCATCTCACTGCATACCGCTTCCGTCAGACGACCTGGTCTCGTGTTGCCTGTCGGCCGAGGCTCATTATTCAAGCGTGGGGCAGGCACCAACCAACATCGGTAGCACTGGCTCAGAACAGCGCACCTCGTCGCAATCAGCCATCATGAACAGGATATTCGGAGGCAAGAACACGGCCCCAAAGCCCACCCTTAACGATGCCATCGGCAACGTGAGCCGCTCCTTCCTGCCACGCTTCTCCCCCAACGCATACTGACCCTCCGACTAGATGCAAACCCGCGTCGACACCATCGACGTCAACATTGCAAAGATCAACGGCGAGTTGACCACCTACCAGCAAAAGCTATCCCGCATGCGCGACGGCCCCGGCAAAAACGCCATCCGCCAGCGCGCAAAGGCCTGTCTCGAGCGTCGCCGTCTGTACGAGAGCCAAAAGGACCAGCTTATGAGCCAGCAATGGAACATGGAGCAAGCCACCATGATGCAGGACAATTTGCGCAACACCATGACCACCGTCGACGCCATGAAGACCACCACAAAGGAACTCAAGAAGCAGTACGGCAAGATCGACATTGACAAGATTGACCGCCTGCAGGACGAGATGGCCGACTTGATGGACATTGGCAATGAGATCCAGGAGAGCATCAGTCGGAGTTACGACGTGCCCGAGGATGTCGACGAGGCCGAGTTGGACGCTGAGCTCGAGGCCCTGGGCGAAGAGGTTGATCTTGGAGAGGGCATGTACGAGGGCGCCGACTCGATGCCTTCCTTCATGATGGATCAATCCGCCCCTCCGCAATTCATCGACGAGCCTCCGGAGACCAACAAGGTCAAGGAAGCTGCAGGCTAGCCTGCCTTCAATCTTCCTCGTCCCTCTCCCTTATGAATCACGACACTTGATCAAACCGGATACCCACTTTCTCATTCTAATATGTCGTCTGATATTCATTCTCTTCTTTGCCTGTAATTCTCCCCTCTCCTCGTCCGACAATCTCTCCTTGATTGTCTCCTTGGAGCCTCGGCACGGACGTATATTTTGCCTCGCTTGAGTGTTGCTCGCTTAATGAGCAACTTGAAGTTAACATGACAATCACGTCCATTTAAACTTCAAGATATGTGCAGTCCGTCGCTCGGGGGGGCACGCTTGGAGTTCAAGGGGAAGGAGCGAATCAGACTGGGGAAACGATCAACGTTACTCGATAGATCGACCAACCTGCAGTCTTGGCAATGTATAACACCGCCCTAGGTCCAGCGGAGGTGACCGTCCAAAGAGATATCTCGTCGAGTAGCCGGCACCTTGTGCACTTGCTTTGGTGTTTCTTTCTCAAAGTGGAAGGTCACATCTTTGTTGGCCTGCGCATGTGGCATTGGTGGGTGGTGGGTGGGTTACATGCCTGTATCTCGCATGGTCTATCGTGCATCAGACTTTCCTGCACCACCAAGTAACTTACGGCTCCACTCTCGCGAGAGCTGCAACTTCGGGAAGCGAACTTGAAACATCCCAGCATAGGTGATTGTCCAAGCTGCTGTGCATATATAAAGCCCTCCCCAATCCCCGTATCTCCAAGGCAAGAAGCCCCGCCCAATTCCCAGTGCCACACACCTCTACGACACCAACCATCAACCATGCTGCCCCAAACCACCCTCCTCCTCACCCTCCTCACCACACCCCTAACCCTCGCTCTACCCATCGTGCAAGCCCGCGGCAACCTCCCCGCCCCCATCTCGGCCGCCCAAGCAATCCAATACCTCTCCTCGATCCCCACGGCCGCTGAATCCAACAGCCCAGCCTACGACCGCGACCGCTTCAACCACTGGATCACCATCAGCGGCCAATGCAACACGCGCGAAACCGTGCTCAAACGCGACGGCAGCGGTGTCGTGACCAACTCTGCGTGCGCGGCGACCAGCGGGACGTGGTATAGTGATTACGACGGCAAGACGTGGACGGCGGCGGCGGATTTGGATATCGATCATTTGGTTCCGTTGAAGGAGGCCTGGGTTTCTGGGGCGAAGGATTGGACGGATGCGAGGAGGGAGCAGTTTGCTAATGAGTAAGTCTTGTTTATTTGTTTTCTCTTTTTTTTTCTTTTTTTTCTCTTCGTTTCTGCCGGTGGATATGTGGGCTAATGATGTTTGATGCTTGTAGTCTCACTCGACCTCAGTTGTTGGCTGTCACCGATAGTCTCAACCAGAGCAAGGGCGATCAGGATCTTGCCGAGTGGTTGCCTCCACTTGCATCGTATCAGTGCACGTACGTGCGTGCTTGGGTTCAGGTGAAATCCTACTATGGCTTGAGCATGGATAGCGCAGAGAAAGCCGCTGCCCAGAAAGTGTTGGCTGGTTGTTAAGGAAGTGGGAGGGAGAGGAGGGAGAGATAGAGAAATATAGAAAGACCGGGTGAATGTGTGTTTTTGCGTATTGTTCAAGCTGTTCTCGTCAAACCAATGACTTCTATATGTGCCGCTGTCTTTCCCAATTCTACCATTCAGAAAGAAAGGCGGGTGTACCTACGTGTCTGCATGGCAGGACAGGTTCCTGGCTGTTTAGCTGACTCTCGTAGGACCCAAGATAATTCGGGAAGCTGGATTCGTAGGCCATCATTTATTTGACCAGTATGTCCAAGACCCGGTGAGGTTGCATGCATTTGCATAATTATGGACTGTATTCGCCCATGGCTAACAAGCTTGTGACTTGACCGGCCAGCAGTCGATGTGTGAGTGTATATCGCCTGACCTGACTGTATATCAGGACAAATGGCGGTCGTCTGTGTCATGTATATTATTCGCCCCTTGAGGATTGTTGAGATTGTTTCAACTGTCAACAGAGATGGCGGTTTTTGGTCTGTTCTTGTTCAGGCCTTCGAGAAGCATGCAGGCTTTGCAAACGGCTTGAGACGACATGTATCCGCAGCGCTCGCATTTCCCGAGCGTCGCTTTTGGAGGCGCGGCTCGTGGTGTCAAGGCAGCCTTCTTTGGGTTCTTCTGTTTTCTTGGTCGGAGAGGTACTGTTGTTATGGTATCGTTTTTGGTGCGAAGTTTGATCTCGGTCTCTGTGGATTCGTCTTGGGCACTTTCATTCTGTTGCAGTTGTTTTTCCATTTGTGACATTTCGCCACCGGTGTCTCTTCCATTGCCGCTGCCGCATCCCTCGGTGAGGTCGTCCTCTTCCTCTCGGGTGTTTGCTGTGGGAGCTGCAGTCTGTGTCTTGCTTCCACATGCGCCTTTGCAGCGTCCGTCGGCATCTGGAACCAACATGGCCATGTCAATACCACTCCTCACCACGTCAAGGATACTCTCGGGCCGTATGCGCTCCAGGTTTTTGATCAATGTGCGAGCGCTCCCGCGGAAGGCTTCGGGCGAGTACAAGCATTCGGTGGAGAAATAATCAAGCTTGTTGTGGTGAGCGTAGAGGACGATTTCTTTTTCATAGGCCCACATGAGGGGCTTGGAGCGCTTGACGCCGGTGATGGCCACCTGACCATGTTCAGTGTCGTTGTTGGCCTTGTTGTCGGTGACGATGCTGGTGGATCTGCTAAGGCGGGCGAGGTCACCGCGGAGCAGGTTCATGAGGACGGTTTCGGCGACATCGTCGGCGTTGTGGCCCGTCACGACGTGCTTGACACCGAGTTGTGCTGCGCCTCTGTCCAGCGCCTGTCGTCGGAAGACACCGCAGTATGTGCAGTTGCCCTTTTTGCCAATCTGGGCGACGACCTGATCCATGCTCCACCCGTACAGGTCGGCGTAACTGACAATCTTGAGCGGCAGCTGCAGGAAGTCGGCGTTGCGGCGCACGGCATCCAGACTGTGGTCGCGATATCCCTTGATGCCCTCGTCTACCGATAGCAGGATCAGATCCAGTCCCCAGTTGCGTCTCTCATTGAGTGTCTTGAGCACGGCAGCCAAGACGCAAGAGTCCTTTCCTCCACTGGCGCCGATGGCTACGCGCTCGCCGTGATGAAAGAGGCTTGTGGACTCGACTGCTTCGGCGACCTCCTGCTCGAATATGGCAGTGAAGCAGGTCGAGCATAGTCGGTCGTGGTTCTTGGGCCGGAGGATCTGCGCGCGCTTCTCCTTGCATGCTGAGCATAACCGTGAAGCCATGTTGGTTGTTTTTGGATTTTGTCGTGGGAGATCAGACATTCATATCCGCTGTCCGAGTGTTCCTCAAAGTGTCGTGGCAAAAGGACGAAAAGAATGTTTGTCCTTGTATTTTCAATCATGAATCCTCGACTGGAAAGAACCCTGCCAAGCCTTTATTTTTTCCAAAAGGGAAGAGCGACCTACATGTACCTAATTTCCTCCGGAGCTGTATACTTGTATCTAGGTACATGGCATCTCCTTATACATAAAACTCCGCTACACTTCCTAAACAAAGCTGTTAGCAAGAAGGAAAAGATCTGAGGAGAGCAGAGATATTTAGCATCTGACTTCTCGCTTTCTGTTTCCTGTCTCCTGTCTATCGCCATATGGTTATCCTCCACCCTCCAACAACCCCCGTCGTTCTCCTGCTGTCAGCCCCAACCTTCTTTTGCATGCTTCACAGAACCGCCGGGAGATTGTAATCACCGAGACAAGCGGCCCAGGAGGAACGTTAGGAGATTGTTGACCATGCGAGAGCGGTGGAGATGCGTGCAAATATCTATTCTTGTTCTGGACGTATCCCTGTGCGCAAATCTCCGTCATGTTGTTTTTGTTCGTTGTCAGATCCTCATCTACTCCTTCAGCTCCCTTCGAATCTGGCAACGTCATGGGTCTGGGTCGTTCATTTCATGATCGATCTCCAGAGAACTACTCGCCTCCACCAATACTTTCGGGGGACCCAACAGTAGCCGAAGAGTCAGGCATAAGAGACAAAGAAGACAAATAGAAGAATCTTAAGAAGGCTTTGTATGGACTGTCTCGGTACGCGGCTCGTCATCGTGGGTTATTCTTGCCTGGTGGTAGTTTGTGGCAGTTGCGCGCGAAAAATACAGTTTGCTTATTATTGTTGTCAACCGGTCGATATAACCGTTCATTTTTCCTGCCCCCCCTGACTTATCGGGCATGGCCCAGCCATCTCCCGGCCCCTGCATGGCAACGCAGAGAAGACGGTGGTACCTGATGATCATTGCAAGGAGAAACAATCAAGCATGAAGGAGAAAAGAGTGTGGTATATGATTTTCTTTTTGATTTGGTGAATTGAACGAATCGCTTGTAGCGAGTTCGGATTAATTAGTATGCTAAACCTAAGGTTCTATCTAAGGTGGTATGCACCGATTTGGTCGTAAAAGTCGTTAACCAAAACACGGCTCTCTCTTTCTAGCCAGTTCCTGGTGCTTGTTGAATGCTGCGCCTGCTGCATGGAGAGAAACAAAGAAAATAAAAGAAAAAATAGTCGCTGCTAGCGATGCGAAGTGGTTGAATGAGTATCCTGCACAAGCAAGAAATGGATCAAGAAGTGAAAAGTAACGAATGGTTGACGTGGCTTCGAAACCTGCAAAGCTTTCCTTGTCTCAAGTTGATTTAGTGAGCTGTTGAAAGGAATCTGGAGAAGATGTTGTTTGATCTGATCTTCTTGGCCGAGGGTTGCTCGTATGTTGAGTCAAGAGCAAGCTTTGATTGTTGAACGTCCATCATGGAAGTGCAGTCGCTGTTGTATCTTTGGATGCGAACAGGAACATCCTCGTATCTCGCATTCAATGGTGACTTGATGGAGCAGGGAGAGTCGATCGAGGAAGCAGCGGAGACAACGGACTGAGTGCGGCTGGGAGGCGACAGAGATGGTGTGCGAGAAGATCTGCGCGAGCTGGCAAGGCTGAGAGGAGTATCGCAGAGGTTGCGGCGGAGGTCTGTGCGAGAGGTTCGGCGCATGTGTTCGGCAGTGACTGAGAGGTGGCGCTGTTGTTGGATCATCTCCTCGCGAAGCTGAGCACGCTTGGCCTTCTCGGCCTGGCGGATCTGCCACAGTCTGATGGGAGCAAGGAAAGGCTCGAGGTGGAAGTAAAGATCATCCTCACAAACATTGAGATCCCAGTCAAGAAGGTTGAGCAGCTGCTTCTCCATGAGGTTGACCTCGACCAAGTTAAAGCCGAAGCCTTCGAATCCCTTGACGGCCGTGTAGCGAGCCCAGTGCTTGTTCTTCGGCGAAGAGTCGTTGAGGGATTTGGCGGCAAGAATCAGAGCAGCGAGGAAGATGCGGTGAGTGGTGCAGCGCATGCCCTTGGCGATGGGAGGAAGGCGCTTTTGCAGACGACCAAGGTAGACAAGAGTAGTCATGAGAGTAGGGACCTGGACCGAGGATCTGTCGACAAGAGACTGGATGAATTGCTCGATTGAAGGAAGGGCGGGTTCTTGTGAGAGATCGAAGCATTGGTCGGTAGGTGTGACTGGTGGTGATGGGGGAAGATCCTTGTTGTTGGTGGGAGTGTTGTCACAACGGATGACTTGAGAAGCCTTGTTCGCCAGGTAAGAGACCATGTCCTTTGAGACGGGAAGGTAGATGAAGTGGTTGAGAGCCTCAGCATTCTGCTCAGGAGTTGCCATGGTGTGAGGCATTGTGAAGATTCTTGAAAATGCTTGACAAAGACGTTCAAGATCAGAAGAAAGAGAGACTGGGTGAGGATACTCGTGAGTATATCAGGTCTCCGACAATAGCTCCGACCAGAATAGGGTTGATGATGTCTGCAATGGACAATGTTGGAACAATGCTATTGATGAATTGCTATTCAGGTTGACTCCGAACGATTGTTGTATTCTTGACCGAGGGCGGATTATTGTATTATTAGAGAAGGTTGGTATGAGAAGAAAGTCGATTCTTGGAGAAGAGATGCGTTTCTTTATGTATAGCTTCGAGTTGCAAGTAATAAGACGTTCCGGCCAGCGGTAAGGTCGAATTGAGGCAGGGCCGTTATGGAAAACGGGGGGCCAGCAGGGAGTGAACGTTGGAAGTCAAGCCGCTTTGTTGCTGGTTCAATCGAGAAGCAACAAGAAAAGTAAGACAGCGTGTAGACGTTGAAAGGGATAAACGTGCGTGACGAAAGAATAGAGATAGATCGTTCAGAGGCTGGCTAGCAGACCGTTGGTTGTATTGAGCGATCGAAATGAGTGATTGTGAATAGCTTCATGCCTGACCAGCGAAGCAGGTGATACTTATTTCCCCCTGGGCAAAGATGTAAGCGTTAACGCAAGGCAAGCATATCCATGAACACGATGCCGTTTTTGGCATCTCGTGGATAGCAGCGAGTTTGGGAATGCGCCAGGCGCCCGTGAAGGATGGGCGTGTACAGCATTCGCGCGCGCCCTGGCATGTAAACCAGGAATCGCGACACACTGGCATACCATGATCTTCCAGGCCCCTACAGCCAGGCGCTGTCTCAGATACTCTTCGAGATGTACAATGCTTGCATCTATTCGATTCTGTTTCAAGATGCTTGCCGTAAGGGTGCAACGTCTGCCGCCCGACGATTTCGCTGGCAGACTCAGATGGAGTGAGAGCCGATGCGGCAGTGGGGTCAGATACCCCTTCGAGCCCCCCGGCCAGACTGCCGAACCCTTGACTCTCCCTATGGAACCGGATTTACTGTCTATGACACAGAGGGCGAGGCCGCTCTCGTCTGGGAAAACGGAAAGACATCATTGACACCCAGTTTGACCCTAGATATCTGTTTTCGGGGTGAAAACTCGTAGCTACTGACTCTGTGGCTGTTAGCCAGCCACCAGGCGCATTTATCTCAACGTGCGATATGGTACTCTTGGCCACAGAATCGAGCGTGGACCCTGGCGGAATGCCCGAGACTCGAGAGCCACATACGAGTGTGAGGAATGTTCATACCAGCTCCGGCAACTTGTATGGATTGTAACGGCAATACTGCAAGCAAGCGCCTGTGCTCGCATGAACCGTCTCCTGCACCTGTGGGGAAAGCATAGGGACTCCTATAATTACAGTCCCTCCTCGATTTAACGATACATCATAATCACCCTTTTTAGATCGTTATACCGTGGTTAGAACGATCGAGTTACTGTTTAGGTAGTCCTGTGTCTCGGGGACGAAATTTTTATCGCTATACAGTATGCACACGAGCCTTCTGATGATCCATGCTAGTGTAATCCCCTAGCGAGTGAACAAGGAGATACTGTATAATAATAGTCTTTGAAGGGGTGCATGATTTGGAAGAATCCAGGAGAGCAATAAAAGCAGAGATCGGGACACCCCAAATAGTACCCGCCCTGTAGTCGACTCTTACTTGCATATGGCGTTTCGACAGGATCTCCTGCGCATGCGTCAACTTTTGTATGATCATCTAAGAAGCTGTCGCAGTAGGCGCTGGCAAAGTGGTATGACAGAAATAGCATCAAAGGAGTGCAGGGAAGGCAATTTTTACGGTAGTGCACTCGTTGCATTAATGATTGGTAGCACAGTTTGACCGGCGTGTGCGAATAGGCGGCTATGCGTTGGTAAAGTGCTTGGTGCAAGAGTGAGCCAAAACGCAGAGTATGCTCACCACCAAAGAGAGCTTTCCATGCCTGCTTATTCAATGGACGAATGGCTCTTTGCGTCTTGGACTCTTGGTCGACCCCTCAGGACGAGCAAAGCCGTTTTCTTGTCCTCAGCAAATATCGAAAGAGGGGGGGGCATTTTCAGCAAAGAGACTCGACGCGACCGGGAGCAAACGGGCACACGACGCGACGACTTTGTGGTTCGAGAGCTACGGATCAGTACGACGAAGCCCCTGTTGCTGTGTGTACAGACGATTTTGCACTATTTTTTGACATCTCGCCGGCCTCCTTAGCACGGCCATCTCGGTGCAAAGATTGTGGGCAAAATCGTTACTCCGACCTTCCCCGTGTGACTTCATGATTTAACTACCATGATGGACGACCGAGGTCGAAACATCATCACTGTCATCGCTTAGAACAGAATCAGCTTCCTTCTATTTTGCCGCACCACGTCACAGTCATCAAGCCCATCAAATTCCACGCTCACATAAAAGGACATCGGCATATTTTCCAAGAGCACGCGACACTCGGAACTCCAGAAAAACTACAATGAATCGGCCATCGCGCGAAGATGACGGAGACCACCCGGGGTGGAACCAAAGCCCCCCAGATCTTGCTGGCGATTTGACCACAAGGAATGATCTTAATGGAATCGTCAATTCGAGACAACATCATGATCGCGGCCTTGATGACGATGACTTGAATCGCATCCATCCGGAACCATACGAACTCGTCCGAGTGGATAGAAAGGGCAAAGCCCTTCCACGGGTCACGGAGGACCCGTACTCTGGCCCTGGTGGCCACCCTCCGGAGCGCTCGTCGTCGCGCTCCTCCGAAACGCCTGGCACCGGTTCCAGGCGTTTCGGCAACCGCATCGTGAACGTCCTGACCAAATATGCAAAATTCGTCGGTCCAGGCGTCATGATCTCAGTTGCCTATATCGACCCCGGGAACTATTCGACCGCTGTTGCAGCTGGCTCCACTTTCCGGTTTAGGCTTCTTTTCATGGTCTTCCTGTCCAACATCTTTGCAATCTTTTTGCAATGCTTGTGTGTCAAGTTGGGTTCAGTCACCGGGATGAATCTGGCCGAGATGATCAGAGCTCATTGTCCTAGGTGGCTAAATTGGTTCCTCTATCTGTTTGGAGAAGCAGCAATCATCTGTACTGATATTGCAGAGGTGATCGGAACTGCCATTGCTCTAAACCTTCTCTTCCACGTTCCACTGGTTGCTGGCTGCGCCATCTCCATTGTAGATGTCCTTGTCATCTTGCTGTTCTACAAGCCAAGTGGCTCTGTGCGAGGTGTTAGAATTTTTGAAGGATTTGTTGCGCTGCTCGTTGTCGGCGTGACAGTCTGCTTCTGCTACCAGCTTTCTCTTCTTACCAATACGTCAGTTGGCGACGTCTTTCGGGGATATCTCCCTTCCTCGGCTATAATAAAGTCAAAGGGACTCTACCAATCTTGTGGTATCCTGGGTGCCACGGTTATGCCGCATTCGCTCTATCTAGGCTCTGGAATAGTGCAGCCACGTCTTAAGGAATATGATCTGCAGCACGAAAATATTTCAAGCGACGCTGACGACGAAGACGGTGATGCACCTAAATATCGACCCAGCGTCGCCGCTGTACGCTCCTGCATGAAATACTCCATTGTCGAGCTCGCCTTCTCTCTCTTCGTCTTCGCCCTGTTTGTGAACAGTGCCATCCTCATCGTGGCGGGCGCCTCGCTGTACAACACCGACGCCGGGAGCGCAGATCTTTTCGGCATCTACAGGCTGCTGGCCAGTCAAGTCGCACCTGTTGCGGGCACAATCTTTGCTCTTGCGCTACTGCTCTCGGGCATCTCGGCTGGTATTGTTTGCACCATTGCCGGCCAGATGATCTGTGAGGGTCAATTGACCTGGGCCGTCAAGCCGTGGGTACGTCGCTTGATGACCCGCTCAATCTCAATCATACCTTCCATCATTATCGCCGGCGCTGTAGGCAGAAATGGCTTGTCGGCTGCACTTGACGGCTCGCAGGTTGCGTTGAGTGTCATCTTGCCCTTTGTCAGCGCGCCGCTGGTCTACTTTACTTGTCGCAACAAGTATATGACCATGGCAGATTGCAATGGCGATCTGGTTCGTATGGCTAATCATTGGGTTACTGCCATCCTTGCTCTTGTCATCTGGGGAATTATTGTCGTTATGAACGTTGCACTTCTGGTGTTGTTGGGTTTAGGTATTGATTGAGCAAAGTTAGGAACGACTGCTTTGCATGGTGGTACTTTGCGCGGGAGGTGCTTCGTGTCGACTCGTTGTGTGTTCATGAAAATGCTTAGTCGATGTACATGAGCTACAATTCTGTCCAGATAGTCAAATCATTTTGCCCTACATGACATGTTCTACACCCCTCACAATTTAGCCTTTGCATTCTCCCACTCCTTGACCCTCTTTTCACTCAAACTCTCCGTCTCCTTCCTCTCCTTCTCCACCTTCTGCTTATACGCCTCCTCCTGCTCAGGCGCGTCCAAAAACGCCACAGTCTCCCTCCACATCTCCTGCCTCAGCAACCCATACACCTTCTTGTCCGTCTTAGACGCCAACTTCAACTCATCCACAAAAGCCAAACACTCGTCAATGCCGCCCACGCCATCTATAATGCCGGCTTCCAGGGCGGCCAACGCATTAAATCTCTTGCCTTCGAGGACCAGAGTGCGGTAGGTTTGGGGCGAGCATTTTTCACGGAAGATGGAGGACATGGAGGGTTTGAGGGGTATGCCTAGCTCGACTTCGTTGAGGCAGATGTAGCCGCGGTGGGGGTTCATGATGCGGTAGTCGTGCATCATTGCTGTCATTAGGGCGCCCGCGAAGCCGTGGCCGTTGATGAGTGCTACAGTTGGCATTGGGTATCTACCATGGTTGTCAGTATTGTTCCTCCCAGTTCTTTATTTCTCTTCTCATTATATCATAAACGGGGATTGGGCAAGTGCTGTGGATTTTGTTTCTTGTTTCGTCGTCAAAAAGGCATGGACAGGGTGATCCCCTTTGTAACGTTTGATATGACCTGGTCGCTTTTTCCCCATCGTCCACGCTTTCAACGCGACCTTGAACTGATCTAGAACATTCAGGTAGTCGATGGTATGTGTCTGTTGTGGCGGCAAAGCAACAGTGGCCCTGTGTTGCCTCATTTCCATCTCTTTAGAAATTCAGTCACGCTGGAGGATGGGACAGACATCACTAAAGAAACATCTCAAACTTACGTCAAAAACTTCTTCCAAAGAGCAAACAAAACATGCTTAGTAAAAGGCGGGTTCGCATTAACATGGTCCAGATCCAGTCCATTGCTGTAAAATTTTCCAATCCCAGAGGTGGTAATCACGACGCCATGAGGATATTTGGCGGCCAAAACGTCGAGCGCAGTATGCACGGCATTGCAGAAGTTCTGAGCGTGCCAACATTAGCACCGGAGGAGAACAACAAAGGGACAAAAGACATGGAGATGAAAGGAAAGACGACAAATCTTACAGTAGTGAGCCGATTGTCGGGCGCAGAGTTCCACATGAGCATGTACACTCGCTCGGCGAGAAGCGTGACGACGACCTTTCCATCGCTGCCGATGGGCACTTCAAACAGTCTTCCCGACTTGTATCCCATTTTTGCTATAATTTAGATGCCGAGATATAAAGATGTGGAATGCGTATAGATCTTAGGGTAAAGGATATTCAACAGCAGGCAGAGGTGGTTTGAGGGCTCTCACATGCAAGTGCCAATCGTACCTCGGCTGTAGAGGTTGACAATAACATCCTCCTCAAGAAACAGCCAAGAGATTGCAACCATGCTTTCAATTTGATAAAAAGGAAAAAAGAACACTTGAAGTTCAAGGGGTATATTTTTGATGTTGGAAAAAATCACAGTAAGCAGCAAATGCAATGCGCAGCTAAATGTTGTGCTTGTGGAGCAAGAACCGGCCTTTCTACCTAGCAAAACCATGAAACGACGATACGATGAGATGTGAAACTAAAAGAAGGAACGACGCGACAAAGGAAAAAGACTAAAAGGTAGATGACGGCAAAATATGAAAAGAAAACAACAACAACAACAACAACAACAACAACAACAACAACGACGACGACAACAACAACAACAACAACAATGCGCAGTTGCTATATCGTCTCTGACCCATGCTAAACTTGTCGGATATAATAGAAAAGAAGGTAGAAGAGTCATCCCGGTCATAAAGCCATCATGATCTCGCGCCCATCCAATTCCCTTTTGTGCTAGACAAGAGCGAGTGGAGGAGTAAGAACAGAGGCAGCAAAAGCATAGAAAGCAGATGTTGAAAAATGAGCCTGGAAATAGCGCCAAAACTCCCTCACACATCATCGATGAGGCAGAGTACACCGATGCATTCTCCCTAACACTGGAAAATACAGCATTAACGAGCCTACATTCGATCATTGACAGAAGAGCTCAATTTCTCCCATCATGCCGCCAATGCCTTCGCCTCTTTGTTCACGCCAGGTCTCAAAGGCCGATTGAACGTCCTCATCACTCTGGATGCTGACGTAGTCGTCCTCGTCGAGGAACTTGAGTTTGACCTGGTTTGGCGTACGGTCATTGAGACTGATGTTGGTACTGCGAGACAGTTTGGCATCGATGCGGTCCCTAAGAGAGTGGTACGAAATATTCATAGACACAACCAAAGTCAACACTGTACTCGCAGCATGTACCTTGATCTTCAGCTGCTGGGGTGGCAGACCAGAATCAGAGGTGATTGAGAGAGGTGGTGATATGGGAGAGTCATAGCCGCTGTATGAATTCGGCGTATGGGTTCGAGGATTTCCAACGTACGTCAGTCCAGGATTGACACGGAGGGAAGGCGGACCGTCAAATGGATATGACGACTCTGCATTCGATCTGGTTAAAGACCGTTCGCGCTGTTGAGGTGGATGTGCGGGCGCATAGGCCAGGCTAGGCGAGGGCCCTGAACTGGTTTGAGAGTACTGAGCAGGGAAAGGCGGCACGGGCACTTCAGGCATTGGAGGCCTCGAAACGTTTGCAGTTCTGCGTTGAGCATGGTTGATGTCCGGTGTGCTTGCACTTCTGTTTCTCGATATTGATGCAGAGCTGTTCGAGCTGACCAATCCAGGTCTAGGACCCGAGGAACGCTGGCTTGCCGCATAACTCGAGGGAGAAACACCTGCGTCACGTGAAGCAGTGCGACTCATAGCAGGGGCCGTGTAGCGTGTCTGATTTTCTCCGTGGAACTGATTGGGGAAGGGATACATGCCCGATGAATCGCTGGTCCTCTGCGATTGCGCCGGTGTTTCTACAGGCGAAAAGTACGAGTCCTTGTTCATCGAGGGTGATGGTCCATAGCCTCCCAGTTGCTGGGTGCGTAAGCTCAGTGAAGGATGACCGCCAGCGCCACTGTTGGGGCCTCGTGGTGGTGGCATTCGACCATTCATGTTCATCGGTGGGCCGCTCTCGCCGGTGGTAGATCTGGAGCGTAGGCTGGTAGTCGACGTGTTTCTACTGCTTATGGTCGAAGACTCAAACGAAGAGTGTGGGGCGTGTGAAGCGTAGGCAGGGAAAGGGGTAGGTGGCACGACTGTTCCCTCTTCGTCATCCTCATCGATCTCTTTGTAAGGATTTACCAGGTCTTCTTGGTTCTGCTGGATGTACGTGAAGTCGGTGGCCGAGGTTCCACCAGAAGGTCGGTGTGAGGCCGAGACACTGCCACTACGTCTGCCAACATCGCTACAGTACTGCCTCTGCTCGAGAAGCTTTTGGTACCATTTGCTCATGATGTCTTCGGTGGGAAAGCGGATGATGAAGTTCTCAATACCGGGATCGCCGTTCCAGAAGATTTGACAGGTGTAGGATCCAGGCTTTGATGCTTTGACGACATCCGTCACATTCTGCATGAAGATACGACCTTTGAGCTGCATCTTAAGCCTGCCCCTCTTGTCAACCATCGGACGTGTAGAAATCTTGTTCTTCGGTTTGTTGCGGTCAATATCCTTGCAGCATAGAAGGATTGACTCGAAGAAATATACGTGGTACTCTCGCTCCTGATCCTTTCCAGGCGCACTGTCGCTCTTCACAACAGTGTAGCTGCCGAAGAGGAGGAGACTACCGAAGCCTGTGACGCGATGACCCTTCCAGTCTTCGACACGATTCTTGAGGTCTTCCAGGGCTTCAAGCTTGTCTTCGTTCTCGATGGCCGTGTTCGTTCGGGTGAGGACGGTTGTTGCGCATTCCTTGCCCTTGAACAGGTCGGCTTTGATCTCGTCGTTGTAGTCGCCCTTTTGGTACAGCGAGTCCAGCAACAGAGGATACTTGGACAGTCTCTGGAAGGGCTTCATCAAGAAACCATAGAGAGTGGGCGGAGACTCGACCATCTGACGCAACTCGACCGGACCGCCAGCTTCCTTGAGCTTGGCAAACTCCTTCATGACGACTTCCTCGCAGAGCTTCTGGTTTGCAATGTAGGGCTCGTACACCATGAAGCCTTCGTTTGCCTGGATGAAGATTTTCCCCCAATTCTGCTCGTCCTCGGCTATAGCATTTTGCTGCTCGACTTTGATGAGGAAACGGCGCTGGAAGTTGAGGAGTGCGTCAAGATTGTGGAAGATCTGATGGCTGACATCGCCAGAAACAACGCCTTTGCTTTCGCAGAGTTGCTTGAAGGCCTGCAGTAGTTCCAGGTGCTGTACATAGGTTCTCTCGGTAGTAACGAGCTCTTCAACGATGTGTTGTCGCTGACTGCGCTTGCCCGAATGAGCTGCTGCCTGATCGGGACGCAGATCTTCGATAATGCCTTGCTGGACCATCATGTCGAGCAATCTTGAGACGACTCTGACGACCTGTGGGAAGTTAGCACGGAAGCCGTGGTATCGATGAATGGGGTGCTGACCTTGACAAAGCCGCCGATATCGTCCTGGTAGAGATCGTAGAGGATGAAACAATCCTCGGTGGAGAAATTGAGGCCTTGAATGCAGCCACGCAGGAAGCTGGATGTCAAGGCTTTGCCCTGTTTGGCAGCGCTGATCTTGGAAACATCCATTTCTACAGGCTGATCGGGGCGCAATGTGTTGTAGAGCGTGACGAGGGGATAGCCGAGTTGGAAAGTCTTCCATATGAGCTGGACAACATCGACATCTTCCTCTTGATCTTCGGTCTGGAGAAAGTATTCATCAAAGCGGGGAACGGCCAAGAGACGCATGCGCAGGGTTATGCACATCTGGAAGAGCGAGGCGCCCTTGTCGGCAACCTTGTTCATGACATTGCCAGAGGGTTCGACATTTCCCTGAGTGTTGGAGGGGCCCGGGGAGATTGAGGGCGTAGGGGGCACAGGGAATAGGGTGGATGTGGACGTGCCCTGGGTGGTGTCCGAGTTTCTCGAGACGAGGGATTGGATCGAGTGTTGCGAGTTGGTGTTGGCCTGGAGCGGCGAGGTTGCCGAAGACATGCTGCCGTAGGGAGCCTGGGGCATGGTGTGTGAGCGAGACAAGGGAGCATGGGAGGCCACCTGCATGGTGAGTAAAAAGGTTGACGGCGCACACAGTCGCGGTGGTCAGCACGTGGGGGAGCGTGTCGGTGTGAGGGAAACAGGCGCGGTCGAGGAACGTGGCGCGTTTCGTGAATTATTCACTGAAGCATGTGTAGAGTCGCCGGCTGGTGGGTGTGAAATGCACACCGTGGCAGAGCGACAAGGGTGAGCGAAGCAGCTAATGCGACGGCGGGGCCGAGTGAAAGCCGCCTTTTGTTGTATGCACGTTGTGGACGAGTGAAGGAGGGGCGGCGAGCGAAACACACAACTCGGTTGGCAATGCGACGATGGAGGCGACTTGGACGACGACGACGACGACTTGGGACAAGAGGTGAACAATGAAAGCAGCAGCACCCGCACTAGCACTCTCAATCAAGGAGCAGCGGCGGCTCTTCCTCCAAGGGTCCGTCGTTTCTGGCGGCTTCTGATCAAAGCGACCCCCATCGGCTCCTTCCTTTGTAGGGTGAAACTGCTTGGCGGCTTTCGGATGCGGTTATGGGTCCGCACCCGCACTCATTTGTGCCCCTCCTGTCGTCTCTTGGGCACTCGTCTGCACGCCTGCATACCTAGTTACTTAGCTGTGCGGAGCGCTGCATCCTGCTCCTCAAACTCTTGCCGCCGCCTCTCGATCTTTGAGGTGCATTCTAGACGAACGATTTGTAGACATTATTGCATGGCAAAGTCTAATCTGCTGCCACTGACTCTTGCCCTTGACGAATAAACCTAAATCGGGCTTCGGAGGAACTGACTCTGTTTCGTGTTGCTGATGCCAATATCATGACAAGGCCATCTGCTCGTCGCAGCTTCCCAAGCCGACCCGACAATTAACCCTGGTCGGTGCTTCCTTGTTTACCTTTCGACGATCCTGCCCGCCTTGACGACAGAACACACACGCACGCCGCAAAATACCAGCATGAAGGTCGACGAGGGCTATTCTGGGGGCTCCGAAGAGACCAGGAGTCTGTCTGACAGTGACTCTGCCATGCTTCTGGATGCCGCCGAAGGCCATGTCTCAAAAACGTCCGCACGCTCGCTCGAGTCGATGCTTTCGGGCGTGCTAAGCCTTCCCTCGGACCAGAGATCCGCATTCATAACCTCGTTATTGCGTTTGATGCCCGACTCTGAACGTTATGGTATATCAGCTGCCTACATTGCCATCGTATCTGCTAACATGATTCAGATACCGCCTACGCCGCCTTGCGCTCACTGCGCACCTCGTCCATCGCCTCGATAGTCGAGCGTCTCAACCCCCTCCTTCATCTCGACCCTGTAGTATATCTACCGCCCGAGATCATCTCACAAATCTTCCTCCACCTCACACCGGCCGACCTCCTCCGAGGCTCCACTGTATCACGTCGCTGGCGCGAAAGCGTGCTGGATAGCAATCTGTGGAGATCCGCCTATGCCCGCGAAGGATGGATGCCAGACGTCGCCGAGGTCAGGAGTGGTGAAGCTGCAGAAGCAAGACGTCGCTTGAATCTGTCACGCACAAGCACCCAGAAGGCGCCTAGAAGGAAGCCCGAAGGTGAGCTTGAACGAAGTGGGAGCATCAAAAGAGCAAAGGAATCCGCCGGTGGATGGAACAAGCAGCACAGCACTCTCGAGGCTGATGAGGCTGAGGATGATGCTATGCTGCAAGAGTCAGAGGATGGAGCCTCGTCGCTTTCTGCCATGAGTCTCACCTCTGAAGGTGATTATCTCGACATCTCCGCGAATCCCGACACTTCATCAACCATGACGCCGCCGCTGTCCCCTCCACTCTACAGCCCGCTTACGTCGAACCCGCGCATCAATTGGCTGTATCTGTACAAGCAGCGACGTCGTCTGGAAGAGAATTGGAACAAGGGCCGCTACAAGACCTTCCAGCTGCCGCATCCGGCCCACCCCGAGGAAGCTCATTCGGAGTGCGTCTACACCATCCAGCACTCCCGAGATTTCTTGGTCAGCGGCAGTCGCGACAAGTCCATTGCGATCTGGGACTTGAATACACAGCGACGTCTGAGGACACTTTCCGGAGCCCACATCGCTTCTGTGCTGTGTTTGCAATTCGATGAGCGTCCAGAGCAGGATATTGTGGTTTCAGGTGGAAGCGACTCGTTTGTCGTCATCTGGCGCTTTTCCACTGGCGATATTATCCGAAAGATGGACGACGCGCACACGGAATCAGTCCTGAACCTCCGCTTCGACGACGAATTGCTCATAACATGTTCCAAGGACAAAACAATCAAGATTTGGAATCGCAAAGAGGTCTTTGCAAACAATGACATCGTCCCGGCCATTGCAAAACGTCAGCTTGAAATGGCCAATCCGATGAATCCCATCAAGGAGTACACATTGCTGCTGACACTTCTAGGTCATGGTGCAGCAGTCAACGCCATTCAAATGCACAAGGGCCAGATTGTTTCGGCTTCGGGTGATCGAACCATCAAAGCATGGGATATCAATACGGGCATCTGCACAAAGACGTTTACGGGCCACACTAAAGGCATTGCTTGTGTGCAGTATGACGGTCGACGAATCGTCAGTGGAAGCAGTGATAATACGGTGCGCATCTTTGATGCAGCTACTTCTGCCGAGGTTGCATGTCTTCCCGGGCACAGCAGCCTGGTTCGTACTGTCCAGGCCCGATTCGGCGACATGACCGTCACGGCAGAGGAACTTGAGGCCGATGCGCGTGCGGTAGATGAGAGTTTCCACGATGCTCGTCGGAATGGATTGAACCCGGACCAGAACAGAGCTCGTGGACAGCGCAATGCTGGCTCTAGCAGGCCCACTGAGGTCTGCGCGCTCGGCGCAAAGATTCCCCCGGGAGGTGGCGGTAATGCCTGGAGCCGCATCGTCTCTGGCTCCTACGATGAGACCGTGATTATATGGAAAAAGGACGCTGATGGCAAGTGGATCCCTGCCAGAAGGCTACGTCAGGACGAAGTTTTGCAGCCTAGAAGAAGACCACGTGCTCACACTGGAGCAGCCGCAGCTATAGCAGCGGTAGCGGCTGCAGCAAATGCCGCGGCACAGGGCTTGCAGCCACCAGCATTACCACACCAAAGTGCTGCAAACACTGTTCGTCCAACGACACCTGATGGCCAGGCATCTGCCTCACATGTAAACCAGTTATCAACCCAAACTTCTCCCATACCGCAACAATTTGGGCAGGTCACTGCTGGACCATCTGCTGCAGTCCAAGCTGCCAACCAGATTAATCATGGCCACCCGGGAGCTCTACACGCCGGACGACAACACCGCAGCAGCAATGATAGCAACCGCGTCTTCAAGCTCCAATTTGACAGCCGGCGTATAGTGTGCTGTTCACAAAACAGAGTTATCGCAGGCTGGGACTTTGCTGCCGGTGACGAAGACCTCGAGAAGGCGAGTCGTTTCTTTGGTGAAACTGACTAAGATACGGCACAAGGTTGAATGGGATGGGGAGGGAAGTTGTATATTGCAGCAATGCGCTTATGGCCTTCTCATACCTCCCTTGGACATCTTTCCACGTGGGGGCGTAATAGGTATTGCAAATCCAGGTTCCAGTACGTACTGCGCTGCATATCAAGAATATTCCTCGATTGCAATGATATCAGTAGTCAATGCTCCAATTCCGAAATTAATATGCAAGAATCACCTGATGTTCTCTGTAGGCTGTATATATGTATGCATTCAGCCAAAGGTCAGTCGTGCAACTGCTTCTCTCGCTCACCCTGGCTGCCTACTCACTGTTGCTTTCGCTCCCCCGCCATTCCCTCAACCTTGGACAGGTGTCGCAGGCTGGCCAACCCGCCTGCAGAGCGCACTGCATGCGTTGTTACCTGAGCTTCGGCTAAGCAGTGGATGTGCTTGACGTACCGAGATTTGGGCCAGAGAGACAGATTCGCATGTTTCAAAGGCCGCATCACCACGGAGAAGAGTGGCACGAGACGCATGCGGCACGCCGTCAGCAATCGAGTGAGGCGGGCGTGCAATGCAGTGCTTGGTGCGATAAGAGTATCAAGCGGCGCGCCACTCCCAGACAGACTTCCGATCAACATTTTGGCAGAGTTTGGTCCAAGACGTTTGTGCTAGGCCCCCGGTATACGTCAGTGCGGTCGGAAAAAGCATCCCAACGACTTGAGCTCCAGTTGCGAAAGCCGAAGACGAGAGACTTTTTGATAAATTCACCCAGAAGACCTGCAACACTAAGTGACAATCCTCTTCCCCGATCGCGATATACGCAACGAACAGCACCTGCATTTCTTCCGAGAAAAACCAGTCGACGTTTTTGATACAATGCCCGAACACGTTGTCCCCAAGGGTACGTGAGTCAATCTAAAGCAGCTGTCACCTTTCCCGTCATCGGCCCAAGAACTTTGTCCTTTTCTCTTTCATGCTCAACCCAACACCACCATGAGGCCTCTTGTCCAGTCGCTTGTTCAAGCCGCCCGCTCAGGCAGGGCGTGTCGCAAGATTCCGTCCTTGCCCAGCCGCTCATTCCACGCATCCTCTCGATGGCTGTCTCAGCGTCCAGAAGATGACGAGAGCTACCGTATCACCACCTGCATCAATGCGACATTACAGTGCTGACCACGCATCACGACAGGCGGATTCGCTCACACATTGGCATCTCGCGTCGAGCAATGGAGCTCCGGCATGGAGAAGGAAGACCCCGACTTCTTTGCGAGGTCAGCCGCCGGTCAATCGCCCAAGATTCTCTGGATTGGTTGTGCCGACTCTCGCATCCCCGAGTCCACCATCCTTGGCCTGAAGCCTGGTGAGGTCTTTGTGCACCGCAACATCGCCAACATCATCACGCCCACCGACATCAACTCGCTGTCCGTCATCGAGTTCGCCGTCGCCCACCTGAAGGTCGAACACATCCTCGTCTGTGGCCACACTAGCTGCGGTGGTGTTAACGCCGCTCTCGGAAACACCAGACTCGGCCTGCTCGACGTTTGGCTGCAGCCCATGCGCCAGCTGAGAATGGAGCACATAGAGGAGCTGGAGAAGATTGAGGACAAGGGCTCAAAGACCCACCGTCTCAGCCAGTACAACATTCTTCGCAGTCTCGAGGCTCTCAGAATGAACCCAACCGTCATTGATGCCATGAACGAGCGCAACCTGGAGTTGCACGGTGTCATCTACCACGTTGAGAACGGCAAGCTCGAGGTTGTCGAGTCTACCGAGGACGAGTCGAAGTTGAAGAAGCGTCTGGCCGCCTTCAAGACCGAGTCCACCTGAGTTGGAATTAATTGCGATTATGGAGTATCACGATAAACATTGTACGGGTATTGGAAGACCGACACTGTTGGTATCATTAGATTGGGCATCATTACTAATTGAAATCGAATTGCTTCGAAGTCCACTATCGGACGTGTAATCGGAATCTGAAATTCGATTCCAAACTTCAGTCTACAGTGCACGTGGGGAGACGTGTGGCCTGTGAAATTCATGTCTGCTTGTTCCAGAATAAAAACAAGGATGAGACCCTGCATGCGAGAACACATGTTCATGGAAGGAGCGTTATAAGATCGGGGATGAGGAAATCCCCCCACACATGTTCCTTCCACATGCAGAAACATCGTCATCGATCGAATAATGTACGAGGTAGGTACGACTGCCTTCCTTCAAGCCTATACCATATTGCAACTCTTGGTTTCTGCTTGCCGAAACACTCGATATCCTGATCGATCACAACATCGTTGTTTAATCATTCTACCACGCACTCTCTCTGCCACTGCGGCTCTTTGTCGTAATTGGCAACTAAGCCCATTCGCACTACCTCGTCTCCAGAAGCCAGTCAAAGTCTTATTAGCCATGGCTCCCAGGAGAACTCGCAACAGTGCAGCCTCTGGAGTTCAGATTGAACCTGTTCAGCAAGTCTCAACTCCTGCGGCCACAAAGCGCCAGACCAGGAACAAGGCTCCAGCAAAAGTCAAGGATGAATCTAATGGCGAAGCCTCGGATTCTGTTGAAGCCCCAAAGCCTACGCGTAAGCGCAAGGCTGCAGCAGGAAAGAAGCCTTCTCCTGTCTTTGGTGATGAATTGCCGCACAACCTTGGCCCTCTGCCCACTCCTGACTCGGACGATGCCAATGAAGCAGCATCACCGCCCAACAAGAAAGCAAAGCGTGTAGCGAAAGCCAAACAGGTCAAGGCCGATCCAGAAGAAATTGAACAGCTCGCCGAGAAGGCTGCTCAGATTGCATCTCCCGATGTCAAAGCTGAAGAAACGTCTCCAGATGTCAAGAAGCCCAAGAAAAAGGCTGCAAAGGGAAAGAGTTACAAACTCACTCCAGGCGAAACCCCCTATCCCGACTATGCTCACCCAACCTCGGAAGAGTGCTACGAAGTCGAGCGTATACTTGCAAAGCAACACGGCAAGGTCCAGGCGCCAAAATCGATTCCTTTGCCATCGTTGGAAGTCGCTGGTTGCGGTGAGGTCCCCTCAGTTCTGGACGCCTTGATCCGTACTCGACTTTCTGCTGCCACTACTGGTAAGAACTCATCCAATGCATTCAAGGGCCTCGTCAAGACTTTTGGCACTATCAAAGAAGGCGTCGGTAAAGGAAGTGTCGATTGGAACGCTGTTCGCCTTGCATCTCAGCCAGAGGTCTTTGAAGCCATCAAAAGCGGCGGTCTGGCCAACAATAAGAGCAAGGACATCAAGGCAATCTTGGACATGGTCTACAAAGAGAATCAAGCTCGATCCGCTGCTTTGAAAAAAGAGGCTGCAGCTGGCCCTCCGGGTTCTGAGAATGAGCCTGCCCAGGAGAAGAACGCCGAGATTGAGCGTGCCGAGTCTAACATCATCTCCCTTGATCATTTGCATCTGCTCTCCAACGAAGAAGCATTTGACCGAATGGTCCAGTTCCCCGGCATCGGCCCAAAGACGGCTTCGTGTGTCTTGCTCTTCTGCCTGCAACGTCCCTCGTTTGCCGTCGATACACACGTCTTTCGCCTGTGCCAGTATCTCGGCTGGGTGCCAAAAGAAGTAAAGAAGGGCCAACCTCCTGTCGGCCGTGAGACCACCTTTGCCCACTGCGAAGCACGCGTACCAGACGACCTCAAGTACCCTCTCCATCAACTTCTCATCAAGCACGGCAAGGAGTGTCCCAGATGCCGCGCGGCCACTAGCACAGGAAGCGAGCGTTGGGAAGAAGGATGCCCGATTGAGCACCTGGTCACTCGTCACGGTGCCAAGAAGGGCGAAGTATCTCCTGCTGCAAAGGTATCCACCAAAGGTGGCAAGAGCAGAGCAGCAGCCGCGGCCAAAAAGGGCAAGGGAAAGAAGAAGTTTGACAGTGATAGCGAAGAAGCCGAGAGCAGCGAGCTTAGCGAGCCCGAGAGCGATGACGATTATGACGACTAAAGCAGGGATATGAGTTTGCTTCTTTGTCGGGGGTTTCACGAGACGGCATGTTGCTACTGGGTCTGAGGAACAGGTCAATTGACGGCAAAAAGTTGCATGGCTATCGAGGGAGAACGAAGGCCATGCATAGTATGGATGGAAGTCGCATGGTCTTGCTATTTGGGGGGGGGGGGGGGGGGTTATGGATTTAAGTCAGCGTGGAGTTTTGCTACCGTTTTGCCATCTTGGAGGGTTTCAGACGGGTCTTTTTTGCTTCCTACAATCAGTTGCATGTTTTAAATGGAGTACCATCACTAGCAGACTAGGTAGTTATTGGTTTACTGTTTATAGACGTGTCTTTTGCTGTGATCGGCGGCGAAGAGGAGAAATGCGAGACGCGTGTGTATTCAATATCAACTTTTGCGCGAACGAATATCATGGTCTCTACAAAGCTCTGGCTCATGATCAAAATCTGACCGATCTGGCGCTCCTGACCGAGCCATAGCCAAAAGGCGAGTCCCGCGCGTCTGCCGCGGAGCCAGGCCGCACAGCACCACCCCCGATATTGCCGAGTATCAATTCGTTGACGCCCTCCCTGCAGGCACCGACCGTGCCAGCGGCAGCCAGGATGCCGCCCTCAAAGCCACGCAGCGTCTCGGCCAGCTCGCGCACCTGGTCCTGCGAGAAGGTGTTTCCAGCGCCGTTGCCAGCTCTTTGCGCGGCGAGCTGGTGGGCTTGATGCACGGTGCTGCTTTCGACGACGCGCAGGTGGGCTTCGATTTCGGCCATGTGCGACGTGTATGTGTCGAGGGTTTGCTGCATGACGGCGGCTTGGGTGGCGAAGTAGGCTACTAGATTGATGTCGTAGTGGTCGTCGTCGGCGGCGGTTGGGGCGGCCGATGAGGACGAAGGTCTGTGGGTGGCGGTGTTGTTGGCGCTGCTGTTCTGGTGGCCGTAGTAGTGATGGTGGTATTGTTGCGGCAGGCCCAGGTTTTCCGCCATGCGGGCGACGCGGATGAGATCGCTGGCGTCGCGTTGGACGAGTTCTTTGGCGTTGTTGATGGCGGCGCCGTCGTTTTCGAGTGCTAGCTCCATGGTGTCGAGGTGTGATGAGATGAGGTCAACATCAGGCTTGATGCTTTCAACGTCGGCTTGGTGGCCGGCGACCAGGCCTTCGCATTGTGAGGCATAGGATTCTTGTTGGCGGATGAACGAGTCGATGGATTCGATGGTCTTTTTGAGGTCGTCGTGGAGATCGCTGAAACGAGTGGTGGGTCGCAGGTTGGAGAGATCGATCTTGACGCCGGGTTGGGTGTTGTTTTGCTGGTTGTTGTTGTTTCCTTGGCCCAAGGTGAGGCTGCCGGCGAGGGGTCTGGCTGTTGAGCTACCGAGCGGGTTCAGGAGACCAGGTTGCTGGGTAGTGCTGGCACCTCCACTGGGTAGGAAAGTCAGAGAAAGAGTCCACAATCAGATGTGCGAGACGTACAAGAGGCTTGTGGAGGCCGGTTGTCCAAACAGGCCGGGATTGCTTTGGGGTCCAAACAAGCTGCTTCCTCCAGACTGTTGCTGCGTCGAAGTGGCCCCTCCAAAGAGACTGGGCGTGTCAGTCTTTGCGCCGAACATGCTGCTGGCCTGCTGAGGTTGCGTGGCGGTGGTGGAAAGGCCAAACAGACCGCCTGCAGGCTTGGGTTGTGTAGAAGTTGCGGATGCGCCAAACAAGCTCGGTTGCGGCTGCTGTTGCTGTTGCGGTTGCTGTTGCGGTTGCTGTTGTTGTGCTGGTTGCTGCTGCGCCTGTGTATTGGATGTGCCCGCACTGCAAATGTTAGCACACGCATGCGAGGAATGTACGGGACAAATGTCGTACAACAGCGAGTTTGCGGCGCCAGTATTGAGGCTTAGCGAGTTAGACCGACCGAACGCCATGCTGAGTGAATACCGACGGCAAGGACACAATACTGTAGCAAACAACTTCTTGACGTATGCGCATGGCCTTTGGTGCGACTTTGATCAACTTTGATAGACGCGTTGAGCTTGGACCTCGTCCATCTCTAACTACCACAAGCAGCTTCCACTTGCGACAACTAAACTCATCTTTACTATCGCCAAAATGGAAGAGGAAGAAGACGATTTCTACAATCAGAACGGCGATGCGCCTGTCAAGGACGAACAGCAAAACGACCACAATGACCCCAAACAACAGCCAGAAGCCGACGGCAGCGACAAAGACCAGGAAGAGGACGAAGACGAAGAAGAAGAAGAAGAAGATGAGGATGATGACAGTGATATCGACATCATCACCGAACATAAGGAAGGCACTGTTCCCGATCCACCGTAAGCCTGCCTTGACCCCCTAAAACAATTGCGCTCCTGCTGACACATGACCAAGTCAAAGTCGCTCCTTCCGTGGCATCAAGCCAGAAGCTCCTGCTGCGCGGACCGCCTCCATTGACCCGTCTCCTACTCAACAATCCCAGCAAACCCCCACACTCAAGACAGAACCATCCTCCTCGGCCAACAACAAGAGACTGGTCACCTTGCCAGACGGCTCCAAGTACCCGGAGATTCGCACCTCGTCAATAGACGTCAATGCCACTCCCATCTGGGACCCCGCCGGGAAGCTCATCACAGAAGTCGACATTGACGCCGACCTCGCCGAACACACCAAGCCCTGGCGCTTACCTGGCACTGACCAGACCGACTTCTTCAACTATGGCTTTGACGAGTTCTCCTGGGTGTCATATTGCAGTCGTCAGAATGAGATGGCCTCTACCATCAACAATCAGAAGAACCAGATGAGCCAGTTCGCCAACATGTTTGGAGGCGCTATGCCCGGCCAGCCTGGCCCTGCTCCTCCGCAAGCAGTTCCAGGCGGCCCTATGGGTATGGGCATGCCCGGAATGGAGATGCCCGGTATGCCTGGCATGCCCGGTATGCCCGCATTCTCACCAGAAGCCATGAACGCTTGTGCCGCCCATCTCCAAAGTCAAGGCATTGACGCCTCCCAACTCGATTTTCCCACTTTCTTGCAACACCTCAACGCATTCACATCTGGCGGTCAAGGTGGTGGTTACGGTGCTCAGTCCATGCAGCAGCAAACTTCAAATCAAGGCTATGGCGGCCAACAACAGCAGCAACAATCTTATCAGCAAGGCTTCCAAGGAGGTCCGCCGCAATCTGTTCAGCAAGTTCAACCGCCTCAGGGCCAAGGCTTTGACGGATACAGCCAACAACAATTGGCCATGATGCAACAGCAAGGAGGAATACCGTCCGGCCCATCAGGAGGCGGCCGTGGCCGTGGCAGAGGTCGGAGATGGCAGTAGAGTAACACGTCACCTTCACCTTCAACCTCACCGAGGAAGTGGAAGTAAAAGCGTCAGAAGTCACCTGAGGAGAAGCCTCAGAGGAAGAACAAGCGTCAGATTTGGTGAAGAACAAGATGTCATCTTCACCTGCACATTCCAGGAGGAAAAAGACTCACTCCCGTTGTCTTTGTTCTGCTGGTCACGATGTACCAATGGAATATGCTTTTCAAGCTCATTGTTCCAGCCAAGGAGAGTATATGATCAGAGATCTCTCATTGGAAGCGGTAACAGGTCAAGAGACACAATCGCATCTCTATGTCATGCATTTTGAGTATTCGACTCTGGAGCAAGGAGAGATATAACGAGGGGGTATTGCTACACAACGAATGGCATTCAGGATGATAAAAATACCTAGACAGGCATTATTATTCTATCGTGAATCTTCTCAAGCACGGAGAAATTTGAATTGTTCCAAGCACGGTCTCAGTTGTCCGAAGAGTATTACATGTAGATTATTGAAAGCTTTTGGACACAAAAAGGATTTGGTCAACGACACACCTTCTGGCCTTGGATACTAACAAGAACAACAATGCTGTCAGCACGAAATGCAAACGACGGACCGAAACCCAAGTAAGTAGCCTGAGAAGGATATATCATCGAGACAAGGTGTCTCGACCAGCGAAGATGGCGGACGGATTCGAATTGAAGCTTAAATCCGCCATGTCCGTATCACTATAATCGTCGACGTCATAGATTGCAAGCATTTAGACGATCAAGCATTCGTCGTTGCTATTGGGGACTGATGGAAATGCCGCACGGCTGGTGAAAACAAACACTTGTTGTTCCCCGCAAGGGATTCAGGTACGAGTACACAAGGGCGATCCATAGACTCGAGTCTATCTGGGAATCGGTCATCCGAGGAAACGGCCTGGGGGACGGAAAGCATTCCGAATGCGGTTGACAAGCGGCTCTGCTGACACACTGGTACAGTAAACATGATGATGATGATGATGATGATGATGATGATGATGATGATGATGATGATGTGGGGTCAAGTGTTTATTGTACCAGGGAGGAACAAGGTAGGATGAGCGAGTTTTAGTTGTTTATATAGACACCATCTCTCCTTTGCAACAGCCCCCAAATCACGTCATTTTACTACAACATGTCGACCATCACTGCTCCCACAATCATAGACATCCGCCAAGATGGTGGAGGTCTTACCCCTCTGGTGCCGCTGATTCGGGAAGGCCTTAATGCAGGAGACGGACAAGAGAAGAAGCTGCCAACGCTGCTGCTGTACAGCGAGGAAGGGCTGAAGCTGTTTGAGAAGATCACATACCTCGAGGAATACTATCCTACGGCACAAGAGATTGAGGTTCTGGAAGCATATGCCGATCGGATTGCCGACCGCATCGCTCTCGAGCCAAACTCTATGCTGGTCGAATTAGGCAGCGGGTATGTGCACCTCACGACATGCGGCATGCATGCCAGATTGACCGTGTATATACAGTAACCTCCGAAAAGTCCGCATCCTTCTCGACGCTCTCGACCGCAAAGTCAAGGATGTGTCGTACTATGCCTTGGACGTCTCACAGGAAGAGCTCCAACGCACACTGGCCGAAGTACCACAGGGCACATTCAACCATGTACAATGTCACGGACTACATGGAACTTACGATGAAGGCTTCGATTGGCTGAAGAGGCCAGAGAATGCTTGCCGCTCCAAAACCATTCTCCACTTGGGTTCTAGCATTGGAAATTTCTCTCGTCCCGAAGCTGCCAACTTTCTCTCTCAGTTTTCTGCAGTCTTAAATGCGCATGATACGTTGCTATTGGGTATAGATGCTTGCACAGACGCCGACAAGGTCTACCGTGCCTACAATGACCGCCAAGGCATAACTCACGAGTTTATCCTTGCTGGTTTGACACAAGCTAACAGATTGCTGGGATATGAGGCCTTTGATATCACAAAATGGGACGTCATTGGACGTTATAACAAGGAGACCGACCGTCATGAAGCCTTTGTCTCGCCCAAGGAGGATGTCACCGTTGAAGGAGTTCTTATCCGCGCTGGCGAGCAAGTTAGGATTGAGGAGAGCTACAAATACAACTCGACTCAACAGGAGCAGCTCTGGTCGGACGCTGGTTTGACCGAAGGCGCCAAATGGACAAACTCTGATGGCGACTATGGTGAGTTTTGTATCAAGCACATCACAATTGATTAAGATATACTTACTACATGGCAGCTTTACACTTGGTCAACAGGCCCAAAGTTCAATATCCTTTGGTTGCTGAAAAATATGCTCCTCACCCGGTGCCATCCATGGACGAGTGGCACCAACTCTGGGCCGCCTGGGATGTGGTTACTCGGCAAATGATTCCCGAAGAAGAGCTGCTGGAGAGGCCTATCAAGCTTCGAAACGCGTGCATCTTCTATCTCGGACATATTCCTACCTTTTTGGATATCCACCTCACACGTGCAACCCGTGGAAAGCCTACCAATCCTAGCTCTTATCCCAGCATCTTTGAAAGAGGCATTGATCCCGATGTTGACGATCCCGAGCAGTGTCACGATCACAGCGAGATACCCGAGTCATGGCCCCCATCTGCCGAGATTCTTGACTTCCAATCAAGGGTGCGAATCAGAGTCAACAAGTTGTATTCATCTGGACAAGCAAAAACCGACCGCGCTGTGTCCAGAGCATTGTGGCTCGCATACGAACATGAAATCATGCATCTAGAGACACTGCTGTACATGCTTGTCCAGAGTGAGAAGACCATGGCCCCACCTACAACTGTGATGCCTGACTTCGAAGCATTGGCTATTCAAGCAAGACGAGGCGCAGTTGACAACCAGTGGTTCGACATTCCAGAGCAAGAGCTTGAGATTGGAATCGACGATCCAGACGACAACTCTGGTCCCGAGCACTTCTTTGGATGGGACAACGAGAAGCCAAAGCGCACTGTCAAAGTACCCGCATTCAAAGCTCAAGGACGAGCCATCACTAACGGAGAGTACGCAAAGTATCTCCAGGAGAACGACATCGATAAGCTACCTGCATCTTGGCAGACCATCACACACGTCAACGGTTCAACTAATGGTCATATAAATGGTTCGTCTCAGGCATACCTCCGGGGAAAAGCAGTGCGTACCGTCTACGGACCCATTTCTCTAGAGCTGGCACTTGATTGGCCGGTTTGCGCTTCTTACGACGAAGTCGCGGGCTGTGCTCGTTGGATGGGCGGCCGCATCCCGACGATGGAAGAAGCCAGAAGCATCTACCGCCATGTTGATCAAGCAAAGAAGGCGCAAGCATACGAGTCATTGGGAGCCAACATTCCTGCTGTAAATGCGTGAGTATTCTTTCTTGACAGAACCACTGTATCATTGACCAACTGAATCCCAGGCATCTTGTCAATGACGGCGTGGAGGAGTCACCACCATCCAAGACTTGTTTGTCAGGCTCTGCTGCAGGTCCGAATCCGAACGACCTGTTCGTAAACCTGCTTGGAGCAAATGTCGGGTTCCGCCACTGGCATCCCATGCCCGTTTCTCAGTTTGGGAACAAGCTTGCCGGACAGTCAGAGATGGGCGGAGTTTGGGAATGGACCAGCTCGGTGTTGGAAAAGCACGAGGGCTTTGAAGCTATGCCCCTCTACCCAGGTTACACAGGTAAGGGTCCCACCTTTTCTTTTCTCCTCGCACTTTCAAGTCCGCAACTGACACTCATTACTTCCCTCGTAGCCGATTTCTTCGATGGAAAGCATAATGTTGTGCTTGGTGGATCTTGGGCGACGCATCCTCGCATTGCAGGGAGAAAGAGCTTTGTCAATTGGTATCAACGAAACTATCCATTCGTCTGGGCGGGTGCCCGCATGGTGAAGGATGCATAGGTGGGGCATTCTAAAGCAAAGACTGTAGGTACTGATGTTTCTCATTTTCTCTAACCCTCGAATAGCTGTGAAAATATGACATTATAGGGTTCTAGATGTTTATTGGACGTATAGAAATTTCCTCTTTTCTCTCTCCCGCATATCACATTCGACCAAGGCGTTTGTTATGCGTACGCCGCAGTCATGATTGATCGTTGCAGCAACCGGGTTAACAAACGCAATACTCTGTCCTCGACTCCTGGGAGAATTGCTCTCTCAAACCAACTTCTTTCTCGTACGCACACAAAACATCACACCTTGATGCTTTGAAATTTGGACAAAGTTCCTCTTCTACCTGGTAACTTGGGCGCGTGAAAAAGAAGATCTCTTGCAATTGTGCGCACCTTTCTAACCTTGGCCACTTCTGGAGCGACCTTCATACGAGCAGCAGAGTTCGGAGAGGACAAACATACAGCTGCTACGCACATGCAGGATATCAAAATGGCCAAAGGAACTCTTCTTCGTTGGGAAGATAGTCCTGGCCTCGGTATGTTTTCCTCGTTGTCATCACTCTTGCCTTTTGTGGAGGATCTCTATCTTCGCACGCCTTTGTTGCTTGCTTGTTTGCTTACTGGCTGTTGTGTAAACAAACAGAGCACCACTGTCCCAAGTGCCAGACTCCCCTGAACAACCCTCGCGCCAAACATACTTGCTACTTCAAGCATGTGGAGATTTGCCCCAACTTTCACCAACATTTCTTCATGATTGGTATGTTCCATCTCTGCTGCCTGCCCCTCTCCTCCCTTCACGCACTACCCTGCCTCAAACCTCACTCACTCTGCCTTTCCTTCATTCTCGTATATGTTTTCCTGTTCTCTTTGTCACACACACACACACAAAAGAATCAAACTCGCTTTAAGATCAAAGAGGAGGACTGATATCTCTATCTCTCTACCCTTTGATTTGCAGGCCAGGCCCACAACTGCGACACATGCCGCCGCAACAACGCCGCCCACGAGCAGCGCCACCGCCAAATCGCGCTTTTGCTGCGCGAGTACAAGCAACTCCAGCGCGACAACGGCATCGAGCCTCACAACAGCACCAACAAAGCATGTCCCGACTCTACCACTCCTGGATTCGCATCATCTCCTTTTGGCCAGAAAGGCAAAATCTCGTCTGCAACAAAGACCACCAAGAACAGCAACAGCAACAACAAAAACAACAACAACAACAACAGCAGTAGCAGTGACGAAAAAACCCCAGAAGATAACGAAGACGATGCAAACGAACCAACAACACCCAGACTGCGCAAGCGCGATCGCAAAAAGGCAAAGAAGAATATCAAGGCTTTGAAAGGTGGTGATGCGTTGACTACAGCCGAGATTGATGCTGTGGTCGCTGCTCTGCATCCCGCCGCTTGTTCTGGTGCATCTAGTCGTTGCAACAGTACTTCGGCAGGTGGGTCGTCTGTAACCGCTGATACGGAAACAAAAACTGGAATGTCGTCAGATATGGATGCCACAGACGTCGAATATGCCATCGACCAAGAAGACCACCAAGACCCCTCGTACATATATTCCCACTCCAACACTAGCTCTGCCCCTAGCAGCCCAAAGGCAAAAGAAAGTCACAAAGACAAAGAATCCCCAACAACAGCAACAGCAACAAAAACAGCAGAACCTCTCCCAACAACACCGAGACCACCAACAACAATCTCACACCTCATGAACGCCAACAAAGCCTTCCACCCCAAAACCAACGGCCACCTCAACACCATGCGCATGCACCTGCAATCCCAACTCCTAACCGCCATACACGCATCCGCCTCGCCACTAGAAACCCTAACCGCCAACGCCCTGCATGCTCTTCACATCGATCACCCCGACAAGGACAACAAGCTCCCGAAACGCGTGGGAGAGTGTGCGGCGAGGGTTAGGGAGTGCGTGGTGGAGGAGCTGAGGGCTTGTGTTGCGGATGAGGCGAATGTGGTGTTGAGGCAGGCGGGGTGGTATCGGTTTGTTAATCGTAGTGTTTTGGCGTTGAGAGAGGATGGTGGTGGTGAGGAGGAGGAGGAGGATGTTGGGGGTTGGGTAGAGCATGGTCAAGAGGGAGGAGTCTGACGGGGGCGCTATGGCTTATGCTATGATGATGATGACTAGTTGTGTTATACACCGAGGCCTTTGAGGCTCTTACCCCGGCAGAGAGGTATACTCGTCGACGACACCTGGTTGTTTGGCTCACCATCCTCGGTATTTTTTTTTTTTTTTTTGTTTTGCCTCTCTTTTTGCGCCGAAAGGAGGTTGCTGAGCGCTTTCTCTCGTCTTTTGGGTTTGTTGGTTTATCTTTCTTTTTCTTTGGGTTTCTGTCCTTGTTGGATCGATTTTGGTTTGTTCCCTCCCCCCCTTTTGCATCTTTGGGGCGTTCTTCAACACTCACGAACACACCTGCCTCTTCTTCTGTTCTTCGTTTCTTTCTTCTTCTTCTTCTGGGGGGGGGGGGGGGGGGTTTCTTCTCTTCTCGATAGGATCAATCGGGTTATGAGATCACTCAGAGGAAACGGTGTTTTTGTCTTCTTCTCGCAATTCTTTTTTTTTGGGTATTCCTTTTTTTTGGTCTTTTCACTTTTTATCCTATCTTAGATCGGCCCCATTTTTTCTTCTTTTGTTTTCCCTTTTTTTTTTCTTCTTTCCGCACTCTATTTTGCTGCACACAAGGGCTCCTCCTATGTTGTCCTTGTTCTTTTATCTTTGAGGATGACAAGGGTTTCTCGATCATTGTCAATCCCATCCACACACACATTCTTGCTCACAAATCGAACTCTCTCGAGGGCTCCCTTCTTCATTCATAGCTTTTGCTTCTTGTTGCCCTCCAGCATGCTCGTCGGCGTCATTCGCTGTTTTCTTTTGGGCGTCGCTGCGACTGCAGTCGACGTCTGCTTTGTCTTTGAGAGCCCCACCAAATCCTTGCTCGAGTACAGACTAGCCTTTAGGCCATAAGGATTGCTCGAGTCAATGTTGAGACACGTATACACATCAGGTTTGTAATAAATGGATCCGTCTGATGCTGTACGTGGAGCAAGCCCAAGCTCGATCAGCTCATCGAGCACTCTTCTCACATCCTCCAGATCAGAGAAATCCTCGGTATAAACACAGATGAGGTGACGGGATTGCTGAGCGGTGCCGGCGGCGGTGTATGTGATTGTTACTGGCTCTGCTGGGGCGACTTTGGCGGTATCTCCTAATCTGCCATCGACCACCGCTTCAGCCACTGTACGCCAGACTCTGTTCACGTCGTCAGCGTTGGGGAAGAGCATCCACTATGGCGGAAGGGCATGTCAGCGGGTCTTCCGAGCAGTCGCAGCGTCTCCCAAAGACACACCTTTCCACACGTGACGCCGTGCCTGACTGCAAGATCCAGGATATCTTCCTTCAACTGTTCCCTCAGCGGACCGAGCTTCCTGGTGATGGAAGATTGCGCGGCACCGGGATTGCTGGCAACGATTTCTTCCTTCTCGCTGTCGAATTGGCTCAGAAGAGCACAGGCGCGGTCCATCATGGCGCTTTCGCCCGGAGAGCCCTCAAGTTCAGGGGCCCGGTGGTTGTCGATCCCCTTGCCCTCGGCCTTTACAATCGGACAAGTAATCCAGATCCATCCTGCGGTAAAGGTAGTTCTAGGAGGTAAGCGCTTGACAAACTCGTCAACCGTCTCGTTCAATTGACGTGCTGTGGTTACGCCCTCGAGTCTGTTGTGAAGCACCTGTGGAACAGACTCCGGAACAACAGTCGATGTTGTAGGGCGTGCGACGCTCTTTTCAAGCCAGTCTTCAACGAGCTGATTGGTGTCTTTGTTCTGGCTACGTGATTTCAACCGCTTTTGAACTTTGTTTGTGCCTGTGCAATCGGGTATTGTAAGTGCTGAACGCTCATCATCATCTTTCAGATCCGAGGCAACCGACCGAGAAAGTCTGAATCATCACTAATGTAACCTCTGAAAGGCACAAGCCCGAGATCTGCCATCATGGCCGTTCACGAAGTTGGATAATTATCCGGTGTGAATGGCACCATGATGGAGCGGCGGGTGACTTGACGACATCTTCGGTGGAAGGCACTCAGGCGTCCCAGGCAGGCACGACCGACCACCCTCGGAGCGGTTAAAGTGGGGTGCCACTTATCCGTAGTGTTTCTAGAAAGGAAGAAGTAAAGTATTGTGATTGGGAGAGTTCGGCTATATAGCCATCTTCAAATGAATCAAATCAAAGAAGTAGGAGGGATCCTGAGACGGTGAATGCTGCAAGTGTTTGGAGAAAGAGCAGTATCTAGGCGAGGCAGGAGCAGCATGCAATTCAGGATATTGGTGTGACATGGGAAGGTATGATCAGATTCAGGTTGATTTGATATTCTTCCTCTGCTGCAACTTCAGGAGTTGACGCCGGCTAGTTATGTACATCCGGCCCAGTCTTGCGAGTGAGTGTTGCCAATGTGAGTGACAAGGTGGTTGTCAACAAGCACATGTCAGCAACACTTCCCCATAACCATTATGCCCGCCCTTTCCAAGTATCATGCACCGGCAATAAGTACCTGCTGAACTTGCGGACGTAGAGTATCACCATCGGATAAGACCTGCGAACGCGCTAGAAGCCCGCATGATTCAGTGCGACATCAACCAGACATCCCAAGAGAACATTTGAAAGCAGAAACACGACAAGAACATCACGCCACAACACGGGGCACAGACAAGAGACACAAGAAAAAAAAGCCAGGAAACAATGCAATCATTCGCATATCCACTTGAATGTAACTCTTCTGTTTAAACCTTTGCTCGTAAACTCGTGCCCGCCAACACAATCCGCGCCGCCAAAATGGTGCAAGCACCTGCCAACGCCATGACCCCTCCAAAGATCTGTAGCCCGGTGTATTTCCCGTCCCACTGTGTGACCAACTCACCACCAATGGGGTTACTACACAACGCGGCAAACGAGATGATGGCAAACACGGTGCCATTCCTGACGCCGATTTCCCTCACATCCGAGATTTGCGCGACCAGTGACGGCGCCAGAGAGACAAAGGATCCGCTGCCGAAACCGTAGAGGGCGGCAAAGACGATAATGGGGGCGTTGGAGGCCGCGGGCATCCAGAGCCCTAGTACTATTATTCCTGTAAATGCCATCATGATAGTCATGACGTTGTAGCGGCCCAGCTTGTCGGCTGCAATGCCGGGCAGCACACGACCAAAGAATGATGCTCCGCTGAGAATAGGGATGAGATATTGGGCCAGGCGAGGCGACATGCCGAGTGAGATGGCCTCGAGAATGATGTAGTTGATGGGCAAGAACATGGCGAAGAAGAAAAAGAAGCTCCCAAGCACTGTCAGCAGGTACGGTGTCTCCTTGAGAGGACGGACGAATTCCATCATGTTGAAAGGCTTTGGTCGCGTCGGCAAGCGTGACTTGACAGTCAAGTTGGCGATTATCATGAGGCCCAGAATGAGGAATCCACAGACGCGCATCGTCCAGCCAAACCCAATTTTGGGAATAAGCTCAGTGACCATGATTGGGAACACCACACCGCCAGCTGAGGAGCCGGCGGCCATGATGCCGAATGCTGCGGCGCGTCTGCGGAAGAACCAGGTGGGCATCACGCTCATTGCTATCGAAGGTATTTAGTCATGCATATCGAGCAAGCACACTAAGATGCGACAAACCTGGATAGAAGCACATGCTCGCGCCGGCGGCACTGCAGATGCCTTGAGACAGCATGATCTGGTAGTAATCCGTGGCCAGACTAGCCATCATGATTCCAAACACGTGAAGACATGTCCCCGTTAACAAAATGTACCTGGGTCCATAGCTGTCGAAGAAGTATCCGATAAAAGGGCCCAGGAAGAACATGAGGAACGTCTCCATCGACGGGATCCATGATACCGTGCTGGGACTGTCTCCTCGCAGTTGGTGTGTCTCGTAGTACTCCTGGAAGACCCCGATGCAGTTGATCCAGCCAAAACTGCAAAACATGCAGCAAAAAGCGCCCAACACAACCAACCAGGCCTCTAACCCGCCATCTGGATTCTCCCTTGGATCAAACGCCGGACGAGGTGCAACAGGTGCAGGGAATCGTTGCTCATCCTCGTCTCCGCCAAGTGAAATCTTCTCGGCCGTAACAGAGTCACTTTTCTCCTCATCGCCGAACACGACTCCCTCGGGGCCTTCGAAAGGCAGCTCCGATTTTGAGCCCATGATGGTGTCCTGGAGCGACGATTGCGAAGACTTTGATGCGAAACTGTGAGGCGCCATTTTGCTAAGATGGTTGAAGAAGATAGTCGCTGGGTAATGTGAAATAACCGGGTAACAACACACAACCACAAAGTGTAATTGATGGCAGAAGGGTTGTAACAATCGAGATGCCGTCTCTCTGCCCTGCGATTGACCGAGAATTACGAGACTGAGGGCTGGGTCGGCAGAAGATATAGGAAGACTGCGAAAAAGAAGCAGCACCGGAGAAGAAAAGTGGCGGGGTGGGCAGTGGTGTACAAGTAGTTAAAGAGCGATCATCATACTAATCAATCAACCTACCTCCTAAACATGCTAACTTCTCCGCCTACGATTATCCCGGGAAAATGGCTGTGGTACGTGATGAGCGCGTCCCTACTTTTTTGCCGCATGTCTTTCGGCCGCAAAAGTCGCACATACAAAAGCTCGCGGCAAGTGGGCAGGTATGCAAATCCCCCTCCTCCACTGCGTCCGTAACCTCTGAATGGACAGCCTTTTGAAAGTGCCGCTTTACAGCCTGCTCCATAGATACACCTTCTCTTCCTGACAGGCTTCTTCTACCAGTAGTCTGTAGGAGTGCATTCGGGTTTCCATCAATCGATCAAATCGAAGCCAGTTGTTTTTTTGCCAGAAGGGATTTCGTGCGTAAACTATGAAGATTGCGGAAGGGGGGGAACTGTCCGCCTCGATGCGAAACGTCGACCAGTCGGGGGTGACTGACCGCTGCAGATCAGATTTCGCTCATCAGCCTTGACTCGGGAATTTCGGGGGGGCACTCTTCTCACAAGAGAGTCTCATCAATTGGTCCAAGGAGCGCATGTCGATGCAAAAGAGAGAGAAAGTATCTTCCACACCAGCTTGGTGTAGTAGGGTTGTAATGTATGTGTGAAATGTAAACGAGAAAACGTGATGGAAACTGCTATGCGCGCTAGAAAACCGCCCTGCTTGATATGCGCAAAGAAAAAAAAAAGGCCATGCCATGCCTGTTGTATGCCCATGCAAGTGTCGTCAAGGTCGTGTAACTATTATAATTTAGTATGTGCAAAAGAAGGGGGACAGCACAGTATCCACTTGTATCACCTCCAGTTCGCTACTCCTCATGCCCAGCTCCGTTCTGTCAATCAACCAGACGATCAAGCTCACATGTCAAGCAGCTCTTCAGCGTAGTGATCCAGCTCAATGATTCTGAATCGATCACCCCACTGCTTCTGCCACGAGGCTTTCTTGTAGGCCACATTGATGTTCATGCTCCAACTAACAAGCTCGACCTTCCATCCCTTCTTCAGGGCACGTTCGGCCATCTTGAGAAAGCCGTCTGAATACTCTGCCTGGGCACCGTCACCAGTGGCCAGGACCATGGTAGAGGGCTTCTCGGCGTCGACAATGGACTCCATCATTTTCAGGTGGAGAATCTCGTCGACACCTTGTTCAATGAACTTCTCCTTAGCAAAGACGGGAGCAGTGGTACCCGTTTCTGAGCCACTGCCGCCGCTGTCTGCTCCAGTGCTGGTGCCATTCTTGTAACCGCCGCTACTACGCTTGCGCGACTTCTTTTCATGCTCCTGAAAGAACTTCTGGCGCTCGGTCAGCTCTCGCGCTTTGTAGACCTTGTCCAGAATGTCGCATTTGTATCCGACACGGCGAGCGACGTCAAAAGCGGCGATATCGGGCTTTGAGCCAACCAGGCATCGTTTGGCGACTGGTCTGCGGCGCTCCATGAGGAGAGCCAAGGCATCGAAGGACAGGTCCACTTTAGGAACATGTACATATTGCGGAATGCCGCGAGCGCGCTTGAGTTGATCGTGAAAGCCGATGAAGATGTTTGAGGCGTCGACAAAGACGTGAATGCCGTTGGGGTCACGCGAATGAGTGATGGAGTTTGCGGGACTGACGAGACTGGCTCGGTCCTCGTAGAACTCGGAAATAATCTTTAGGAGCAGAGCCCAGTTACGATCTTCGCCAGAGCGAATGGTCTTGGGCTGGATTGCCACACGGTGTTTCTTGCTGGGAGTCTCGTTGGCCTTTGGCATGTTGTGGAAAGGAACTGTGTTGACGTCTGCGGTCTTGAGAGGCGTCGTGACTGTGCGTACGGGCTGTACGGAGGCGGGAAGAAGAGGAGAAGACTTTGCGAATGGCGTCGAGACAGGCCATCTCTTCTTGAAATCTTTCTGGTGTTTGGACTCTGGTGTCTTTGGCAGAGAGTCCACATGTCCTCTGGGAAGAGAGTCGAAGTGTAAGCCTTTAATGGGCTGTTTCTCCTCTGCTGGCTGCGGCTTGGCTGGAGCTGCTGCAGGATTGTCGCCAAACAGTCCCGGCTTACGTGATTCTCCCGGTGGACAAGCAGCTTTGCCGACGAGCTCAGCAGAGACAACATGGTTGCTGGCCTTGCGAGCAGGTGTGTCGTACACGTTCTCGTATCCGAGATGCATCCCAGGCTCGTCAACATCGCTCACCGACTTGTTGGCGCCGGCAGCGAGCCTCTGCTCCCTCTCCTTTTTGTTTTTCTTCTTGCGCTGTTTCTTGGACAGCTTCTTGACGTTGTCAGAGTCGTCGTCCTCCAAGGGTGCGTAGTCGGTGAGATCGCCAGCATTGACCTCATCCTTCCACTTGACGTCGCCCTTGCGAGTGCCTGGGGTACCATAGGCTGCGCCGTCACTAGCGTAGTCAGCCTTCCCGGGCACGCGCTGCTGGAGAGTGGGCGAGGTTTTGGCGTTGACGGGCAGCTTTGGGGCAGGCGAGGGGCCTGGAGTGCCCAGGTAGTCCCAAACCGGTGCAAAATCGCCTAGCGATACGTTTTTGACCGAATTAAACTGCTGCAAAGGTGAAGCAAGCGGCAGGGACGAAGACTCGTTCATACTTGCACGGGTGGTGATTGGCGGACGCGCAGCAATCTGGGCACTGGCCGGCGTCATGGTGTTGATGAATTCGAGGACTTGGGAGAAGTCCCAATTGCTCGTTTGTGTGGAAGCCATAGCGAGACCTGTATTTTCTTTAGAGCAGTCAGGCCGGCCTGAGACCGCGGTGGCAACGACAGTGGATGACGGGTTGTCGTATCAGTAGCGATGGCGGGAAAATGGTGAGCGCAGCTCGAGAGGAGGAAGGAGGGAGGTGAGCAGACAGTAATAGGGATCCGGAACCCTCATAATAGTACGAATAAATAGGAGAGTGAGTGGTGGTTAACTGGGCGATGCCATGTAATTATGGCTCGGCGTGTGAGTTGGAGCTGGAAGGCGAGACAATGCAGTCATGGCTCGCCCCACCACGCCGCCACTACCGTAGCTTCCAAAACACTCTGGACCCTTACACTATTGTACAGGTACAACACCAAAGACATCATTCGCGAGCTTTCGATCAACGGCAATCTAGATTACATCGGTTGCAATTATCCTAGTACCTACCTTAATAACATTCTCGTGCTTTTGTTCATATGGAAGGAAGGTGGCACTTTCGAGCTGGAGTCGGCAAGGACGCGCGAAGCCTTGTAGCATTCACGTGAAGGAGCATCAGACAATTGACCACGTCTCTGAACAGTCTTACACAACCATATTCAAGACTGCGTATCAGCAACAGCAGGCGTGTACAGCCGTATATAGAGATAGACCAAGTCCGGATGATAGACGGACTTCTGCGTCGAAAAGCCTCGGGTATCCAACCCAACTCCAGACAATCATCTTCCACTACCATGCCTTGACCATATCCAACACCGACAACCACCAAGAACCGTCATGTCCGCGGACTTTTGGGCCGGCTATATCAGTGGAGCCGCCGGAATAATAATCGGCAACCCCTTGGATATAGTCAAAGTGAACCTGCAACGAGGAGGCTCCGTTAATAACACCATAGCATCATCGCCGCAACCTTCTGCCACATCTGCAACGACACAAAATGCAGCCAGATCTCTTTCAACCCTCCTCAAAGGCACCGCGGCACCCATTCTTGGCTACGGAGCCCTTAATGCCCTGATGTTCATGACCTACAACCGCTGCATGGGCCTTCTAGACCAAGATCCTGCTCAACCAACCTCTTTGTCCAAAACCTGGGTCGCTGGTGCTTTGGGCGGGCTAGCTACTTTTGTTGTTTCGGCGCCTACCGAGCTGATCAAGTGTAGAGCGCAGGTCAGCGGAGGTGATGCCTCCTTGTCTTCGTGGAAAATTGCAAATGAATTGTGGAGGGAGAGGGGGTTGAAGGGGTTATATTGGGGTGGTGCAGTGACGAGTGCGAGGGACAGTATCGGTTATGGTTTCTAGTAGGTCTTCTTCTTCTTTCTTGTTCTTAGTTGTCACCCTTTCTCTCTGGCGATGCAAAAACACAAGACTAAGACGGACCCACAGCTTCTGGTCCTACGAACTAAGCAAAAGAGCCCTGATCACCCAAAGTTCAGTACATGAGACTGAAACCATCAATACCAACAAACAGCAGCCAGAATGGATGACCATTCTCCTCTGCGGCGGCATCGCAGGCGTAGTAACCTGGGCTTCAGTCTTTCCTCTAGGTACGTTTCTTCTACCTCTCCTTCATGAGAGATAATGGCCATCCGCTATCAAAAAGCCCTGCTGATCCTAACTGCTCTCTCACAGACGTCATAAAAACAAGGGTACAAACCCAAGGCATTTCCTCAACAACAAGGCCAGCAGCATTAATCTCGCCACCATCAGGAGAGCATTCACAATTGCTTGAAACTACTCCCCATTCAACAGAACCATCACAATCACGTCGGTTGACCGCAACGCAGATAGCAAAGCAAGCTTATCGTGAAGAGGGACTGTCCGTATTCTTTCGAGGACTAGGCGTCTGCAGCGTCAGGGCGTTCTTTGTCAATGCTGTGCAATGGGCCGTGTACGAGTGGATGATGCATATTTTGCTCAGACAGGATGTCAACAAGTACGTATGAAGAAAAATCAAAGAGCTTTGGTTTGCCTCATCGGGAGACGAAGCTCTTACAGGAATTAGGATAGCGAAAATGCACCTTTGTTCTGTCTGAAATGAGAAGTGTAACGTGACTGATCTGAAATTGAGCACTGCAACAGAATGTATGAAGATCCTTGATGCTACCGATCGTCAAGAAGCTGCTGGCATGCATAAATGCGGCCTGAGCATATGATAGAAGATGTTCCAAAAAGCGGTATCGGTAAGGCTGTTATTGGTTTTTGAAGACATCTTCTTCTTCGTCTTCTTTTGACGCGTCAAGAGGAAATAGAATACTTTACATGATCTGGTCCTGGGTGAGGCCCATGGGCATGCTTGTCTGCTCTTGACCCTGCATGGGGTCCACGGCAGGCTGCTGATTGGAGTATCTGACGTGGGTCAGACCAAGAGGTCGACCGCCGTACTGATATCCGGAGAACTTGGCTAGAGAGAGTTTGTCAGAACACAACTCGAGGGATCCACGTGCAAGGTGTCTTACTAATAGCAGTGTTGGCATCCTCGACGCTGCCGAACTGGACCACACCGGTTCCGCGAGAGCGCCCATTGGGCTCGTATTGGATCTCGGCACGCTCGACCTTACCGATGGTAGTGAAGAGTTCGACCAAATCCTCGTTGCTAGTCGACCAGGGCAACTGCAGCATATCAGCGATGTGTCACCCAAACCACAAGAGTCGTTGACTTACGTTGCGGACGTAGATGATGGGACCAGGCTCGCCGCCGGAGGTTGCAAAGTCAGTGAAGGGGTTAGGAGGTGCGGGAGCAGCAGGAGGGCCACCCTGGAAACCACCAGGAGGTCCGCCAAAGCCGCCGCCAAAGCCACCACGACCGCCGAAGCCGCCACCACCGAATCCGCCACGACCGCCCATGAAACCGCCGCGACCACCAAATTGCTGGCCCCCGAATCCGCCACGACCGCCCATGAAGCCTCCGCGGCCACCGCCGAAGCCAGGTGGGCCGGCGAAACGATCCTCTCTGACCTCCAAAACACGGCCATTCCAGTCATAACCGTTAAATTGCTGAATGGCAACCTGCGCGTCATCGGGATTGTCAAAAGCAACGATACCGGATCCCTTCATGCGACCGTCAGGGGTCATGTGAACATCAGCGCGTACAACAGTACCGGTGTGAGCTGCGAGTATCGTAAGTAAGCTATTGTTCGGTCACGACTGAGCGTAAAGACTGACCAGCTTGACGGAAGAGATCTTTAAGATCTTGCCAGCCGACAGTGTAGGGAAGCTGGGAGACTGATCAGTATCGCAACGTCAAGGGAAACAAGATTCGACCAACGTTGGAGACGTAGATTTGACGGCCACCGCCGCCAGCCATCATGCCGGGACCGCCGTGGCCACCGCCCATGTTATCGTAGCCGCCGCCAAAGCCGCCGCGCATGACACCTCCAAAGCCACCACGAATATTGCCGGGACCTCCGTGACCGCCACCTTGACCACCGCTGCTGAAGCGGGGCTCTGCTTCGCGGTCCTGTGAGATGAGACATGAGCTGACAAGGTCAGTCCTTCAAGAGTTACATGAGACGTACCTCGCGCACGTAAACCAGACGACCCATCAGGTTCTGGTTTGAGAGGGAGTTGACCGCGTTCTGAGCCTGATCTCTTGTTGCATATTCCACAATTCTGCACACAACAGTTAGTCATGGGCCGAATACCAGCAGCTTCAGAAGCAAGAACTTACCCGCATCCCTACAATCACCCAGAACATAGTCCTTTCCGTCAATCCAATGTCCACAAAAAATTACCAAGCCAGGGAAACCAGCCAAAAAAAGATCATAAGCCCACCTTCGACATTCCATTTGGGAGAAGCAAGACATCGGCGAAGATCACCTCACCGGCTGGATGCAGTCAGAAAAAGCCCACGGCAGTTGTGCTCGGTGTTCCTCACCTTGGCGCATAAAGTCCTTGAGGTGGTGCCACTTGACGTCGTAAGAGAGGTTGCCGACGTAGACACGACGGTCCTGTTGAGAGTGCTCGCGCACGTTGTGCATCATTTGTTCTTTTGCGACCACACGGTCTTCGAAGCTCCTGGGGGCAGGTGCAGCGGAACCTCCTTCGCGATCGGCGTTATTGTTGTTATTGTTGGTATTGTTGGCAGCGTAGCCGGGAGCGGCAGCGGATCCGTTGACAGGAGAGCGGGATCTGCGGTCAGAGCGCCTGTAGTCGTCGCGGGAGCGCGAGCGGGATCTGGAGTCGTAAGAGCGACGGCTGCGACGGGGACTGCGAGAGCGACGGGGACTGCGAGAACGACGGCGCGAACGGGATCTGTCACGCTGGGTGGGATCAGTACGCTGCCTCAGCGGTAACTGTTTGGAATCCGACGAAGGTGTCATTGATGGAAGGCGGGCAGGCAGGCAGGTAGGTGTGAGGTGATTGATGGGGTTCAAACAGCACAACCGACTTTGAATCTGCGGCTCAGGATACGTCTCATAATCCTTTGCAAAAAGAGATTCTAGGCTGCCGCCGGGCGCATCAAACGAGAGGTCGAGTGAGGCCAAAGTGAAGCCGATGTGAGCATTCGCGATGCAATCGCCAGCAGTGCAAGCTCACAGCCTTGTTTTTATCTTCCAGCGCGCCTTCCCAGCACACGCTGCCAACAAGCCCGTCGCAACTGCACGATTTCTTTTTCGAGCTCCATCGTAGCTTCCTCTTTTGACCGCAACTCGATCCAGTGCTTGAGACCCACACGGCAGCTGCCCGCCAACCAACACTGCAATTCAATGCCGACGACCGCGCGACACTTGAACAACAGCGACAACAACGGCAACAAAAAATGCTCTGGACTTACACTCTCGCGGGGACGGTATGTATCCGAGTCTGTTTGCTAGGTGATAAGCCTTTGGGGAGGACGAGTTGACGGAAAGGTGAGTCGGGGGTTAGGGAACATACCACCCATTGTACGGGCAACAGCTGGATAGAGGTTGAGCTTTCAAGCGCCGAAGAGGAGCTACGACAATAGAATGAATGACAGGGGGGTTTGCCTAAAACGCACTTCCGCGTTAGAAGATGCACCAATGAATGCGAGCAGTGGGCGACGAGTCTTGAGGGCTGGCTAAACCGGCCAAAGTAGTGTAAAAGCTACGCGAGTAGGTATCGGAGCCCCCCTTGGGAGAGTAAGCAAGCAAGCAACCAACCGCTTCTCACGCTTCTGATCGCCCGATGCCTCTCGTCTCGACACGCCTACACCCACACAGAGGCCGCCTCAGCATTCCCAACAGAGCAAGCAGTTCTCCGACCTCAAGCCTTGACCAAAGACCGAGCCCCCAAAGTCCGTGAGTCGCCCAACCAAAGTCACCAAGGTGCTTCAGCACTCACCTTGATAAGCGGGCGCGTGATCGGCTGGCGTTCGATGCAAGCCTTCGGGATCTGTGTCAGTACAACAAACGCGCCTCAGATTACGTTGATGAATGTGGAGTCGTTGTGTAAAGGCAAGAAAAGCTGGGAACTGCGATGCGCGCGTGAAGGTCGCAGACTCGAAGGCAACGTGGGGACTGGCCGCGGCTCAGCCCGTTCCTAAGAACCACGACCACCGCACCGTACGGCTGTGGAGTAGTGCGTTTGAAGCACAAACACTAGACGAATAGCTTATCGTTCGCCTGGAGAATTGTTTATCCTCGCATGCATACCATATCATACTCCATGAGAAGTGGTGACGTTAGATGGTTAGGAAATACAAAAGTGACTGAAGCCTGATGAAGCTTTGGGAAAGCTCATAGATTTACTCTACCATACCACCACATTACTACTACATGTAGGCTTAAGCCTTGGCTACATATATGCATGCCATTACTGCGTGTTTAGAATGGCTCTGTACAGAGCGATAACGACCGATTTACATTTCGTTCGACATGGGATATTGGACCAATCAGAGGAGGAAAGTTACCAGGTATGCTTCGCCTGAGTGCGTGCGGAGTCTTGATCACGAGAACCCTCTGATAAACGCCTGCCATATGCCATGCTGGTATATATCTTGCGGACTTCCTTGACGGCCAAATGCTCTAGACAATTGTCTCGAGCTTTCTCGCGTACTCTAGCGTATTCTCAATGACCTTGTCGCTGGTCGCGAGAATATCCTTCTCGCCCAGAGCCAACTCTTGTTGCTGAGCGGGAAAGTAGATGCGTCCTTCTTTTGCGACCCAGCCGCGCGATTGGGCAAATTGGATTACGGCGCCTTCGGAATCGAGGAAGAGGAGGTTCTTTGCGTTGGAGATGGGAAGGGAATGGTAGGCGCGCTCGCTGCATGAGGCGATTTCGGAGCGGATGGTATTGACAAGGACCTTTCAATGTTTGTTAGCTTGCGGAAGCGATGCTACGGGTGCAAAATGATGGGCATACCTCTGAGAAGACAGCAAACTCTGGGCTGGGCACACTCTCCTTCTTGGTCTCGCCCCAGACGCGATCGTAGCTGCCTTCCATCAGAGCTTGCTCCAGTCGCATGGGGTACTGGATGAAGGCGTCATCTTCCAGGCGCTTCTTGCCGCCAAATGCCATCTCCAGCCCCTCAATGACGGTGTGGAAGCCGGCATAGTCTCCCTGGCTCAATAGGAGCAGCATGTAAAGGCCGGTGATTTTGCTCTGGTTTCCATGCTTATCGCCGTGACCCCATCGTTCCTGAGATAATGAGTAGAAGGGCTGAAGCTGTTGGTAGTAGCGTGTGAAGGACTCGGGGTCTCGCTGGCGGATTGAGACAAAGGCGCCGATCTCGAGCACCTCACGTGCGAGCGACAGATGGTGAGTTGATGTGGTGGGAGTTGGAACCAGGGCGTGTAGCTTGAGCAGGGAGATCTTTGCTTTGGACAGGAGCGAGGATGCGTTGCTGAGGTGGCTCTCGGACAGCGAGTGGAGCTGCTGGATCGTCTTTTGCACGTCACTTTCCGACATTTTGGCAGATGTGTGATTCTGGTCGGGTGAGAGGAGGACGTTAGGCTGATTGCGGAATGATGGAGATGAAAGAAGGCTGTGGAAGACGTGTTTGTTGATGGTGAACTGTCTCGACGGAGCGGCGATTGCTGGCGTGCATCATCATGCCAAGCCAAAACTCATGTCGGAAGAATGAATGACATGCGTTTCTGATTCGCATTTCTACATTCAATCCACTCTGTCTTTTCCACTCTGCCTCAAGAGCTAGCATTTGATTTATTTTCTGTATGTTGTACCAGCTGATACAGCTGGCGCTACGAACAGAGCTTGTCCTTTCAATTGGCGGCCTGAGGAGGGACTCTTTATCCTGATGAAAGGTGCCTATTTTCAAGGCATTCGACCTGCCACTCGCCGACTTTTGAGTCCCTACAGCCATCTCACTAACCATGCTTCAATGTTCTGGTCTATCTGAGCTTGATGGTATAGATTCGTGCTCTATTAACCTCGGGCCCACCGGGCGCGGAAGCTATTACCCGTGGGTGGATGCCGCTCCTTCGTCTTCAGCGGCTTCGGTTCCTCCACATGTCACATGGCAGTGTTTATTAGGTAGCAGGTAAGAAAATACGAGCAGCTCCATGGCATACAAAACTTGTAGGTACTCCCTTTATTACTTCGATTCCCCGCAAGTTGCTGCATCTTATTATACACTCGCTACCACCATGCCTTCCGTTGTGCTCAGCCTGCGAACTGCTGCGCATCTTGCCAGGAACGGCTCCAAGGTAATTACATGCAACTTGAACGCCGACTGTTTTCAACTTTAGTCTGACCATTGTCCAGCCTCACAGCCTTCTCCGCACATTCGCATCGTCGGCTAGGCGACCAGAAATCAACAAGGTTTACTCTTCGGCCGAGGAAGCCATCGACGATGTCAAGAGCGACAGCACACTTCTCTGCGGAGGCTTCGGTCTCTGCGGCGTGCCCGACACATTGATCAACGCTGTCAAGAGCAAGCCTTCGATCAAAGGATTGACAGCCGTCTCCAACAATGCGGGCATCGTGGGATCTGGTCTTGGTCTGCTTCTGGAATCCAGGCAGGTCAAGAAGATGATTGCCAGTTATGTCGGCGAGAACAGGGTCTTTGAGAAGATGTACCTCGGCGGCGAAATTGAGCTGGAACTCACACCCCAAGGCACGCTGGCCGAGAGATGCAGAGCAGGAGGCGCAGGCATCCCGGCCTTCTTCACCCCAGCAGCCATGGGAACCGTCGTGCAAACTGGACATCTTCCCACGTTACACAACAGCGACGGGTCAGTGGCCCAATTCTCAACGCCCAGAGACGTCAAAGTGTTTGACGGAAAGAGCTATGTCATGGAGGAAGCCATCAAGGGCGACTATGCCTTTGTCAAGGCATGGAAGGCGGACAAACTGGGCAACCTGATGTTCAGGTACGCCGCAAACAACTTCAACGGCGCCATGGCTCGCAATGCCAAGGTCACCATTGTCGAAGCCGAGCACATTGTCGACGTCGGTGACATTGACCCGGCGTCAGTCCATGTCCCTGGCATCTACGTCGACCGAGTCATCCAAAGCACAGAACCAAAGAAGATTGAAAAGGTCGTCAACGCCAAGGACCCCAGCGAGGCCCTCGACTCCCTCGGCGCCGGTGATGCCGCCAACAAGCGCGAGCGCATTGTCCGACGAGCTGCAAAGGAGTTCAAGAACGGCATGTACGCCAACTTGGGCATCGGCATGCCAATGCTGGCACCAAGCTTCGTAGACGAGAGCGTCGAGGTCCAACTCCAATCCGAGAACGGCATCTTGGGTCTGGGCGCCTACCCGCAAAAGGGCCAAGAAGACCCCGACCTCATCAACGCTGGCAAAGAGACGGTCACGCTACGACCGGGAGCGGCTGTCTTTGGCTCGGACGAGTCGTTTGCCATGATCCGCGCAGGCCGGATCCACCTGACCATGCTCGGCGCCATGCAGGTGTCGGCAAAGGGCGATCTGGCCAACTTTGCCATGCCCGGCAAGATCAAGGGCATGGGAGGCGCAATGGACTTGGTGTCCAACCCGGAAAAGACGAGGGTGGTTGTGACTATGGAGCACACGGACAAGAAGGGAGGCCCCAAGATTCTGAAGATGTGCGAGTTCCCGCTCACAGGCAAGGCTTGTGTTTCGAGGATCATCACCGAGCTTGCCGTGTTCGATGTAGACCCTACCACCGGATTGACACTTATCGAGCATGCAGAGGGTGTCACTGTGGAGGAGATCAAGGCCAAGACTGAGGCGCCGTTCAAGGTGTCGGAGCACCTGCAGGTCATGCAGCAATGATTTGGTTCTAATAGGAAGGGCTGCTGTACAAAATGTATCCATTCCGTATTCGAACTAAGTGTATTCATGTCGATGTGATTGTAAGATGCAGCGAAAGATGCCATTTGCCAACACAATGCCTCGATTGCCATCATGAACCCGTACATCATTTGATTAGGTATGCACCAAAGAAAGTACATGTAAGCACAGACCACTTTAGATATACATGTACCGGGGGAAACTTGCGGGAAAGCAACAAAGGCACCTCCTCCGCAGACGTATTATCCAACAACACACATATATACAACAAACATCTACACACACACCATGGCACGCAAAGCAATCCAAACAGACCAGATTGTCAAACTCATCGTCGGCGCCGGGCAAGCCTCGCCCTCACCGCCCGTCGGACCTGCCCTGGGATCCAAAGGTGTAAAATCAATGGACTTTTGCAAGGTATAAAAAAGAAGAAAAGAACCCACCATTCCCCAATACTGCCTACCTGTCTCCCTCCCACCTTTGCAAAGAAAGAAAGAAATAAATAAATAAAGAAAACAAAACAAAAACAAAAGAAAGAAAAAAGAAAAGAAAAAATGGCTGACAGACGAAACAACACAAAACAGGAATTCAACGCACGCACAGCACACTACCTCCCAGGCACGCCCATCCCAGCACGCGTCACCGTCCGCCCAGACCGCAGCTTCACCTTCCAACTGCGCACCCCACCAACCGCATCACTCCTCCTGCTCGCCGCGGGCGTGGACCCCAAAAAGAACAAACTGCGCGGCGCCGGCAACGTCGCAGGCCCAAACTCAAAGGCGGGCATTAACGGGCACGGAAAAGCGAGCGGTGGCCAATTGGAGGCTGGGAATGGGGGGTTGGGTGTCGTGGGCACGGTGAGTTTGAAGCATGTGTATGAGATTGCGAGGATCAAGCAGGGGGAGGAGAGGTTGAGTGGCCTGAGTTTGGAGGGTGTGGCGAGGAGTGTGATTGCGCAGGCTGGCAGCATGGGTGTGGTTGTTGTGCCTTGAAGAAGGAGAAGGAGAAGAAGAAGAAGAAGACGAAGAAGAAGAAGAAGAAGGGAATGTTGCGGTATACTCGAGACTCGAGAGTTTATCTGGAATAGGACATGGATGAGAGAGGCCGATGGGGATGGCCAGCGACGTGCTGAAGGCCCATGAGAAGAAAAGTGTCCAACGCCTCTCTGACGAGGCAGGAGAGGGACAGAGCAGCGTCTCTCTCTGGCCTCTCGGGAACAGAGCTCAGCACAAAGACTTTGCCTTTTCTGTCACTGTAAATATATGCATTGGGTTGGCGTTATGGTCTCCTCCCAATTGCCCATAAATAAGCACTGTTCTCACAGACAAAAACTCACAAGGATTCAGACAAAATCTTGTAAAACTGTTCATTGTTCTTAATCGGACATCTTGACATTATGCATTATACTACAAGGAAACCGAGGTTTATGCCACTGCCAGCACACAATCCGGATTTGGCCTGGCAGTCGACCCGTTGCCTCGTCTCCTGATTCTGATATTCATACTCTGTCCATCCACCGTGGAACCGTATTATTCTGTCTACTCCACTGATCCAAGGCCACTGACGGCTAACCTTGCACAAACCATGTCTCGAACCCGCGGCACCATCCCACCTCTTTTCGCGTTCGTATGCATGCCATGGTAACAATCCAAAAGGAAGAAAGGGGGAAAAAGGGGAAAAAAGGTGGAAATAAAGACAATAGTCGAAGCGAATGACTAAGAAGGGGTATAAAAAGAAAAGCATCCTGATTAAAATGCACAGTAGCACACGGCCGCCGAAGGATGTCATGGGCCAGATCCAGGTGCGAAATCTCGTTCAGGTCTCTGCCGATTATTCCAGAGAGATGTCGTCAAATGATAAAGACGGAGAAATAAGACCGAGTGCATTTAACGCCGCGCTGATGCGTAAAGGTCATGAGAAAAATGACAGACATAAAGCAAAAACTGCCCGCACTCGAAAAGACGCAATGCCAGGACCGACGCATCTCACGACTTTTGTTGATAGTACTCGTTATCCGAGGTAGAAGCCAGCGTGTCGCCTTCCCAAGATTCGTCAACAGGGCTTCTGGCACCGACCGAGGGGCTTCTGCTTGACGAAGCCACGGATGATGAAGACCCGATGGTCCACTCATCTCCGCTGTCCATGGCAAAGCCGGCGGGATGGAAGTCATTGTCGGCAAGATCGGCAAGACCATATTCGTGTCTCTCTCTGGCCTCGCCAACCTCGACATAGTCGTAGTCCCAGCGGAACATTTTTCCAGGCTGCAGTCTGGGCAGGAACTTGCCCTTGGCAATGTAGTAAGCGCCGGCCGAGAGCAAGCTGCCTCCAACGAGATCGACGGCGTAGTGGTGAGACAAGTACATGGTGGACCACCAGAGCCAGCCAGTGTAGATGATGAAGAGCGGGCGAAGCTTGGGGAAAGTGTGGCTCATGAACAGGGCTTCGATGGTGGCGCACCCGGAATGCAGCGAGGGGAAGGCACCGAAAACCATAGGCGAGGCGGTGAAAGTAGAAGTGTACAAGTCAATACCAAAGAGCTTGTCGATTGCGGCCAGACCGGCGGGAGAGCCTTGCATCGAGTAATTTGCGGGAGCCAGGCCGTACATGTTCTCGTACCAAGGAGGCGAGCAAGGGAAGCACAATTGGATCAAGACGCCTGTCAGGTTCATATATCCAAAAGCTCTTGCAAAGGTGGGCGTGGTTCCGGGAGGGCCAAACAAGAACATCAGGCCAGAACAGACAAAGGGGGCGCCGAAATGAGTGATGCCGTAGGGAAGCCAGGCGAGCACATCGAGGACGACAGCTTTGTGGGCCGAAAGGATGTTGCTCAGGTTCGCACCGTAGAGGATGTTCTCGAGGGCAGGCAGCACGCGGACCCAGATGGGCGGTCTGTATTCACCAGAGATGAATCTGGGGAGCGAGTCGTCAGTTGATGAAAGCAATGAACAAAAAAAAGAAAGAGACTTACTGGCAAGAAAAGAAAAAGAACAGCCAGGCAGCTATCGGCAAGAAGGGCAGGAAGAACTGGCGCGTGATGGGCAGCAGCAACGACAGCATCAACAACGTGGCAACGGCAGTCTTGACCATGGGACCGGGCGATTGGATGACACAGAGCGAGAAGATGCCGACGATGGCCAGCAGAATGTATTGGGCATCGTAGACAGACCACTGGTGATCGCGTAAAGAGCGAAGCGTGTCCTTGGGGTTGAAACTGGTTTGCAGGGACGAGATGGACGAGGAAGGCGCCTGGTGACTGCGGATCTTTGAGCGTGTGCTGCGGAACTTGCGACGCAGACGATGCGGCAGGATGGTCGGTAACGACGGCAAGAACTTGTTGCGTGTGAAGAATCGTTGCGTCGAGGGCGAGTCGAGGTCATCGGCGTAGTTGCTCATGTTGAAGGAGGCCTCGCGTGTGCGTGCACCCTTTCCTCGGAAGGGGCGATGCTAAGAAGACGGAAGGCGGTGTTTGTTGTTGTCTTTGCTATAACTAATAAGAAGACAGGACACGCGGGTTTTGTTTGGGGGGGTTGAAGGGAAGAGGAAAGAGATGATGCACAGGGCTCACGCAAAATGCTGCTCTTAGGCTTTACTTGGGCAGACAGGGACAGTTATCAAGTAGTAACCGTCACTTTACTTCTGCCAGCCAACCGGCAGCCGGCAACTCCAAGCGCGCCCGCCGCTCTCCCGTCTCGGGCGTTTAAATTGCGATCATGGAAAGCACACCGATTTCCATCATTCCACCCAGCCTATCTGTGACGCTATGCGTTTTACTTCTATCCGCTATTCAACATTTGCGTATATGTAGACATCACTCGTATCAATCATATACAAATCCATCCTGTGAACAAGACTCCTTCTCCTGAACGTGCCATCCCTCGATCCTTCTGACATCGGCCATGACTACTCTGACCGGAGAGCCTCGGAAGCTGACAGATCCGTCACCCAGAAACTCTCCTTCAGCCTTCCTCCAAGCCTCGCCGTCATGCCAATAAACACAACTCACTGAAAAGTCATGGCATCAGACATGCCATCTTTACGTCTGCCTGTCCATCGCGTGTTCCCACTGCCCTGCCACGATCGCGTGGGCTCTCCTGTCCAATACGGTTTTCCTACCATCTAATCACCAATTTCCTTGCAAGCGCGCTTGATGTGAACGCCCAACGAGTCTGAGTGGACCCTTTCGTCCAACCAAACCCCCCACAGAACCATAGATTTTCGTCTTTCGATGAACCGTTCCCGTTTTCCTTGAACCAACCACAGTGCACTGCCTGCCTGACTCGGACAAATCAAATGTCCGCTTTATGCAAGATATGCAGCTTTTTCTGCCGCTCTGTGTTTCACAATCAAGGCCGACTGGTTGCAATCGATTGCGATGCAAGCTTGTTCGGTTGCTTGGTTAAGTTTGAGGATTGATTCATCACAAAACATGGCTTTCCAACCCAACATCATTCCCTTTGAACGCTGAGGGGAAAAGGTTTATCACCTCGGCACTTTTACCAAATACCAAGCCATCTCTCGCATCAAATCCGAGAAACGAAAGAGGGAAAAAAATCTCTGCTCCCGTTGAAAGATGGAGAACCAAAACACAGATAATTGGCGAGGTGGATACTGTAGTCGGAATAGAGAACTGCAGTACAATAGTACCTGGTCGGCCATCGGGTCGAAATTTTTTTTTGAATGAATCCCTCCGAACCGGAAAATCGGATGCAATCTCAGGCCGAAATTGCTTTTATGCGCCTACCCTCTTTCATCCTCATAACTACCCAACCATTTTGTTTTCTTCTTCTTTTCTTTTTTTCCCTTTTATGCATTGACAGAAACGCAGGTACCAAGAAAATGTCAAAACACATCCTGTCGTGTCACAGCAAGCGACCAGGATCCAGTCAGGAAAAAGCCGCAGCGTGTCACACACGTGCCAAAGTGCTGCCAGATCTGCATGTCTGCTTCGAATTCGATCTTGCCTGCAGAGAGCTGCGACTACTGCTCACCTGCAGCTTGATTGTATTGTAGCAGTACTTCGTTATGATGATGTTGCTCGTGTGCGAAGCACTCGGTCGCCGAAACGAATGCCTAGCCATGCCCAGTGTGTCTTCATCGAGCGATAGGTCAGGTAATCCTCTCAGTTCGCAGCACCCTACTTAGGGAAGCTTCACTACCTACCTTTTGGAGACGCATCTTGACAATGTAAGTTGACTGCGCATGGCCAGAGTCTGCCTGTGACCGATCCCTGAAAACCAGCTCTCTCGTTCACAACTCAAAGCGCAAAATTCTAGTAGAGTAGGTCTAGTTGAGCAAATATCCGTGAGAAAACATCACTTCTTTAGAGACGCATCTTGACAATGTAAGTTGATTGCGCATAACCAGAGTCTGCCTGTGACCATTCCCTGGAAACCAACTCTTCCATTCACCACTCAAAAAGCGCAAAATTCTAGTCATAGTAGGTAGGTCTATTGAGCAAAGATCCGTGAGAAAACATGACCTTGCTTGCTCAGAGGAACCAAACCATATGAACCGCAAACTGCCTCACGAAGAGAATGTTCTCATCATAGTCCCCCCCCCCCCCCCCCCCCCAGACCCAGGGATATAAAGTCGCATCCTAGTACCAGTATCCTCTCCATTTCTTCTTCTATACTCTTACTCTTCTTCATCCAAGCAAGCAAGCAAGCAAGCAAACCAACATAGCCTGCAAAAAACCCCAGCTCCCAGCTCAAAAACATCTCCTGGCACCCACAACCACTACAAGAAAAGAGAAAGAAAATGAAAGCCTCAACCATGCAAATCCGCGCTCTTAGCGCCCTGCTCGCACTCCTCTCCTACACGGCAACAGCAGCACCGCTATTCCCAAACAGCACCAACACCGCCAACAGCAACAACAACAACAACAACAACATCAGACCCTCAGAAACCGTACAACCATGCAACAGCGGAATGCCCGAGGTCAACGACATCATCAACGCCAACCAGCGGGCCATAAGCTCCATTCTGCATCACCAGCACACCGTGACAACCAGCGCCGCCGACAGGGCCATGAGCTCTATTGGCCATCACCACTACACTGTGGTCACCAGCGGCACCGCTACTTATACGTCTAGTAGCACTGAGTCTTTTGCGGCGGCAGAGACTGGATGACACCGCCGCTGCCGCCGCCAAAAGAGATTGGTGGGGCTGACGATGAGAAGAGCTTTCCCTCTCACTTGGGGATTCGTCGGGGATCCAAAGCGATCCTTTTTTTTAATTCCTCTCTACCTGGACAGCCTTTTTTTTTTTTTTTTTTTTAATTTTTTTTCTCCTTTTCTTCTCTTTTTTCTCTTTTTCTTCTTTGCTTCTCTTTTCCTTCTTTTCTTCACTTTTTCTTCTTTTTCTTTTTCTTTTTCTTCTTTTTCTTTTTCTTTTTTTTCTTTTTCCTTTTTTTTCTCTTTTTCTTCTTTTTCATCTTGTTTTTTCTTACATTTGGTGTCAAGCGGAGAGGGATTAGGATACAGACAGACAGACAGACAGACAGACAGACAGACAGACATACAGACAGAAATAAGAGTACAAACCATACAAGTACTTTAATGAACAATTATCTGCATGGAAATTCCAAGTCCGTCACTCCTTCCACAATTTAACACATCTGTATCAAAAAAGGAAAAAAAAGGGAAGAAAAAGGAAAATAACAACGGGGGGCAGGTACAAAATCTTGCTACCTATATAACAAAATGTGTCATTCTGCTGTTCGATCGCTGGGTTGCCCTTCAAAGCAAAGGGCTTTACAAAAAAAAAGCAATAAAAAACATCATCGTCCTCCGCCTAAGAAGTGAATTAAAAAACAAAAAAGACAATAAAGCATATTAAAACACCCCTCTCTATCCTTCTCGCTTACCCGTGTCGCCCCCGAAAAATACATCATAAAACAAGTCATATGCCGCTTTGAGGGCTCGCCCCATTCTGGTTTCACATAATAATAGTCGTTCCGCATTTCTGCCGTTGTCGTAATATCGATCGTCTTCATATGCTCGTGACATGGTATTCTCAGATTCAATGACTTTCAAGCCAAGCATCTAGGCTAGCATTGAACAAGGCATCACCGGGACCGCCGTAGATGCTTGGATTGAAGTCGAGCATATCGTCAGATCCCATGAAGGCACTCTCGCAAACAGTGGCAGCAGGTTGTAGCGTCGCCTCTGGCACAGCATCAAGAGGCGAGAATTGATCGTGCTCGGTGGCAGGCGGTGAGGGGTCTTGGTCTGCTTGTTCCATGGGCTTAGAGTGAAAGCTGAAGGAGTTGTCATCTGCGCCAAAGGGAGCGCTGGGGCACTGCGAGCTTGGTGGCGGGCTATGCGGGAGCTGGGGCGGAGATGAAGCGAGAGCTGAGTCGACGGGCGCATACATGTGCCTTTTCTTTGGCGAGGCTTCACCGGTGGAGAATGGAGAAGTAGGAGGAGTGCAGTGCGAGGGCTCCTGGGTTGCGACATTCTTGTTGGCGGTGTTGAAGAAGGCTTCGTTGTCGTCGTCGGCAAGATTGGCAGCAGGGGTATTGGGACAGCTGCCCTCGCTGGCGGAAGAGCTTGCGTAAGTGAAAGCCGAGTTTCTGCGTGAGTTGAGCTCGCGTTGGTGAGCAGCTTTTTCAAGACGCTCGGCCATGTCGGTCTTGCGAGGTCTGCCGCGTCTGGCTTGAGAACGCTCGAAGCCGGGAAGAGCGCCTTCACACACTCCGCGCTGACGGTGACGGGTGAGGGCGTCCTGTCTGGCAAAGCCGTTGCCGCAAGGGCACTTGTGGGGCTTGTCACCGCTGTGGATCTTTGCATGGCGCTTCAGGTCGTGTTGACGCACAAAGCATTTGCCACAGTGGTTACACCTGAATTGCCGGTCACCGAGATGAGTCTGAACGTGGGCGCGAATGTTCTCCTTGCGGCCGAACTTCTTGTTGCAGCCATCGAAAAGACACGTCCACTTTCCATCCGTATGGTCTTGGGGGCTGATGAACTGCTGCACATGGTGCGGTGAAACGCCCGTGTCTTCGATGGTTGCATCAATCTCGAGAGACTGCAGCATGGCCTCGCGTGGCGACACCCGGGGCGAGTCAGAGTAGTAGCCCGACAGCATCAGGGAATCGTGGGCAGGTGAGACGGCTTCGTAGACGGTGGGCATTGCCGAGAACCTTCTGTCCATGGGAACAGGAGAGCTGGGGTCGGCCAACGAAGACGTGTACGAGGGCGTGCATGCGTAAGAGGATTGATTGTCGGGAAAGGGCTCCTGCACCTGCACCAGAGGGACGTTTGCGTACTGCATTGCCAAGGGCATGGGAGAAACATCGAGAAGCGGCGCTTGTTGATAGTTGGCGCACGGTGTGGTCGGGCGGGTGGCGCCAATTTGAGCCTGTGATTGAGCAAGAGGCGTTTGTGGCAGGTAGCCATATGTGCGGTAGACGGTCTGGATGTGCTGCTCCAGATTCAGGATGGCCTGCTTTGCTTGGTCGGCCGAGGCAATGTCGTGCTCCATAAAGGCGGGTCGGAAAAAGTGCTGCTGGTTAGTGTCCATGGGATAGAGTCCCGGCTGGTAAGGTCTGTGCTGCTGCGTTTCTTGCATCGAATGCTGTGATGATGGTCGTCGTTGTTGGTTAGTCGGTGTGGTTGTTGACTCCTGGTATGAATGAAGTGACATGGCCTGGTCGATGCTCAGTCCGCGCCGATGGACGCGCGGACGTTGTTGTTGTTGTTGTCTCGACGGCCCAGTCATGGTCGGCACCTCGAGCGAGTTCTGCCTTCGGTGCTGTTGGCGTCGTCGTTGGATGCTCGAGGTCGAGGAGTGTGTTGACAGCATTATGGTAATTGAAAGATTGAGTCCGGATGGGGGGTGGTTGTCGATTTGGTCCAAGATAAGTTAATATCTCAGCAGTCCGGATCTGCAGAGCATCCCATCATCAAAACCACGGCCAATGTCTGTGAGCGCAATCCAATTGCTTACCTCACGCAGTGCAAGCCGCGTCCGCCGGGCGGGGAAAGTAATTAAGATTTGGTCAGATGCAAGCACGGGTTTGGTATAGGGCCTATTCGGCGTCTTGAAGATTTCTGGAGAGCTTTTTTGCGAATAGAATGCAGATAGACGATATCCACAAACAGAGAGGGAGGAGATATGCAGGAATGGGAATGGGCCGGGAACTGTGGCCTACTAATGAGGCCTTTGCTTACTCTTTGGCGCTGGTTGCTAGGTAGATGGTAGCTACCTGTTGACTGTCGCTGTTGCACACGGCAACGCCCTGGGGCATGACGCCGCTCGTAAATTATCCCTGTTTAACCGCCCGCCCAGTGCCCAGCCGTGCGCACTGACGCACATCTATCTAATCGGATCAGTGATCAATCCTCTGCGGAGGGAAGGAGCCGCATGTGAAAGGGTGAATTTGCTCCGTCTTGCGCCTTCCGCAATAACGACAACCATGAAGGCAAGACCTGCCTTTTTCCACAACCGACCCCTGGACTAATCTTCTCTCTAGATCTTGGACGCCGGCACCGAGGTTCTCGACGACTACGATGTCCTGAAATTCATCCGCGACAAGCGCGCTCAGATCAAGGCCGAGAAAGAGCAGGCCAGAGAAGAAAATCGGCCTGCGACACACCGTCCTGCCAACTTTATGAAATCTTTGCAAAAGGTGAGGCCTTCCCCCCATCATGCATCGCTCAGTGCCAGCGCTCATTCAGTTCCAGCACGAAGAGCATCTCAACGAAGAAGAACGCCCATTCCACAAGAACCCTCGTTACGACAAAGACTCGACCTACCTGAACAAATTGATGCAGACGCTGGCCCCGAGAGTGCAGCTGACAAAATCAGAGTATTTGGTCCTCGCCAACCAGCGCCCGTACAGGCGATCGCAGCTGTCCGCCATGATCGAGGACTGCGATACGCGCTTCACGCTGGACGACCAAAACTTCATCCGAGATGCCGTCGTCGAAATCCTGGGCATGCCAGAAGGTGACGAACAGAACCTTGACGCCAAACCTGTCCTGGTCAAGGGTTGAAACGCATACCGCAAAGAGAAGGATGAAGAAAAATACCACCCAGGCGCATACGTCCTGAACCCTCCAGGCACCAAACAAACGGGTCCTTGCGGCACAACCCTATACCGTATGCCTAGTGCTATGAATTGGTTGATGCACGCTGCGAGTTGACTGACGAGAGCGAGCATGACGTGCAGAAGGAGGAGGAGGAAGAGGAGGAGGAGGAGGAGGAGGAGGAGGAGGAGGAGGAGGAGAATAGAGACACTGCTTCAAAAGCCTTATTATCAAGCATACCTACTTACTACATTTGAACAAGTCTAGTCGGTCAGCATGAGCAGCCATCCAACTGCCCTTATTGCAAGCAGCTGGCTGACTCTTCTACAATGCAACTATCCGTTTCAATCATCTGCCATTTTCTGCCAAAGCTCAAATACGACGTCGGTCGATCATCAAAGCCTCTCAGCTCCAGCTCGTTTTCTTCCCGACGCCATGTCAACGCCATTTGAACACTATCACCGTTGCGATAAGCAACCCGACTACTAATTATTCCGACTTCCCGGAAAGAGCCAAAAACAAAAGAAGAAAAAAAAAAAAAAAAAAAAAAAAAAAAAAAAAGTCATACGCGGCGGCAGTTCTCAATTGCTTTTCCCGTAGACATCTAAACTATCGTTTTAGCATTCCACTCCCCATCCGCCCAGCGGATCGGTTGCAGTGTTATTGCTGCTCCGCTTCTGGAGTCTGCGCACCCGCCTCACCATGCCACCAATACTGACCGGGCCGACAATAGTACACAGCAGTATAGCCCAGGTGGCTACTAAGAAGAGGTCTGACGAGCTGCTATCGCCATCATTCTCTTTGGCCCTGCCGCCGCCGCCGCCAAACACGCCATTACTCTCTGCCAGTGACGATATCAGGAAGCCGATTTCGCCTCGCGCTACCATTGCACTGCCCAGCATCAGGGGAGGATAGAGCGACTGCGGTTTTGGCAGCTTGCGGGCCGCCGTCTTTTGGCGCTTGCGTCTGGAGTTGGCCGTTGGTGCTTGTCCGGTCTCATCCTTACCTCTGGCGCAAACATCGTTTGGGGATGCCGACTCTGTGGTTTGCTGATGGGTTTCGGGTACTTGGACCTTGCCTGGGTTGTTGGAAAAGCGTACGAGTACGAGTCCACAGGCTAGTTTGCCAATGATCATGAGTATGGTGTAGACGATGCCGCGCCACACGATGGCTCCTCGGAACATTTGGCTTATGGGGATGGAGAAGCCTATGGATGCCTAGTATAGAAACGTTAGTGCTGCCTGTCAGAGATGGTTGCAAAGTGATGTTCACGAAGAAGAAGGGCTTAAAGACGCTGTTCGTCGCCGGTGCGTACAAGTGCTCGTAAATGACAGCACCCGTCAGTTCTTTGTGCGTCGTGGGGACCTGCTGGACAATTGCTGGCTCGCGTGCCGTAGGGTTGGAGCCACCAGGACAAGTTGGGCTCGAGGTCGTGGTCGCTGGCCTTGCAGCAGCTTCTTTCCTGCCTTTATTCACAGTGGCTGCTCTACAACGCTGTTGCAAAGTCGAGTTGACGAGCGCATCCCACCAGCTGATGACGGCGCCGGCGATATACGCCGCAAACAGATTCGAGGTGCCGGCATAGCTCGATCCAGCCACAAGAGCCAACAGAAGCAAAGTGTGAGCACAAAACGCAGCAATAGGCGTACAAGCCCATCTCCTCACTCCAGACACCACCACTTCCTCTCCTGCTCCCTTGGCCTTCGAAACCACCAAAACGGTAACAGGTCTCACCACCGCCCAGCAAACAAGCGGCACGAGCGACCCAAAAGCCACAGATACAAACACGGGCCTGACAACCGTAACAGCAGAAAACGGGCTTGTGGAAGAGCTACTACTCCCCAGGTTGGAAATGACCTGCACCATGACGAGGCCAGCCACATCGTCCAGCATGGCCGCACTGGACAGTATGACGCCCAATCTGCTCTTGTCGAGGCCGCTGGTGCCGAGGATGGTGAATGTTGTGCCTAGCGAGGTGGAGCAGAGCGCTGCTCCGGCGGCAAAGGCCTGGACGGGAGATGCCTTGCACAGAGCCATCAAGGTGAAGGAGAGGGCTATGGGGAGGGTGATGCCAATCAAGGCAACTGGGCCAGAGAGGTAGATGTTGGACCATAAGGACGCAAAGGACGTTGATAGACCACCTTGAATAGCAAAAATGTGGAAACAAAAACATCAGATTTGTTCTTTGATACCATCAGTATTCCAAGAGAAGGACAAGCGATAGTTACACACCTTCGTAAACAATCAGGATAAGCCCCAGATAACCCAACTGCATCACAGTATCCTGAACCTCTTGCGACAGCCAATTTGCACCTGGTGTTCCCCAACCCACGCCAATCAAGATCTGCCCTACAAGGCCACAGTAGATGGCTTTATCGAGCAAATAGTTGATGCCATTCAAGACGAGTAGGAAAGATGACTGCTTCAATATTGTGACGATACCAGGTTCGTGATATGAGAGAGCGACCAAGGCCATCTTTCTTCTTTGTATATGAAGTGTAATTGAGTAGATGTGATTGTGGAATTGGAGGCCGCAGAGGTTAGCAAATCAAGATCCCCATTGTGACGTTGTCCTATGAATGGCAAGGATGAAAGAGAAGGCTGTAACTTGGTTACAGGTACCTAGACGATGGCTCGTATTCGACGTCAACGCGTACTTGGCACGATAGAGTTGAGAGCATGAAGATCAATCGACGACGACACTTCTTGATATATTCAAAGACTTCTGTAATTAGTGCTTTCTGTTTGAATCTTCTGTCGTTTTACGATCTCTTCGTGCTCGCACATTAAACCCTTCCAACCAGAATTACCGCCCCATGCCCTTTTATGCGCCCAACAAATGCAATCAAACCGTTGCTCCTTCGCCAGCAATGCTCTCAGGGATATCGTCGCGTTAACAAAGTAGAAAGCGTAACCGTCTGCTCGTCATTATTCCTCCGTACCCACTGCTCATCCCAAACGTCTTGATCTCGTGACTACAAAGACGCTGACCTCGACACCAGGAGGATCAGCTTTTCCTGCTGGGTATGCTTTTCGTGCAACCCCATCCAACACTTCATGCACCAAACCGACAGGAGTTTGATCTTCCTGCGCTCTGTTGGCCTTGCGGAAGAAGCGCGAGACAACCTCTCTAATGCGCGCTTTCTCCTGCTTTGCCCACCAATCCTCGGACCAGATTTTGCGATCCAGCTTGACCTCCTCTGTGGATGCAAGCACCATTTCGAAGTTTGTCGGGACCTTGTGGAAACGTTCCATGCCTGGACTAGACTGGCTCAGAGAAGAGCACAGCTGGAGAATCTGTCTCTTCATGTCGTTGTGAGACAACAGGTCATCAGCAGCGTCCATTCTACCCAGTTGCTGGCAAATGTCTGCAGAGAAGCCGTTGATGACGATCATTGATCTCAGAATTGGGTCAATGAGAGGTCCGAGGTAGTCGGTCATGAAGGTGCGTGCTCCGCGTTTGGTGGGATAGATGAAGATGAGGGTGCCATTATCGGGCGACAATTCGACCATTCTGTCGACGAGTAGAGAAGGGCCTTTGGTGGTAAACATTTCTGCAAACTCATTCTTGCTAGTTGGTGGTATATAACGTTCGACGATCGACACATCAACGGAGGAAGGTGGTACCACAGGTCGAGGCGATTTCGGGAGAGTTTTGAGATTGTCTGCGTAGTCGAGGATTTGGACAGCCGAGTCAAAGACTTTGCTGGTAAAGTAGTCTTCGCCGCCGACTGCTGGACCGGGGGTGCTGGGAGGTGATGTGGGAAGATCTGACAAGTGGAATCTGCCCTGCAGTATGACGGTCAGCACAGGACAGATGCTCACAGCTATGAGGGCTGCAACTTACAGGCAGCGCGTGAAAGACGTTAATCCAGCAAGTCGGAGATGTTGGAGTCTCGTCGTGCAGCGAACCGATGATGGTAGGGAATGCATGACCTTCTGTCGATGGAGAGGGCAACGCATGCGAAAGGACCTTGATAGGGTCCTGATACGCACTGGCAGAGGAGCGAACGTTTTTGACTGTTGAACACGACGTTAGTACATCAAGCTCTGGATCAGCTCACGGAGTCTGCGCTTACGCATGGCTTGTATAGCGTCACTCAGCCAAGGGCGCGAGGGTTCAACCATTGGCGTAGCACATTGGATGCGGACGGCAGGAGGAGCGGGTGCTTCTGTTGTCGTTTCAGACGCAGATGCGCCCTCGCCGCCAGACACCAGAGCCCCACCCTCAGCTGCAGGGGAATTCATGGCTCTCGTCGAGAGTTCAGTTATGGAGTCCCACGTTATTCTGCCGTTGTCATCAGGCGGCGTCAGTGTAGTGACATAGTGGTGCACTGGGCTGTGAAGAGGAACACTGGGCTGCACGATAGACGAAAACTTGGGCTGGCAAGCGTTTACGTGTTCGCCGGCAGAAGGATCTGCAGATGGTTTCGTGTCGGGTTCGAGGTTGACAGCACCACATGCCAAGACGGGGTTGCGTGAAATAGCAGGTCGACAGATTGGTTCAGAGTGTGGGGCTGCTATCCCCAGTCGTGCAAACGATGGCAGACGAAGATCTGGCCCGCCCTTGAGCGGTGGACTGACGGGAGTTGGCGCAACTCGGGCACCAACGAGAGTTTCGAACGTGAAGCCTGGTTGATCAAACTCGAACACTGGTGATAAGACCGATGGCTGCTGCTCTACCGTGTCAGGGATTGGAGAGACCGTCAAAGGTAAGCACGCATCAGAACACGGCCGAGAGTCGGGTGCAGCCAAAGACAAGGATTCAATGCCAGGCGTGAAGACTTCAAGGTCGCTTGCAGGCGAGGGGAAATCGAGAAAGCCGGCACTTGAAGAGTCAGAAGCCTGAGCAGCACCCACCTCCTGCAAGATGCTGCGCAAATTTGGCGCTTCGTTGTTCATATCCTACGAACCAATCGAGCAACGACAAGAACTGACCGACAAGTTGTGGTTGTAGGAAAGAGCGACTGCGCACAGCCGACACGGAATGTGGCTGCAGAGATTAAAGTGAACAGAAGGAGCGGACGATAAAAAGGCGCATGTGAGAAGGAGCAAGAGTTTGCTGTGAAAGTAAGAATAGCGCCGCTCGGAGCTATGCGCCGTTCTAGGCCTGGACAGACTCCTTCCTGTTGGGAGCGACACGGTACGCACGCGATACAAAAACCCGTGTTTAAAATAAAAACAAGGGATGGATGCTGCTGCTCGGCAGGCTCGGCGAATGGCATTTCTGCAACAAAAGTTTTGACGTCTTGCAGCTTCCTCCACCGAGCGTCGACCAGGGCTTTCTGTCTGCTCTCCAGCAGTGGCGTTTTGAGGCGTCCGAGTCCGACTCCAAAGTTCATATATATTGGCCATTCGATCCAGTATCGGAGGAAAAATTCGTGGACGACGGCCGTTTTCTGTAAAATGCTTTGCCCACATTTGAGCACGCATTCATTTGACGCCCGCAGTGTTGGTGCGAAGCTCACGTGTCATGCATGGCAGGAAAGCTCGAGTTCCGAATCCGCAGTGGAGAGTTGAAACGATCCGTTTATTCCTCGAATGCGTATCCTTCCACAGAGCTTGCTCTGCGTGTCACGTCTTGCGACATGCAGCAAAGGATTCGAAACCCTTGTATAAGGTTTGGTAATCAGTGCTGTAGTGGCGGTGTCTCTGGTCTCCTCTCCTCGTGTTGCTGGTTGTGCATTGATCATCCATTAGTGAACTCGTGCTCTTCCAGTGTGCTTGGCCATGAATACCATCGGCTCCAATTTCCATCATCCCTGGCATCATCCCTGGGCGTTCGAGGACTCTCGTAGCACATCCAGCCGTACTTCTCCTCAGATACCTATGAAAACCCGTCCGGCATTCCACTGTCACATCGAATCGGTCAAGACGCGGACACAGAGCCCGGAGAGCCGGTTCTCCGGTGCACTGAACATGGCCGCGGCGCACGATTCTTGTCTTCGACAGTTGTGTGTTACGTACATCTCGACCTCTGGCGGCATATCGAATGCCGCATATTCCGCGCCGCTCTCTGACCTCTGACTTGATTGTGAGCGAATATCCTTTGCGAACGTCGTGGATTGCCGGAGATGTTCTCGCACTGGAGGCATTCGTCGACAGCTGAAAGAAAAAAAGGAGGTCAATTTCGACTTTTGTGAACCCCCTCGCGATCTTGAAGTCTTTCGAACTCCACTTTCTACACGGCAATCGAAATACTGACGACCAATTGGGTACGGGCGGCATTCCTTACAGGTTCAGCAGATCGGCAAAGGATATGCCAGACTTGGATAATGAATAGATCGGCGAAAGCTTGAATGTGACTTTTGTATTGTAGATACATGTAACTACTATACTCGTATATAACTATATGATGACTGAAATAATTCTTGAATACATGTACCATTGTAGGTTTATCCAAACATCCAACGCTGTAATTTTTGCGCAGATATCTTCAAGATTGTCTTTGCAGCCTCATGCCTCATGTAATCGCAAGGCTTTAGCTCGACCAGATTCGGTGTATTTATTTGGATATGAACATAAGACCGTGCCAACCAATGCCTATGCCGTCTTTGGTACACATACCTGTTCAGCATCCTGCCACTTGGGCTACAAGACTCATCTTCATCGGCCTTCATGCCGCAAAGCTGTTATGAGCAACAAGCAGAGAAGAATAGCATGACATCTTGAGGAAAGGAAGAATCACAAGTCCAGCACTACCATCAAATACCGGGAGCTCTGAGAATCATGTGGAAAGATTTGACTCCATGAAATGTGTGAGAGCAGGTTCCCTGTCGCGAGCGTCGGGCTTGGTCTATGGCGACTTGCGAAGGGGCATAGAGATCTTGTGGCGGAGCATGACAGACGCACAGTGACACATGGCACACATAATGCGAAGATTTCCATGTGATATCTAGAAAACACTTGTACTAAACGCATTCGAGTTTTATGGAGGGAGGTATTGATAAATACATGTAATCAAGGGAGGCGCGAACGGAGCGGAGCTCCCCACAATCAAACGGACCAGAAGTTTTGGCATGAAATTCTGTGCCTCGACGACTCTACTTGCATCGCAGTTGCTAATATTGAGACAACATCAACCAACATCACGCCACAAACTTCATCATTCGTTGAAGCAGTAAGCACCGGCTAATCTATTCGCGTACGCGTGGACTCTCCGCCCAACCTTCAAGGCGGCGTTATGACCTCCAACGAAGAGCCGGTCCCGCTGCACATCGATGATGTGTGCACATCCAAAACATCAAATCTTCTAGCTGTTGGATATGTCGACAGAACACACGCAGAAGTGGAAAGCCATGTACCATATCCCGCAACTACTTACGGCAAAGTCTATCGTCACAAATCCGTGCCGCGACAACTTTACAAGGAATTCTTGCGGGAAGGTGTCCCACCGCAGGGCTATGTGCTTGTCCAATGGCAGACCGAGAGCAAAGCAGAGCTAGTGCCGTGCAGCGATCTTGTGCTACTAGACCGCTCCTTCATGTCAGGAGATCTGGTACGCAAAGGAGACAGATCGGGCACAGTCATCAGCACCAAGACTGTGTGTACGCTACTTTCCATGTGCGATGTTAGAGAGACTACTACTGGAAAGATCTTGAAAGCCTCTTGGTTGCCATTGCCCACCGAAGAAGAGTCTATGCTCCAGCTCGCCACGGATGGTACCATGCTCACAGAAGTTCCTGCTAGCGAGCTACAACGAGTTCAAACCTTCAACGAGGGCGACATCATCATTTACAAAGACTGGGTTGGCCGGATCAAAGACTGCTTTGATGAAGTCACAGTGAGGCTGACTGACAACGGTGTCGTTACAATCACCGACCTAAGTAAGCTTGAGACAATGGCTGGTGACCCGGATGAAAGAATTGCTGTGGGATCACTTGTCAGAACGAAGAAAGGTACTCTGCGTACTGGCCGATGGGTATTTGGCTCTTACTCTCCCAACACGGTAAGTTTCAAATAAATGTTGGCGTGGAGGTTGCTTTGATTTCTAGAAAATTATGCGATATTCCTTTCTTTTCAAAGATGTAGTACTGATATCTCTTCTCAGCCACCGATAGGAGTTGTTGTCGATGTGCAAACTAAGGAATGCGAAGTGGAGTGGTTGCATGATCGAGTGCAAAGAGTGAGCGATGCCACGCTTTGGAGAAGCGCACCCGAATCCTTTATCGGACTAGACGAGCTTGAGAGCGGTGCGGTCAAAATCTACGACCCCTCGAAATTCCCAAAGACAGCAGATCACGCGACGACAACCACATCATACTCTGATGCTGATTTCCAGGGCGGCATCCGTGTGCGATTCAAAAACCTTGCTGAAGCATGTTCCAAGTATGATGGGCGGTCGAATCACCAGGGTAAACTTAACAAACTCGACCGCACGGAACATCTTGGATACGACATGAATGTCTATACTATTACCAGCACTACTACAACAGTCGATGTCCTCTGGAGCGACAATACGCTGGAAAGCGTACGAACAACAACAATCATTCCAGATCCCTCGATCGACGATGAGGATGCCGTATATGAAGGAGAGATCATTTGTACCAACGAGACAAGAGCCCCTCCGGCAGAAATCATGACTGCTTGGGCTGTGACCCCGGCACGAGTTGGTGTCGTTGAGCGGGCGAATGCAAAAGACAGGATCGCCCACGTCAGATGGTTCAAGGGGTCGAGTCTTTCGTTCTGCGACAAAAGCTTGACCATGCTTGTACCGGACACGCATTTTGGAACCCTGAGTGAAGAGCGAGAGGAGATCAGTTTCTACGATATCCAGGCGCCGAAAAGCATCAATCGCAACAGGGGAGATTGGATCTTATTACTCAAGACTCCGGACCTAACTTACCCGACAGAGCCGGGCAGTATTGACTGGTTCGGCGAGGTCGTCGATCTCGGCAACAACGGAAAGTGCACTGTCAGACTAGGAGCTGCTGATCCGGCCCAACACGTTGAATGTGCGATAACAGATACCCTATTCGCCATGAATCTTGACGCCGAAAATGACCAAGGAGGCGAGAACGAATACGAGGACGGAATGTCTATTAGCGACGAAAGCTTGGACATGGATACAGACATGTCTGATGACTCGGTCGAAGAGATGTGGTTTGAGGAAGGGCAAGATATCCCCATTGACGACGCGGACGACAGTTGGAGCACAGAAGATGAAGACGGCGGTGACTTTTCAGACGCAATGTCGACGCAAGACGATACACCAGATACAGAACAACCAGCCTGTACCCCTGTCCCAACAGCTCCAGCCGATGTCGACGGTGCGATGGACCAGCCGAAGAAGGTCGCCCCTGCTGAAGAATTGCATCTCTCAAACCTCCCGAACGCACCTGCGGCTTATGAGATGCTCGAATCTGACGTCCCTGCCAGCCATCACTTCTTCCTGCAAAACGCAGTCACTTCATCACACTACATGAAGGAAGTAGCAAAGGAGCACAAAATACTATCCGCACGTGGAGCTCTACCCGATGGTGTCTTCGTCAGGACATGGGAGTCTAGAATGGACTTGATCAGAGTTTTGTTTGTCGGCCCTCTTGGTACACCATATGAATACGCGCCATTCATGATTGACTTGCATCTCCCGGCACAATACCCTTATGAACCGCCCAAGGCCTTTTTCCACAGTTGGACAGCAGAGGGAGCTGGTATGGCGGGAAGAGTCAACCCTAACCTGTACGAAGAAGGAAAAATCTGTCTGAGTTTGCTCGGTACGTGGCAAGGAGACGAAGCGCGAAATGAAGCGTGGACACCACACCAAAGTACAGTTCTCCAGGTCTTGGTCAGCATTCTTGGACTCGTCTTGGTCAGAGAACCATATTACAATGAAGCAGGCTTTGAGCCGCTTCAAGGGCTTTCGGCAATCAACCAAAACAGTGTGGCTTATACGGAACGCACGTACTTGCGTGCGAGGGCGTTCTTGATCTCACCCGTCACAAGACTTCAAAGAGGGCAGATTGCAGGGCTGGAGGGACTTGAGGGCGTGTTGCACTGGCTCTACACTGACGCTGATGGAGCAGGGCTCCTCCCGATGGCCATCAAAGCAGCGCAGACCATTCTCAAGAACAGTGAGGAGGGCGCCAAGGTCGAAGCTAGGGACGGATTAAGTATTGTCAGTCGAGGAGCAGCTCTGCCGTTGAAAAGAGTTGTGGCTCGCTTGGAAGATCTGAATGGGAAATCAGGAGCGCAATGCTAGAATTTGTGGATCCTACTTGTATAAATAGGTAGCCTCGATGCTGTATTTGAAATGGATTGAATTTTATTGAGTAAATGAAATAGACGAAAAAAGAAAGAAGAAATAATAAAAGAAGAAAAAAGAAATAAAAGAAAAAAGAGATAGAAACAATGCAAATCACACAGAACAACAAGGCAAGTGCAAGCGAAATGGAAAAACGTGACCTGGCGACAGCGTTCGTCGCGTCATCCACAGAACAAGACCGATCACCCATACCTGACCATGAGATAGAAACGACAAAAACAAAGCACACGAAATCAAAACATGCGACAATAGAACCCCGAAAACCCAGCGGATATTTCACCCGAGGGAGGGCTCATCGTATTCCTTGCAACACCCTCAACATGACAAACCACCCACCAAGACCCCTCATCGCGAAACCCACCCGCCGCTTCTTTGATCCCTGGAACTCGTCCTCTACGGGGCACCAAAGAGCAGACGCCAGTCCCGCGGGCACCACGAGTTGGCGCGACTCGCGGACGCTGAAGCTGCGCGATCAGTTCAGTGGAAACAGCGGCGGGGCGTACAGTCGCGCGGACACGGAAGAGCAACAAGCGCATTGCGGTGTTGGTGTAGGCGACGCGAGACAGGAGCGCAGACAGTTGAGCGTGAAAGAGGCGTTTGGGGGTAGCAGTGGGGTTGTCAAGGGGCGGCAGAGCGGGAGGAGGGTGAGGGATGTGGTGGGGGAAAAGCAGAAGGCGATGATGCTTAAGGTGGATGAAGCGGAGGGTTTGTTCCCCATTCCTAGCGGACAGCCTGTGCGGCAGGAAGAGTCGTCTTGGGAGAGACATGCAGAGATACAGCCGCCACTCCAAAACAGAGACGATGAGATCAACACAACCCAAACCTCCATTTCGTCCACTTCTTCGTACATGGATGCTCTCACCAAAACAACGACACCGCCACTCAAGGAAAAACGTGATCCTCAGCCTGCACTACCGCAACTCTTCGCCGGCCTCTGCATCTACATCAACGGCAGCACCCTCCCCACAATCTCCGACCACAAATTAAAGCACCTCCTCACCTCCCACGGCGCAAACCTCAGCATCCACCTGGCCCGCCGCACTGTAACGCACGTGATACTCGGTCGCCCATCTTCCGGCAGCGCAGGCGCAGGAGGCGGCCTAGCTGCTTCCAAATTGCAAAAGGAGATCGCAGGCAAAGGTCGAGGTGCAGGCTTAGTCAAGTATGTCACTGTGGACTGGGTGGTGCAGAGCATTGCCCAAGCCAAAAGGTTGCCCGAGCATAGCTTTCAGGCTGTCAGGTTGGCGGGGAAAGGCATGGGTATGGTCGATGTCATGTTCAGGAAGAAGATTGATGCTGTGGAACATGGGAAGGGAATGATGTCAAAGTGATTTTTTCTTTGGCACGGAAGAGAGCATGACGATGAATTGTTTTAATGATACCCACCAATCGCCTAGAAACAGACTAGGCATGACATGAATGACATGAAATATTACTTCATCGTTTATTTATCAGCTATGTCGGGGAAGTAAGTCGTTTTGCTTGATCTTTTTTTCCCCATCATTTCATAGTTCTATGTGTATCCTATTTTAATCCTTTTCTATAGCCTTGACAACTTTGACCTGCTCAAATGGGTGAGTAGGTAGGTCGTGGCTCTATTCTAAGCAAACACCTCCTCCAACAACCCAGCGGCAACAGTATTGCCCCCGGACCTCAGCACAATGCGTCCGGGCACCTCCAACGGCACGCCCTCTTCGATCTCCACCTTGATCCTGGCGACGCTCCCCGGCTGCACGACCCTAGGTTTCCTCTTCACCACAGCACCGCTGCCCTTATCCAGCACGCAAACCAACTGCGTGATTTTGCCCGGCACGTGCAAGCGTCCCCTGTGCACGTCCACGGTCATGGGCAACACGTGCTCAAACGCCAAAATCTTGGTCGTAAAGGAACGCACGTTTTTGATGGGGTTGGCGGGCGAACACAAGACGTCCGCTACACGCAGGTGCACGGGATCAATGTCCGCGAGATGCAGAGTCGCTATCTGGCCGGCGACGGCGTAGTCGGCCGGCGCATTGTCGATTTCGATTGCTTTTACGGTTGCCGGTTGCCCGGACGGCATGGCTAGCAGGCTGTCGCCGGTCTGGAGACTGCCGGCTTCGATGCGGCCTGAGATGGACAGTGGTGTTGTCACGCCGCCGCGGAAGATGCCTGAGATGGGAAGGCGCAATGGAGATGTCAGAGCCGAGGCAGTAGGTTCGTGGGCGTCGAGCGCGTGGACGAGCGTTTGGTTTTCGGGCGATTTTGTGAACCAAGCCGCTGCTTCCTTGTCGGTCGGCGCGGTGACTACGTTTTCGCCAGTCAGGCCCGAGCAAGGCACAAAGGCCATGTTTTTCTGCTGGAAGCCCGTGGTGGTCAAAAAGGCCGATATTTGCTGCTTGATCTCTTCGAAGCGCTCTTGGGCCCAGTTTATGCTGTCCATCTTGTTGATGGCGACGATGATGCGTTGCACACCCATGCTGCGCACCAATTGCGCGTGCTCTCTGGTTTGCCCCTTTAGACCGGCTTCGAAACTGTTGGTGCCGGCATCGATAACCAGCACTGCGAAATCGGCTTGGCTGGCACCGGCAATCATGTTGGGGATAAAATCTCTGTGGCCGGGAGCATCCAAGATGGTGAATTTGGTCTTTTCGGTTTCGAAGTGGTTGGTGGCGATGTCGACTGTGACGCCGCGCTCGCGTTCTTCCGAGGTCGAGTCCATGACCCAGGCGAGTGCAAAGGACGATTTCCCAATGCTGGTGGCGTCTTTGCGGAACTTGTCGAGGGAGCGCTGGTCGACGACTTTAAGATCGTATAGGAGGCGGCCCATGAGGGTGCTTTTGCCATGGTCGACGTGGCCGATGACGACGAAACTTGCCGCGTTCTTTCGCATGGACTTCTTATACTCGGCCACGACATCGAGGTTTTTGCTCTTTACTCTGATACAGATGTTAGCTTATATTTTGTGATTGGTTGAATCACTCACTTTTGACTCGGCTGGGGGGCTTCTTCCAGGCTGATGGACGAAACACCCGCCGAGAGATCCTTTTGCTGCTGCTGGGACAATTTCTTTGCGCCCGAGGCTGGAAAAAAAAATTAGTTAGTCAGTAATCTTGCCGTGAACAACGGATAACGCCTCTTTCACGGCCGCGTCGAACCTTTTGCCTGGGCTTGCATGACAATGTCATCTGGGCTCGGAGCTGAAAAGGCATTGCTATTAGCAAGGTTCTTCGCTTCGTGGCCGTAAAGGGCAGGCAGCAAAGAAACATCTTGTTGGTGAGAGGGGCGCCTTCTTGCCGAGCTGCCACCACACATAGTGCTGGCAAAGATGGAAGGACCGGCACGGAGGACTGGAGCGGGAGCGACTGGTTCTGGTGGAGTGGGCTCCGGAGCGGCTGGTCTGCGGTCTTCTACTGGAGGTGGAGGCGAGGGACTCTTGCGCTTGCGGATTGGAAATGTTCGTTGTGATTCCTCGGTCGGCTTTGGGGTTTCGACGCCTTCAGGACGAGCAGCGGACTTTGTGCTCAGACGATCAAGAAGGGATATTGCGCCAGATTGACCACCGTCTTGAGCAGCTTTCTGCTCGGCCTCTTTCTTTTTCCGGGCAGCAGCTAGGGCGGCCAGTTTCGATAGCGGTTTGCCAGTGCCTCCCACAAGACGTAATGGTGATCGATACTGTTGGGCCGTAATACAGCCAATTCTGTCCGAAGGAACATTGAACCAGGGAATGGCGGCGAAGAGATCTTGTGGATTGGGTGGCAGTCGACAAGTTGGACTGGTCGGCTCTGCGACAAGGTCGGTCAGAGCGTGAATCCATCGTCCGAGTCCGGGGCCGTCGAGGTTTTGTATTTGTGATGGCGCTGTGCAAGATAGGGGCAGGGGCACGATAAAATAGAGAAAAAAAAGACATGAAGCGGAAGAGAAAACGAAAGACTCACCCTTGGTTTGGAGTGGTTTTTGAGCAGCAGATGTGACGGCCTGGTCGAACTTGGAGACTTGCTTCTGCTTCTTTGTTTGGGGTGGCTGTTTGGGAGCGCTCTTGTTCTTGAGGTATGTCACCGACTTGGCCACGTCGTAGTAGTAATGCCAAAGAGCTTCTTGGATGGCCTCGTCGGTCACGTCAGGATAGGCGTCTCCCAGGGCTTCCCGCACGCTCTCTGTGCCCAAGCGCATGTTCACCTCGTCCTCGGGACTGAGCTCTTCGGCGGCAGCGTCCACTTCGGCGCCCACTGTGCCTTCATGTCCATACCCTTCCTCTTCGCCCGAATAGTAGTCGTCGTACTCGTCAGACACGTAGTCAATCTCCTTCACTCTTCGGTGTGCCATGGTGAAAGGCGGTGTCGGCGAGGTGGGGGCAAAGCGGCGTGGAATCGAGACAGTTTGTGCAAGAAACAAATTCTCCAATAGACGTCGCTCTAGCTCGCATGTGCTACGAAGCTTTTATACGTCTACAAGTAACTGCCAGTTAGTCAGACACCGTGTGCGCAACTGGTCGACGACGTCATGCTAGACCGCAAATCCTCTCACTCCATCCGTTTGGGCTGCGTTGTTTTCCACCCATTCCTCGACTTTCCATCTCAACATGTCTTACTCGTACATACAGGTAACTAGGACTCATCATGACTGTCTTCGCTCAGAAGTCATACTTGTAGTACTCTTTGCCATCAACCAAAGGTAGGTTACGCGGCACTATAAACAAGATTCCGTCAACCCTGCCGCCATCGTCTCTAGGCCCTCCGAATCGGAGGGCCTGTTATTTTTGCATCATATATAAGTACTAGACCCTTTCCCTTCTGTTCCATTCCAATCATCTCCAACTCGCTCATCATGCAATCGAAGCTTCAGTATCTTTATCTTTTGCTGTTAGCCGGGGCGGCGACTCCTGCCCTATCTAATCTAGATCCCCGTCAGAATCACCAAGTCATTTCAGACATCAACTTCATCTCGCAGCACTGGGGTCAGATAAGCACATACCGCGACAACGATCCCAGCTACTTTGGCGTCAAAGACGTCGGTCTACCTGCTGGATGCCAGGTCGAACAAGCGCACACGCTCCAGCGTCACGCACAGCGCTTTCCCACCAGCTACATTGACGATGGAGTTCTTACAGAAGGCTTTGCCGACAAGCTTGCTGGATTCAGAGCTGCCGCAAACTCGTCGATCGCATTTTCCGGTCCCCTGTCGTTTTTGAGTTCCTACAAGTATCAGATGCAAGAGGGCTACCTCACCGGCATCGGCGCTCGCACTGAATTCAGCCTAGGCATCGATTTCTGGAATCGCTATGGTCGCACTCTCTACAATGCCTCTGCCGGCCAGGTCGCTTACGACCGCTACTATCACAATGGCACCGCGAGACCCAAGCCTGTGCTGCGTACGACCAGCCAGTCGAGAATCATGCAAAGTCAGATCAACTGGGCTCTTGGTTTCTTTGGTCCTACCTACGATATCGTGCCTGACCCTCAGCTGACCAACTACACCGATGGCCAATTCTTCGACCTCGTTGTCATCCCAGAAGGTGGTACCGAGAACAACACGCTGGCAGCATATGATTCGTGCTTCAACGACTTCCTGCCCGACATTGGCATCCTCGGTGACAAGGACGTCTTTGTGTACATTCCCAAATATCTCAACGACGCCACTGCCCGCCTGCAAAAATACGTTCCTTCCAACTTCACCCTCAACAACAACGACACGTACGCCATGCAGTTGCTCTGTGCCTATGAGACCGGCTTCCTGGGCCAATCCGACTTTTGCGGTCTTTTCACCGCAGACGAATGGGCCGGCTTCGAAAACACGCTCGACATGGCATACTACTACGATTACGCCTGGGGCAACCCGACCGGCCGCGCCCAAGGCATCGGCTACGTCCAAGAACTCATCGCGCGCCTGACGAAACAATACATCGTCAGCTCAAACACATCCGTCAACAGCACCATCACCAACAACCCGCGCGACTTCCCCCTGGACCGCCCCTTCTACGCCGACTTCAGCCACGACGACATCATCATCAGCGCCCTGACGGCCATGAGCATCGACTACTTCCGCGACCCGCCCAGTCTGACGCAGTACCCCCCCAACCCCAACCGCCGCTTCAACCTCGCGCACCTGACGCCCTTTGGCGCCAACCTCGTCACCGAAGTCATTGGCTGCAGCTGCGCCGACCCCGCCGCCGAACCCAGGCCTCGCGTCCAGTACTACCCCTCGCAATACGGCTATTCGGCCGCCGATGCCCCGCACAAGTTTGTGCGCATGCGTCTCAATAATGCCGTTCTGCCGCTCGATAGTATTAGGGGCCGTGCCTGCAAGGGCAGGACTGACGGTCTGTGTGCTTTGGATGCGTTTGTCCAGAGCCAGGAAGACTCGTTCCGCAAGAGCAATTATGAATTTGCTTGTTTTGGGAATTATACGTTGGTTAATCAGACCAGTGGGTTTGATTATGATGGTGCGGCTTTTGAGGGTCAGGAGGGGATTGTTCTTGGTGGTGGGCAGAAGAGTGGTTAGAAAAGGCATTTCTCACAGGGTTTGTTTTGTCTTTTCCGCGAAGGAGAAAGAAAGAAAAAGGGTTTGTACATGTGATTTTAAATCTCCAAGAATTTCGTCTCATACACGACGCATGATATAGATAGTTGTTATATACATCATAGAAAGTTGTTTTTTCGTCCTGGCATTCTGACAAGTCTCGCAAACGAGGCGAGTATAAGAGAATATAAACAAGACTTGAGGATTCGGCAATCTGTTGTCATTACTTGCAGCTATAATACTATCATCTGAAAGAGAAAAAAAAAAGAACATCTCATCATGGCAACAAAAACAAAAATATGACTCTAATAAGACCACTTCCAGTTGACGTAATCATCGGGATCCTGTCCAGTCTCATACGCATAATTCTTCGCCGCCGCACGCCTATTCACCAAGGTCTCTCTAGTCGAAGAGCCCTTGTTGCCCAAAACGCTCTTCATGCTGTCGATGGCCAGAATCGCAATACTGTAGCGATCCGTCTCGTTGCGAATGGCAAGCTCCAGAGGCGTGTCAATGTTGCCCTTGTTCTTGTAGCCGCGCACACGCATCAAGTGCTGTCCTGCGCGCTTGTGCGTGAAGCCGTGGATGATCTTTGCGTAGCTGTGGAAGTTGAAGATGACGGGCTTGTTGTCGGTGAAGATGCCCGCGTACTCGCTGTCCGTGAGGCCGTGGGGGTGGTATCCGTAGGGCATGAGTTTGAAGAGGTCGACGATGTTGACAAAGCGGACTTTGACGTCGGGGAGGTAGTCGCGGAGCAAGGCTGTTGCTGCGAGAGATTCCTGTGTGCTGACGTCGCCGCAGCATGCCATGACGACATCGGGTTCTTCATTGGCGCTGTTGGATGCCCAGTCCCAGATGCCGAGACCCTTTGAGCAGTGAGCGACGGCGTCTTCCATGTTCAGGTACTGCAAGTGGTTCTGCTTGTCGGCCACAATGACGTTGACGTAGTTGGTTGACTTGAAGCAGTGGTCCATAGTGCTGAGAAGGGTGTTGGCATCCGGAGGCAGGTAGATGCGTACAATCTCGGGGGACTTATTTGCAACGACGTCTAGGAAGCCGGGATCCTGGTGGGTGAAGCCGTTGTGGTCTTGACGCCAGACAGTCGATGTCAGCAAGATGTTGAGCGATGCGACCTCCTGTCTCCATGAGACTTCGGCACACTTCTCCAACCACTTGGCGTGCTGATTGACCATCGAGTCGATGATGTGGATGAATGGCTCATAGCTGTTGAGCAGACCGTGACGACCACTCAGCAGGTAACCTTCGAGCCATCCTTCTACAGTGTGTTCACTGAGAATCTCCATGACTCGGCCTGAAGGGGCGAGATTGCCGCCATCTTTGTCTTCTTCAAAGTAGTCGGCCATCCATACTTTCTTGGTAACGTCGTATACAGCTCCAAGCTTGTTGGACTCGGTCTCGTCAGGACCAAACAGACGGAAGTTGGTGGGGTTCTGCTTGATGATCTGGGTCAAGAAATCGGCAAACAAGTTCATACTCGGTGCTTGCTCGCCAGCAGGCTTCTCGACAGTCTTGGCAAACTTCTTGAAGTCAGGCATCCTGAGGTTGTTACGGACAAGGCCGCCGTTTGTGATGGGATTGGCACTCATGCGGCGGGTACCAGTGGGTGCAAGCTCCCGAAGTTCGTCAAGGAATTTGCCATCCTTGAAGAGCTTCTCTGGCTCGTAACTGCGCATCCACTTTTCCAGCATGGCAAGCTGGTCTTTGTCATTGAGCACTTTGGTCAGTGGGATCTGATGGGCTCTCCAGAAACCTTCGAGGAAGTGACCTTCGACTTTGCGAGGTCCGGTCCATCCCTTGGGTGTTCGGAGCACAATCATGGGCCATCTGGGACGCTCAGCTTTACCGGAATCCCTTGCCTTCTTCTGGATGGCCTTGATCTCGGTGATGGCTCTCTCCATGGTGGCAGCCATGGCTTGGTGCATCGAGTCCAGGTCGGAGCCCTCGACAAAGTATGGCTCCCATCCGTAGCCGATGAAGAGACATTTGAGCTCTTCGTGGCTGATTCTCGAGAGGATGGTAGGGTTGTTGATCTTGTAACCGTTCAGGTGAAGCACAGGCAAGACAGCGCCGTCAGTGATGGGGTTCAAGAACTTTGTGCTGTGCCAACTGGTGGCCAGAGGACCGGTCTCAGCCTCGCCATCTCCGACCATAGTAAGAGCGATCAGGTCCGGGTGATCGAAGACGGCACCAAAGGCGTGAGAAATGGAGTAACCGAGCTCACCACCTTCATGGATACTGCCGGGAGTCTCGGGTGTGGCGTGACTGCCAATGCCACCAGGAAAAGAGAACTGCTTGAAGAAGCGTTGCATGCCTTCTGCACTCTGGGACTTGTCGGGATAGACTTCACTGTAGACGCCCTCGAGGAAGCAGTTGGAAATGATTCCGGGAGCACCGTGGCCGGGGCCGGAGACAAAGAAGGCGTCCAGGTCGTACTTCTTGATCAGGCGGTTCATGTGGATGTAAGTAAACGATTGGCCAGCATCAGAGCCCCAATGTCCAAGAAGACGAGGCTTGATGTGGTCCACCGTCAGAGGCTCCTTGAGCAGCGGATTGTCCTTGAGGTACAGCATGCCCAAGCACAGGTAAAGACTGGCATGGAAGTAGCGGTTCATCTTGTCAACCTCATCCTTGCTCAGAGGCTGGCCAGTGACCGTAGCCCTGGCAGTGCCAAAGGGCGAGAGACTATCTGTGGAAGCCATTGGATTGGAACGAGTGATGTATAGTTAGGATGAGAGGAGGAGGAATACGACCTCTTGAGCTTTTGAAGCTCTCACCCGATTGACTAGCCGTGACAACACCGAGGTTCCGCCCTATGAGTTCATCCATCCTGATTTATTATTAGGTATTCAAGACCCCTTTGTTCCTGCCTGGAGAGCTCCATGAGGTGACTACGTCACACCACCGGGACGTGATCTCCGGGTGATCCGGCAGGAGCTGCTCCGTCACCGCGCGTTACCCTTGGCGCTTCGAGTACAAGCATTTGACAAACATGTGAAAGCTACAATATAATCAACCAAGGTACAAACTTCTTGGGACGGCTAAAGTCAAACGTCACTTTTCGAGAATCGCAGGTGCTCATAATATTTTGCAGCAATGGTTTGGGTTAGATTGGGAATTCTGATATCTATGAGGGCGTGTGCCAGATGTGATACTACCGAAGAATTGCTTCATTCATCCATGATGCCTGCTACCTGCTCTAACCAGGATACATGATTTGTACGAACAAATAGAGCACTTCGACACGCGTGGTGCTTGCCTTTTCCCAGCTGCGCCGGGTCATGGCCTTCACTTGTGATGTATCCAAGTGAGATCGCATACCCACTCTGGATCCAAGAATATTCTCGGTCGATCTACGAGCACTTGCGAAATACGACATATGTCAAAAGCTTAATATAGAGCGCTGTGCCAGCCGAGAATCACTCTGAACGAGGGCTTTTCTCAAGCTTGGTGCCGGAATTACCGCTTCAGATCTCTCAATCGAATTCGAGCTGGTTTGAGCGACGACCATGTCTGAGACATCATCAAGCCGCTCCAGTATGATGAGAACGCAACCGCAAATCTACGATCTCTGTTACCATAGGGACGGATCCATTAATCCAGGTAGATGTCGTCTTTGATTCGACGCAGGTTGTTCATGAAGCCGTAGCCACTGCTCTGGTTGGTGGGACGGGCCGAGTCGGTAGAGCCATTATATCTGTAGTCTGCACTGGTGGGTGAGACTGTGCGCGCTGTGGTGCCCGACTTACGCGCTTGAGCCTTCTGCTCATCGTCGACAAGTTTCTGAAGGCTATCGATCTGGCGAGTACGAGCCTTTTCCTCAGCAGTGCCCTTCCAGATGGTCGAGAGATGTCTGAGTTCATCGATCCTCGCAATAGCGGCAGCAATACCATCGTCTCCCGAGATAGCACTCTGCAGCAGGTGAGTGATGTCGTCGCGTAGCTTCTGCGCGTATTCCTTTGCCTTCTCTTCCCGATTGCGTGTTTCTTCTGGGCCACCAGTCACAGGAGCCGAGACGGAGATGAACGAGGATGACGCAAGATCCGAAGGAGCGATGGGCCAAGCCATGGCCTCCCCAAAGACTTTGATAACCGAGTCGAGACGTTGGCGGACCAGAACCAGCGTGCGGAGCTTGGAGATGTAGTCTGGTTCTGCGAGCTGTGGGGGCACGGCGGCAAGATTCTGATCGGGAGAGATGCTGTTTTGGTCATGGATCGAAGACTGAGGAGTGAGCATGGCAATATCGGAACGGAGCGAAGTGTTCAGAGTATCGCTGAGGCTGGTCGTCTCGCCACGAAGCATCTCGACTTGGTATGCAAGCCTGCTGCCGCTTCGGAGGATGTCATCTGTGAGCTGATTGAGGGTGTTGGTAAGGCGTGAGGCTTGCGCATTGAGTTGAGAAATCAGAGTGGTGATGGTAGTGGAGAGGTCGGCGAGAGCGACGCGGTCTTTGTTCGGGTTGGCAAAGGTCAAGGTGGGCAAGGTGGAATTCAGGTAGTCGGCGGGATCAAATTGGGCTTGTTGGAAAGGCTGGAGAGCATCGTCCTGTAGACCATTCTCGGGCAAGACGGCCATGTTCTATGTGGTTAAAAGACACATGTGGTGGTAGAGCTCGATGGTTGACGGGCTTCTTAGCGAACAGTCAGCAGGCGTTTAACGAACGTGCTCGCTGCCGCTTAAAGATTGGAGTTGCCAAAACAAACGCCTTCCACATCAAACCTTGCCTACTCGTACCGTAGGCAAGGCAGGTGCTATGCCACGCGCGTCTGCCTGCCGCAGGCAGCCACTTCAACATGCGCTGCCTGCCTTGGGAATTCCTTTGATACCTTAGACAAAGTGCCTTGTGTCTGCGCCTTCCATACAAATCCGTTCTCAATCTGACTCTAAATGCTGCTTCACTTCTGCTTTCGCTCTCACTCTCACTCACAGTAGGCGCCGTGTCTTGATCATTCTCTCTCTGTCTCTCTCTTCTAACCCATCAACGAAACGATTCTTTTCTTTCCACAACACCGTCACCTGCACCTCACGCTCCCCACCTGCAAACAACAGCTTTGCATTCCTCCACTCCTTTCTCTATATGTCCCATCATGCCTCGTAAGCACTTCAAGGCAGATCTCAACGATGCCAGCAACGGCATTTACAGTGCCGAGCACATCACCGACTGCCGTCCTGACGATGATGATGGTCAATTTACATTTGTCTTTTCTCATACACAGCTCGTAGCCCCAGTCACCATCACGGCCCGCCTTTCCGAGCTATCAGCATATCCCAGCTCTCATACTTATACCATTTGGTGCGATGACGACGCTCCCCCAGAGGTAGCTTCCAAGGTGGAAAAGGTCACCAAGCATGTAGGCAGGTCCATCAGCCAACTCCTTTCGCTTGTCTCGGCTGCCCTCTGTGAACCCGACCGTGACTCGGATGATTTGCAAGAAGAGGATTCGGATGATGAAGACGTCTACCTCGATGATCCACTGCCTTCACTCAGCACCGCATCGCCAGTGCTATCCAAGACGAGTCGTGCCAACCCCTTCGATACCTTCCAGGCTCGCATTCGCAAGGACTTGAAGTACGTCAAAGATGCTGGCTTCAAGCTTGCCTATTTTGGCGGCCTCCTCGACGGCCACAATTGCATCGTGTCTGTGTCCATTTCTGCGCGCAAACTTGGCATTTCAGAAGAAGCCATGCAAGCATGGCGCATCGAACCAACCGACTACATCATCCTGCTTATACAATACAAGGACGGCTACAAGACCAAAGAAGAACTCGGCACTCTCAATAGTGCCTCACTGCACAGGGTCCTGGACATGCATGTGGGCGCCTCCAAGCATTACAAGCCCACCCAACAACAAGCTCTCAGCACCTTCAACCAGTTCAGCAACTCAAGCGACAAGTCCGACCAGAAGCCGTTCCTCGACACTTTTGTCTCGAGGCCCTTGAACAACCTATTGAACGAGCGTCTTGTCAGGCTCATTTGCTTGAGGGATTCTGGAATGTCGTGGCAAGGCGCCGAGGATCTTTATAGGCTCGAACAGGGCATGTCTTACAAAGACTCGCACGCTTCCAGCTCGCACTTTGAAAAGGACAAGCCGTCTGATTACCCTCGTATCGTCGACGCAGATCACCTGGACGACTCGTCTGTCAAGAACCACTCTTTTGCTCTTGTCGCCATGCAGTTCACCCTTCGCCACTTTGTTCGTTGCACCGAGTTTTGTCTTGTTTGCCACCGCAAGCTTGACACACTCGTCGAAGCTATCAAGCCCTATGTCTGTGACTCGCCTCTGTGCCTCTATCAGTACATGTCCCTCGGCTTTGGGCCCTCGATTGAGCACGAGATCCTTTCACAGTCACGCGTTGTTGATCTGCTCATCAGCTTCTGCTACACCAGTGCTTATGCAGGAAGACTCATGGACTTGCCAACTGGCCTTGCTCTGAGTGTGCCACAAGCTATCGTCACTCAGGACAAGGCCAAGGCCCAAATTGGAGCCTACGCCAGCACTGCTCCAGCCCGGCCAGGTATTTTTCCTGGTGCTCATGCTGCTCCAACCAAAGCTGGCGCTGCTCCAGACACCTCATCTGCTAAAAAGGTAGCAGCATTGCAGGCTCGCTACAGTGTGTCCAAGCGGGAATTTCTCTTTGACAATGTCAAGCCCGACGCACCTTGTCCTCTCAAGCAGGGTGATTGGATTGCACTCGAGTTTGATGACAAGGAGGGTGCTATATTCCACTGCAGGGTCGCAGACACTTCGCTATTTCCCACTGTCAGAACCAATGCTTTGGTCGGACCCACGCCTCCCTTCGACGAGACCGAACAATGGCGCGACGTGTGCATCGACAAATACTGTGTCAATTTTGACGACTTGTCCGACGCCAAAAAGCGCTGTGTCACGTTTCAACTGCTTGATCTACTGCCTTCAGTCAAGGAACTGAAAGCCTACCTCGCTTGTCAACGTATCCCAAACCTGTCTCAATGGGTGGAGAGGATATCGCCGGCTGCACTCGCTGTTCTTCGTTGGACTATCGCCTCCAATCGCTCATGCATTATGGAGGTTGAGCCGCAGAATGCAGTATACGGTATGCCTGATTACGTGCAATTCCGCTTCGCTATGGGTGCCCCTGATAAGGAACAACGCTTCTTGACTGCTGTCAATAAAACCAAAGCCCGACTGTCTTCCAAATTTTCCACCATCTACATGTGGCATGGAAGCAGGCTTGAGAACTGGCACAGCATCATTCGAGAAGGTCTCAACTTCAAAGAAATTCGCAATGGTCGTGCCTATGGAAACGGTGTTTACCATTCTCAAGACTGTGGTGTCTCGCTTGGATACAGCGGTCTTGTGTCATACCCAGGCCAAATTATGGACCTCAATATGTGGCCTCACTCAGACTTGAAGTTCTCTGCAGCAATCGCTCTCAACGAAGTAGTCAATGCACCGGCAGAGTTCGTGTCTCAGAAACCCCATTACGTGGTCAGTCAACTGGACTGGATTCAGACTCGCTACCTGTTTGTGAAGTGCACTGGCGAGGGTGCGATGAGCGAGGGAATGTTCGATAAGATGCCTGTGAACAAACTCACACAGGATCCCAGTCGAATTCCCACTGGTCCAGATGGGAGACAAATCGTCATTCCCATGACAGTGAAAAAGGCCGCAAAGCGCAAGCCGGCTGCAACTGCGTCCCACGGTCCGAAGGAGAGCAAAAAGCAAAAGACAGCAAGGACTAAGACCAAGCAGATCTCAGAGTCTTTTGCCAAGATCCCTAAGGAGGTCATTGACTTGACCAGCGAGGAGGACGATGATGCGAATGAGCCTTACCATCAGGACGCTGATTTCGGTGACGGATTGAGTGTTACTACAGATGACGAAGATCGTGAGATCTTCAGAGCACCCGAGCTTCAGCGACTAGCTATTAGAGATAGTCCACCACCAAAAACCGACTTCGTTCCTGGTTTACTCGACCATGACACCCTTCCCAAACTGCCGATGCCTTCATATGCCAATCCTATGGCAACCAAACGATTGCAGCAAGATCTCGCAATCCTTCTCGATGTCCAGAGCAAGACTAACCTCGCTGAGCTGGGCTGGTACATTGACCCTGAGAAAGTGGAGAACCTGTACCAGTGGAACATTGAACTCCACTCATTCCACATGTTCAACGAGAAGGGTAAAGAGCTCCCTTTGGTTACCGACATGAAGACACATGGTGTCAAGAGCATTGTGCTCGAGCTCCGCTTTCCAGGCTCTTATCCCATCAATCCTCCGTTCGTCAGAGTGGTGCGTCCCCGCTTCCTTCCTTTCGCTGATGGAGGAGGTGGCAACGTAACCGCTGGAGGTGCCATGTGTCACAAAGTGTTGACCTCTGATGGTTGGCTGCCTACCAGCACCATCGAGTCCGTGTTGCTCCAGATCCGTATGGCTATTGCTTCTGTCGACCCCAATCCTGCACGTTTGCAAGTCCATGGTACTCTGACGGCTGGTGATCGCAACTCGTACGGCTCTAGAGAGGCGATTGATGCCTACAAACGAGCCTGCATGGTGCACGGTTGGACGATCCCTGCAGACTTTGACCAGACCACTGCCGAGTCGTAGACAGCCGACGAAGATGAAGAAGAACGCTGTGTTATAAGGGTGGGTTGCAGGCGTATACAGTTTTCAGCATGGGATGCCATCGTCACGGAAAAGTGGCTCGGAGCTTTCTCCATGCGAAGATGAGGTTGAAGGTTTTTCGGCCAGTCATGCAAATAGGAGGACATACACATTTTTTTACTGCACACAGACCACGCATTTGCAGAACAGCAGAAAGAGGCACAATTGCCTGTGAACTTGGCGCTTTTTTTTTGCCTCGATAGAAACTGAACTGCGAATCGAACACATAGTAGTTCAGTTCACAAAACGAGTGTTGTGAGGATGATGTGTATTTGATCATGGTACATGTCTAAGTCGGTGACAGCAACAACCAGCGCCTGTCATATCAATGTAACGTGATCATCGATCTTATTATCGTGGCGAAGGAAGAATTCTCTGCTCATACATCTCTCTCTCTCTCTCTCTCTCTTGAGAGTAGCAGCAACTCAAAGAAGATACATGTAAGATACTATATTTGCATTTCCTCACAAAGAATATGAGTTAGGTACAGAGCTCAAAGGCCGTTAACTTATATAACACATTGCTTTCTCTCTTTTGGAAACGATATAATAAAAGTGTTTTTCAGTATTTCCTATTCGTGCCCTCCTTTTTTTTCCCCATATAAGGTAATACAGTACAGAAACCCTTCAACAAAAACAGACGCATGTATGCAATACGAGGCATATAAAACAAGCAAAAAAAGAGAAAGAGAAAGAGAAAAAGAAAAAGAAAAAGAAAAAGAAAAAGAAAAAGAAAAAGAAAAAGAAAAAGAAAAAGAAAAAACTACCATCCACGTCTCTTGCCTCTCTCCTCCGCACTCCTCACCTTCCTCTTCTCCCTCGTAACATCGTGCTTCCTCCTCTTGTCACTCGCATACTTGACGGGCGCACTGACGGCCTCGATCCTCCTCTTTCTCCTCCTCTCCTCCCGCTTCCCCCTGACCTTTTCCTGCACCCCGCGCATGGCAACCACGTACTCGGTACTGCCAAGTTTCTTTTGCAGCAGCGAACACACTTCCACGGCGAGGGCCTTCAGATCCTGGTATTTCTTTTGGAGGTCCCCGGTCGCGAGGCGGGGCGCGGCGATGCTGGCGTCGGTGAGGAGGTACAGGGGCGTCAAGATTGTGGGCAAGGAGGGCGAGATGCGGAGGACGGGGAGGATGTTGGAGAGGGAGGCGATGGAGGTCAGGGCGCCGAGTTTGGCGGTCAGGACTGAGGAGGTCGGGGCGCCGTCGTCGCGGCGCACCAGGGCGGACAGGCGGGAGAGCAGGTGGTGCAGTGCGCTGCTTGTCTTGACCTCATTGTCCTCGGACTCGTTTTCGTCTTCGTCCTCCTCGTCCTCGTTGTCGTCGGCGGATTGTTCTCCTTCTTCCTCTTCGCCAAGAAGATTGGCAGGTCCGCGTCGACGGTTGGAAGTGTAGGGAGTAGGATGCTTCCACTCCGCCTCATTGGCACCGTAACAACGACCCAAGAAGACCAGGTTTCTAGTCGTTTGTCCAACCAATTGCTCGGATACGTTACTGAATCTCAGTGTTCGCAGCCCAGCAGCACACAACTCGTGCATTTCCTTCTCTGTGATTTCCATTTGCTGGTTCGTGCGTAGAGGAAGAGCAGCGAGACCTTGTTCGTTCTTGGAACTTGCGTTGCCCAGGTCCGAGAAGAGGAGGCCGACTAATCTTGCCGATGACAGTTTCACCCAAACATGCGGGAAAACCAGACATTTGAAGATGTTGGTCCATGATGGTTTGGCAGCAGGAGCAAGTGAAGTGGCGGGGGAAATCTCGGCCAACTTTGCAAACGCCTGCAGAGCATAATACAACAGTTCCCAATCTTCAGTGTCCACGTCTTCGGGATCCAACAACTTGGCCACTTGCTTGAACAAGAAGGTCGTTTCTTTGGCACTGGCCTTGCCATGACCAATATACAACGTCCAGCATTGAAGGGCAATCCTGCGGAGTAGCAGCTGCTCGTCCTGTTCAAGCCAGGAGCGCAACAAGGCGATGTAGTTTTGGAGTTTCTCTTCATCAGCGCGTTCGAGGATCTTGCTGATAAGAACGCCAGCCATTTCACGGCAGTCGGGGGTGTCGTCGTTGACCATCATCATGACTAAGGGCACAAACACCATGCTTGATAAATCTTGCACAAGGTCGCCCTGTGTCTTTGCGAGTAGCTGATGCAAAAGCTCAAGCACGGATTGCCGTCCTTCCACATACTTGTACTCGAGATTCTGGACTAAAAAGGCGATTTGCTTGTTCAGTCTGTTGCCAGCTTGCGGGTACTCCATCATAAAGATAAAGTAAACGCCGCGAGCGAGATCTCTTGCCGTACGAGTCTGATTGGTCACCATGATTGCGGCCACAGAGTCCATAGTTTCGTACACCTCTGTGATGATAATTTTGCGCGCCAGCACCGCCTTCAGGAAGTTGAAGATTACACCTTGACGATCTGGCTCTTCGAGGTCGGGCTTGATTCGCTTGAGTACATACGCCATATCGTTCTCCTTGATCTTGATGTCGGGTCTGTCTTTTAGGATGGCAGAGACGAGTTTCAAAGCTGCTTGGGCGAGTTCGGTGGTCATTGATGGAGCTGCTCTAAGAATTTTGACGGCTTCTCCAGCATAAACAGGCCCATTGGCCACGATTTGAGGAGCAGGGACTCTGATGATAGAGGTGAGAAGACGCACAGAAGCCATCTGGACCTCCTCTTGCCCACCAATCAACGCATCACCAAGAATCGGCAAGAAGCCAGCAAGGTTGGCAGGAGTCTTGAGCTCATGACGCTTCGCCAAGACTGCGCGCACGAGATCAAGCGCGAATCTGGTGAGTTTGAAAATGTACGAGCTGGTTGCTCCCTTTTTGCCAGATTTGTTTGCACTCTGCATTTGGATCAGGTATTTTCTGATCTTGTAGTCTTCCATGGCTGGTCGGGTCTTGGCCTCGGCAGTGACGGCGTACACTTTTTGAATAACCTCGTAACAGAAGATGAGAATGTCTCTGTCACCAACAGTCTGGTTCTGGCTGGTACCCAGGCCAATGCGGCGGAGGAGTTCATCGATCTTCTTGACGGTCTTGAGGTCCAGTTTCTCTAGCAGCAAGGAGCGAACAGGCCTGATCAGATCACCAAGATGAGAGGCAGTGGTGATCTTAGCAAGGAGTTCCGCAGAGTCGTAACTCTTGCTACTCTTGACTTCCTTCATCTTACTAATGTACTCCTCGGCATCTTTCTCTTGACCAGCCACACCAAAGATGTCGTCCATGATCACGGCGACCATGTCATTGATACAATGATCAAGATCGCCAGCTTCAAGCTTGTCAATGTTGTCGACCAAGATCGAATGCATGGTGAACGACATGACGTGAAGCTGGTAACCGCGCTGCAAAGCACTGCGCAACTCTTTGATAACAAACTGGAAGTAAGAAGGTCCAAGCAGTCCAGTAATCTCGGAAAGCGTTTTTCTAGTCATGTCTCTGGCTTCAGCAGCTTTGCTTCGAAGAACGTGGCACAGATCCATGAGTACAGTTGGCAGCTTCAAAGCGTGTTCAGCGACGGGAAGAACACGGATGAGTTTCACCACCGCAACACCGACGGGCACACGCAGACTGACTGTTGACTCGTCCTTAAGATGCAAGAATGAAGTGAGTGGTGGTAGAAGCTGCTTATTGATCTCGTTGGAAAGCTTCTCTTCAGTAGGCAAGGTTGCAGCAAGTGGACTAAGAGCAGGAGCGCCATTGGTAGTCGACTCGGCTTGCTCGTCAATTTCCATGACAGTGCTCTGATTCTTCACTGAAGTGGATGCTCGATCCAGTGCGTCAATGATACGACTAACGATTCGGAGCACAACCTTCTGAAGCTCCTGTTTGCTCTGAATGTAGCCGATGAACCTCCTCAAGGTTGCCCTGTAAAGGTGCCAGTCGAGACACCCAGAAAGAGCTCCAACGGTATTGATAGTATCGGCAGATAAGTTATGGGCACTGTCATCGCCCGCGGAGTCAAAGATGAAATGCTCGAGCAGAGGGATAAAGAATGAGCTGACGTTGTCGCTCGAGATGATGCCGGCATGAGCTTCCTCTGACAGCCTTCGCAAAGCACGAAGTCTACGGTGTTGCTGAATGTGCAGAATATTGTTGAAGAATGAAGCTTCCTCATCGCCCTCAACGAGCAGGCTAGCCATGTCGTTAACCGCAGACCAAGCCGAGAAGTGCTTAATCATGTGAGCTAGGACTTGGAGGTATTCGGATCTGACCAACTCGGAAGGATCACGCATACCGCCTTGCAGTCCAGTGTGTAACCCGGAGATGATCAGACTCTTGAACTCGTCATTCTTAAAGTCACCATCAACGCTTGCCGCTTCGATGAATCTTCTCAGACTGTGAGAAGCGCTGGTTCTGATGGCTAGTTCATCGTTGTCTCTGATGAAGTAAAGCATGCTGTATACGAGCGGCTGCCACTGCATAGCGGTGAAGGTGCTGTATTTCTCCTCGTTGATAGTGCTGAAAGCAATAGCTCGGCGCTCAAAATCAGGCTCATCGAGTTTCGATGCCGAAAAAGAGTTCAGATCCTCGCACAATGATGCGACGTATAGAAGTTCGGTCCGCTCATTTGCCAACTGCTTGACAACAGCGGATAGGAGCTCTCGACTCTCTCTATCTTTGAAATAGCCAAAGAGTGGGCAGAGAGTGGAGTATACCTGATTAAACCGATCGAGATCCTTGGTGAGTTCCGCGCCAGGAATGAGATGGAACAGTGTCTGTAGCAAATCGCGCTTGGTCGTGAAGTGGACAATCTTCGATGGCTGGCCAATCAAGAAGATCGAGACATCAATAACGTCACGAATGTTCTCAACACCTGTGACAAGAGGTGCAAGACGGGAAACACAGAGTACGCTAGAGTCAAGTATATCCTTCGGGGGGCTTTGTCTCAAGACGGTACCAAGTCTGACAACGAACAGACTTGCCCTTGGAGCCAAGATGTCGGTTCGTGCCTGGTCATGCTTCTCGGTCAAATCAACATGCATCTCGCCATCTTTCGATGGTCGAGGCTGGATAGTGTCCAATAGTCTTCCGATGATGTGATCTATAATGAACGACTTGACCTCACTCTTTGCACTAGGAACCACGAGACAGTCTGCGACATAATCAAGCGTCTGAGGGTGGAAGTCTGTCAAGAAGTTGCAAGTATCCAAAGAACTAGCCCAGGTCGAGAAGAGTCGTAGGGTAGCAGATATCGATTGCGCGGTCTCGATGGGGAGCTTCTTTAGACGAGGACTGACCAACTCACTCATTATGACCTTGGCGTGATTATACCAAGAGACGTCGGTACATGAGGAGAAGATCTGAATAAGACAGTGGAAGCCGGCTTGACGAACCGCTCGGTCAAGAGAAGTCTGAGACTCATCTTCAACTGGAAGCTCCTCTTCGGTACCGACAAGCCCAAGAGGTAATTTTGAGGCCTTGAGCAAGCAAAGAAGCACAGCGTCGGCGATTCTAGTTGCAAACGCGTCCAATCTGTTTCCGAGCGTGTGCACCATATCATCGAGCATGTTTAGCAGACCAACTTGCTTTCTGGGCGGCACAACGAACTTCTCCACCGCTGACTGGTCCAAAGAGCCATCCTTGATGGGATCCATGGGGCCCAAGGAGCCAAGCGCAATGCTTAAGAATTGGCCGATGATTTCTGCTGGGAAGCGTGCCAGGGCAACAAAGATAGCTTTACGGCGTGTCTGCTGTCCGCGTTTTCCACTGGCTGATCCGGCCCTTGTCACTGCTTTACCGTAGAGGATACGCAACAAGACTGGCATGAGCTCCGGGCAATCTGCGCTGCGAATGGCATCGCCCTCTTCCTCAAGACGAAGGAAGACGGAGACTTCCTCTCTAAATCTGGCGTCATCGAGAAAGTTGTTCAAGTGCTCCTGATACTTGATAACACTGGGTGTTTTCCAGGCGAGGAGAGCTTGGAGGGCCGATTTTTGGATCTCATTGTCACCGTTCATCAGAAGATTGAGCAGAGCCTGGTATACCTCGGATGCCCTGAAAAGGACTCTGGGGTTCTGGAACTGAGCAAAAACGCCGAGCATGACTTTCTGGTCCTTTCGACCCCAGCGACGGACATCTTCTGTTTCCTCTTGCTCCTCCGCGTCAGTCTCATTACCTGCCCATTCGAGCAGGACGGGGACTAGGAGTCTGGACTTTTTCTCTGCCAGTTGTGGCATGAAATTCAGAGCACGGAGCGCCTGTGATCGTTCTGAAAGTGAGGCACTTGCAGTCTGTGCGTGATCTCTCAGGAATTGTGTCTCGATTCCTCGGTTCAAGTCCTCGAACAGAGATTCCGAGATTTCAATGTCTTTTTCGATTTGGTTCATGTTGGAACACTCAAAGTCGGAGCTGACATGGGCGATGCTTCGGTCCTGAGGTGATTCCGGTTGTACAACTGCGCTTGCTGCACCCGCATGACCCTGGAGCCATTGTGTAATCGTATGCGTGACGAGCTCTTCGGCATCTCCGTGTTGGATCATCTCTTTAAGTGCCGCAGCAGCGTCATCCCATGCCTGTGAGAGATGGATATGCAAAAGACCAAAACAGTAGGTCGGTATGGCTTTTGCCAATATAGAGTCAGATATGACGTCGGCATAGCCCATGCCTAATCTTCGAATTTGCGAGGAGATGAATCGTGCTGTTTGGACGCTGGTAGGCGTTTCTTCGATGGAAATGGCGTGGGCCAGGATGTCGGGTACGTTTTGCTGTCTCTTCTCGTAGATGGTCTGTAGTATTTGCAATCCAGAGAGTCTAAGATCATGGCTGGGCGATTTTAAGCTGTCAATTAAGTTGGCGATCAAAGAGTCCATTTGATCGCCGGTGAAGGTCATGTCAGATTTTTGTAACATCGAATTCAATGCAGTCCAGTATGGCACAAGGTTCTTACATCGTGTAGAAGCAGAACAGAGAGCTCCTGCAAGCTGTTTGTCTTGCAGGCTGTCACTATACTCATCGGAGATGTACTGAAAGCCTTGTCCTAGCGCAAAGAGATCCCACGGCTTCAACTCAGACGACGATGGGTTGGCTGCAGACTTCAGCAGCTGGAGAAGACAGTTCGCGATTGACTTTCGAGTTTCCTGATCTCCCTGAGAAACTCGTAAGACGGCCAGATTTCCATTGCTCATATGCAAGGCCTCATCGTCATCTGTGTGAGATTTGCCTTGAGCGTCCTTCAGGCGTTGCAGCATGACCTTTTGCCACTCCAGGGGACATTGTAAAGGGGCTCTTGCAAAAGTGTTTTTGCGTGACATGAAAGGCAGGATTGCGCAAAGAGCCATCTCGTTCTCCTTCCAGTGGTTCAAGATGAACTTTTGGAAAATGGGTAGGACGTAACTCTGGAAGCGCTCTTGGTTGAGCTCGGAGAAAATGTTGCAGAAGGGGAGGAAGTGGGGGGTCCATTTGCCGCGGCTGATCGTGTCGAGAATAGCAAGCTCTTGTATGAGCGAGTCGAAGGGACCATAATTAAGCACCACGGCCAGCGTGTTAAGGATTGCAGTCATGGTATCCGATGCAACTTCTTCTGCGGTCCTGTCGACCTTCTTGATCATGTTTGTGACGCGCTTCACGTAGGTAGACCAGTCCGAGATTCTGCTACCTTTGCGTACCGATGCCGCTGTGAAGAGGAGAGTATTTGCGGCGTCAAGATTTCCGATGGTATCCTCATCTTGCAAGTCAGTAAACTCAAGGATGGCATCTTGCACCGATTCAAAGGTCTCTGGAGTGGTGTGATGAACGACGCTGATCAGCGAACCTCTCAAAACTTGTAGCGACCTGGTCTTGAGGAACTCTGAGTGCTGGGCGTGGAAGCAGAACCTCGTCAAAGAATGTAGAACGGTGTTGCCTCCAGAATGCAACGTTCCTTGGACACCCTTGATGGACTCGGTGAACAAGGCCATCAAACCTTGAGAGTACAAATCGTCCGAAGCAGTCTCGTTCGAGGCATAGTCGTTCAACATGTGGTCTACGATGGTGTCCAAAGGCTCCTTGGTCTTGTGATATGAAGTGCCAGCTTTTCTCACCAAGAAACTCATGGCCTCTGCAGCGAAGCGAATAACATATGGTTTCTGCTTTTGTTTTCCGAGGTACGGGGCCATTAGGTCGTACAGTGGCCGTAGGTCGGGCACTAAGAGTCTTGAGAGGTATTTGAAGAGCCATGCCAGGCAGGTGAAAGCCCACTCGACGACTGACGGCTCAGGATCTGTGGCAGCCTTGTGGACGACAGTTGCGACGGCGCGTTGGAAATGCTTTTCGAAGCGGACGTCGAGGTCATGGGCAAAGTGCGAGAGCAGGGCCAGCAGCGGTTCGAGCGACATGACGTCGCCTTTTGTGATGTAGGTCATCAGGAGGTCCATGATGCGCTCCTCGTGAAAGATGACCATGGGCAGTGTGTCGGTGATGTTGTAGACTTCTTTGGCAAAAGCTGTGAAATTTTCCGACAGGTTCAGGTCCTTCCACTCGTCCAGGGCGGTGCGAAAGTACGACTCTTCCCCTTCCAGCTCGTGACTGCCCTCTGCACCAACTGCTCGGCGGGTGCGGCGAATGGGGTCGATCTTCATCCTGGCGATTCTCTGCGCGAAGCCTTCGAAGAAATGCCGCCGACTCGACGGTGTCGATTTTCTCTTTTTCTGTGATTTGACGACCTTGGTGGCCGCCTTGGCCGACTTGGGTCCATTGGACGCGCTTCCTCTCGACACTCCCGCCATGTCGTAGAGTGTGAATTTCGATGGCAAAAAAAGTCGAAGCAACTGCTCTTGAGAATCTTCACATGCGCCTTCCTCTTGGTCCAAATAATTTCATGCCAAGATTTCCGGGGCTGCTGTGGCTGCCACTTTTTAGACGTCAAGCCACATATGGCATCAAACTCGGACATCAAACACTCCCTCTCCAGTTTTTACCCTCGAACATCCCATTTCGAGATACAGACTTTATGGTTTCTAAAATGTAAGTCTACTGAGACGTAACTCATACATCTCTACTAATACATTCTAAGCGCTGTTATTGGCGCAGTCAATGGCTCAATATCTGCCGTCTTTGGCAAATTGGCAGCATTGCATGCCAAAAATGCCTTTGCATTTGCCATAATCGCTGGAGACTTGTTCGCCGACTCGTCAAGTGATCATTCCGAGGTCAAGGATCTGCTTGGTGGAAAAATTGAAATCCCCCTACCAGTATACTTTGCGCTTGGAGCACGCCAACTACCCGGAGAGGTCCTAGAAAGGTTGAGATCCAATGCAGGCGAACTTTGTTTCAATCTGTACTTCCTCGGACGAAGAACGACAGTCAAAACATCCGAAGGCGTCAAGATTGTGGCCCTTGGGGGTACGCATATAGACGATCCGACAGAGAAAGACGCCGTCACGGAATACAGCCCCATCCACACTGAGGCGGACGTTAAAGTCCTTAGAGGCGCAAATACTGCCGACATCTTGGTGACAAGCGAATGGCCGGCCGGAATCCGCACTGGCTCAAACGTACCATATACTGGACAAGATCCTATCTCATATCAAGGCGTTGCAGATCTCTGCACTGTGCTCAAACCTCGTTATCATTTCTCCTTCAGCGATGGCTTCCTGGAACGGGAGCCATTTTTCCACAATCGAGGAGAAGACGATGCTGGATACCAGGTAACCCGATTCATCAGTTTGGCGCCATATGGAAATGCAGCCAAACAGAAGTGGATTTATGCCTTCACTCTTGACACGGAAGCTTTACCCGCTGCGACCGTGCCCTCAGGAGTCACGGCTTCTCCGTTGTCATTCACCTCAAGAAAACGCAAAGCCGTAGAGCCACAGGACCAGTCATTCTCGCGCTTCTCGGGCGGTGGCGGTGATGGAGGCCGCCAGAAAGGTCGCAACAAGCGTGCTCGGCCAATTCCGAATCCCTCGGAGTGCTTTTTTTGTCTGTCAAATCCTAATATTGCGTCTCATCTTATCTCCTCCATCGGCAACAGCGCCTATCTAACTACCGCGAAAGGACCACTCCCCACCCCTAGAACTTTCCCGGCTCTAGGATTCCCAGGCCACATGCTCATCATCCCCCTTGAACACTCGCCCACGCTTGGTTCAATCCAGGATCAGGACTCGAAAAAGGAGACTATCGCAGAGATGCATCGCTATCGACTGGCGCTGCAGAATATGCTGACGAAAAGATCCGAAGATGCGGAAGAAGCTCACAAGCTTGGTGCGGTGACCTGGGAGATTAGTCGCATGAGTGGCATTCACGTCCATTGGCAATTCGTGCCTGTGCCTCAGGATATCATCCGCAAAGGGCTGATTGAGGCAGGATTCAAAGTGGAGGGCGAGAATCAGAGCTATCCAGCCTTTGAGCTATCGGATGTGTCAACAGATGTAGCAGCCGAGGGCGACTGCTTCAGGGTCACTATATGGGACGGACAAGTAGAAAAGACCATGACTCTACCACTGGATTCGTCCTTCAGATTTGATCTGCAATTCGGACGACGGGTATTGGCCAAGTTGTTAAGTTTGGAAGGTCGATCCCATTGGCAAGACTGTGATCAGACGGAAGCAGAGGAGACTGAGGATGTCGAGTCGTTCAAGGCCGCATTCAGGGCGTTTGATTTTTCCTTGGAAGAGTAGGATAACTGCTACAACGATCGAACCATGTTGCTTACATGTAGAAAAACATGTCAATTTTATGAATTGGGAAAAGCAAGCGATGCATATGCACAAGTGGTCGAAAGCCTGTTTGAAAGACCATCTAGCTTCGGCGATGCAAGAAAGATGGCATTCTTTTTGTTCGATAAACTCGCAAACTCCAATGAATGCATGCAAACGTTGAACATGGGTTGCCGAACACGAGATAACAGATAGCCGTTTGGGACAAGGTTATGATTGATAGGCAGGTTCGAGCGCAAAGGGTTCAGAGGTGATCGTCACGGCTGCGAACAAATTGCATTCCGCACGTGTGGAGCATGGACTGCTGGGCATAATAGAGCAGCGTCTTGCGCAAGGGGTGAGCGGTGTGTGATGGTCACGGCCTAGGCGTTTGCAGGTCACAATGAGATCAATCGCGACATGTGTTGCACAAAGCAGACGGGGTGGAGGAATGTACCGACCACACGAATGCAAAAGCTGCTAGTAGGTGAAGAAGACATTGAACAACAAGTACTTCGGTAAGGCAGACAGCAACCTCTCTCTGATCGAAGCTCGTAGATGATCATCAATAATAATCAAAGTAAAATAGAGCTCGAGATCGATGGCAGAAGCGAATCGGGGTGTGGGCCCTCGATTGTGGCCCGTGAGAGAACAAGCGGGAGCAAGGATGGCGGTGCGGGAAGGCGCCGTTCCACCTTTCACACCTTCCCTACACCCACCTTATTCTCTCGCACCCGATATCTTTTGCGCACGCATTTACCTCTTCACTTGACTCGCTCGGCGCATCGCATCGTTTGCCTGCGAATTTGTTCGCGACTTGTTCTTCTCGACGGACGCTCCCCGGACTCTCGATGGCCTACTAGACAGACTTACGCGACGCTTTGTTTTGATTAGGTATTCGGGGCGACGGCAAGGACATCACAATCTACCCCTGACGTCTACTACTCTACACTTTACGACCCCTCCTTTGCTGCTATCCCTGCCCTATCCGCCCCCGCGACCCTCCACCATGGCGCAACAATCAAGCGCGTCCATCACGCTGCCGCGCGACTTCAAGTTCTCGTACAGCAGCGGCGGCGACGACAACAACAGCGACGAGGTGCCGCGCACCCCGGCGCGATCCTCGAACGCTGTTGACTCGTTCGACCTCGGAGTGCCTGGTCCGCCCAAGCAGACATTCAAGCTGCGCCGCCGTCCCCGCGACCAGCCCGACACGGGCGCAATGGACGAGGCGCCCATCGAGATGCCCTCGCCACGCCTATCGTACACGCACGCGAGCATCGAGATGAGCGACGCACCCCACCTGGCTTCCGCATACCTCGCACCGGGCGACGGACCCATTCGCATCCTGTCGCCTCCCAAAACTCCCGCGTCGCAAGTCACAAATTACCTGAGCGAGTCATCAGATGCAACCGAGTGGTCCATGTTCCAGTCCTTGCACCCATACGACCTACTAGGCCGCCCCGCGTCGGCTCTCTCGACCTTTTCCGACTCGTCCGCCACGTCCGGTGGAAGCAGCTTCGACTCAAAATCCTCAACATTCGACGCGCCCAGTTGCACAAGTCCGGAGACAGATGCTGGCGACCCTTTCGCCTTGCACACACGCAAGCCCGTCCATCACACAACGCCAAACGCCAAACGAGCCAAGACGTCGCGCGATGCTCATTTCACGCCTGACATGGACCACCACCTCTGGATGACGTTCATGGCGTACATTCAGGACCCGCGTGTCACGCCGTTTAAGATGCTGCCTGGCACAAATCCTCCTCTGGGTGTCTGTCACCGCGTGGCACGAGAAGCAAAGGCAACATGGCGTCGACACCCGCATTCGGCCATCCCGCGCATATCGATCCAGGACGCAGACGTGCCCGACAGCGTGCAGGCGTCGACTGAAGCCATGGACGAGTCAACGCCAACTCAGATCGCGCTTAAGTGGCCACGATCCGAGGCCGCCACGCGCCGCCGTCTCCGTTACCTTTCCAAGCGCAAGCCGTCGCTTTCGGCTCATTACATGCGTCTGCTGCGTACCCGCAGTCCCTCTCCATTCGAGTCGTCGAGCGCTAGCAGTAGCCCTGCTCAGCCTCTTGCGCAGTTTGCTCCTCTGTCTGCTCCCCTTGTGCAGCCCCCCACCCCTCAGCCCTCGTCGTCCTTTGCCAGCCGCAGCATGAATGTTTCGCTGGTTGAAGCAACTGCTCCGTCGATGCAGCCCGACGGCCCTCTTGCCCAGCTTCACCGCCGCACGCCGCAGCCGCCCATGGCTCCTCAGCAGCGTCGCGGCTCTGACTGGTATGCGCGCATCGGTCGTTCTGGCGCACGAGCTACCCATCAGAAGAGCCAGTCGTTGCAGCTCGGCCTGGGCTTGGGCTCCTCTTCAGGCATGCAATCCAACTCGTTTGAGCGTGGCAGCATTCTTGCTTCCCCATTCGATGACACTGAGACTTCTTCGCGCCAGAACTTCTTGGAGAGCATGAACAAGACGCAGTCTCTTGGACGCGCCTTCTTGAACAACAACCCTCCTCGCCTGACTGACGCTGGTCCCGAACTTCGTTCTCCCTTCCCGCTTGCTGGTCCCATGCTCAGTGCCAAGTCGCTGAAGCGTAGATTCAACGCCCACGAACACTCTACGGTCCAGCAGCAATCTCTAGACGACGTCTTCGCCGCTCCCTCCTCGTCTGCTCCCACACGCAACCGTGGTTTCAGTCTGAGCGCCGTCCCTGGCATGGCTTTGGCCCAAAACACCACGTTCCCTCCCATGTTCCCCTCTACTGCGGAACTTGCCGATCACAAAATGGGCGAAGCATCAGAAACCCTCCAACCTCCTTCGCACTCCGTCCAACCTCCCAGACTCGGCTCTCCCTTCTCTGGTACTGCGTCCAATTCTCGCTTCAACACCTTCCCGCGCCGCTTCACTCCACGCGAGACTGGCTTGTCCGAACAGCCCTTTGATTCTTGATCTTTTGTAGACAAAGAATAGTCTGGGGCTGCATCGGGCTCCTCTGCAGCCAAGATCGCGCTTTCCGAAACAGCGCAATGTCAAACTGACCACGACGAACGAATCGATCAAGAGACTTCATCACACTCTGATCCAAAACATATGATCACTCTAATAAGTTCTCCCTCCGTCCCCTTCATCAGGGGCTGGCCCTCTCGAAGCTCAAGTGTCTTCAACTCATCAGGCACTATTCTCCTCCCAGACTATGCATTTTCTTCTTTTTTTTTCCTTTTCCACCCACGAACGTACACGAGACCAGGGACATCGAGCAACGCGGCAAAACACACATCACTTCAATGCATGGAATGGATGGTCGGCGAATCAAGGTTGCTTTTGTTTCACACCAACTTTTCTTTTTGTTTTCTTCATCTTCTACGCCTCTCCTTTTCTGTCCCTTCTCTTGACGACGTTTTGGGTTGGTGAAGAGACTTGTCTTCTAGAATGTTGCGTTGATTCGTCGCATTTGAAAATGAATTTCTTTTCTGCATACCTAATCCTTGATGTTGAAAAGAGACGGATGGAAAGAGGAGGAAACCGGCGCAGGATAGGGGATTTTCCTCTCTTTCTCTCTCTGCCCCCCTCTTTTTTGCATTCTGGTCATATCTTTCTTTTTCTTTTTTTCCTCTGTCCCTTCGAATGGAGTTTTTGCCCCTTTTGGGGACATCCATGGACAGGCTGGGGGCGGGCAGTCAAATACAGGTTGTTGAGGCGTTCTTCTTCTCTTCTGTTCCTCTGCTTCTTTTTTTTTCTTCGATTTCGTATACTTTTTTCTTTTTTTCAAAAATTTCGGAAGATGAATACACCCCTTTCTCTTTCGTTCTACATTTATTGGCTCTTGTGAAGCTTGTGTGGGTTTTTTGATTGTGATGGTGATTTGAGCTTTGCATGGCAGTAAGAGAACGTGAGTTTATCTCTTGAACGTGAATTTATCTGTCTAAGGGATGATTTCACTCACGGGAGCGAAAGTAGAATTTCTGTGGATTGCCTACCTACACCATCCTCGTGGAAAACCAAACCATGAATCCAGCTTTCACGCTACTACTACAAGGTTTCTTTAAACTTTGTCTCAAATATTCTAACCAAGCCATGGCGCTCTTGGGCATGAGGGGGGTTTTTATTTTTCGCTCTCAGATCATTAGGACGAAAGCTCATCTGACTCCTCCGGCTTTGTTCCCATGCAGACACGCACTGATAGACTGCGTGTGACAGACAAGTTGAGGGCACTGCTTCCTGAAGATCCGCACCCTTTACTAAGCACTGCACAAAAGACTGAATAGCTCTTACCTGGACTCGCCGTAAATCAATCAGAGTAGACCAAAGAAATACTTGGTGCACAAGCGCCTGCCGAGGTATACTATAAAGCTCCTATGAGAGACTGTTTCCAAGGATGCAGCTGAGAATACAGAGCCGGAGTGGATGGCTTGCGAATGAATACATATATGGCAGAATTATCCACGAATTCATCCTGTCCCGAGAAAATCTAGTCGCCCTTGCCGAGGTGGAAAGAAATTTGTTATATTGATCAATCAAGAAAGGGAAGGTCGTTGTGCATTAAAGCTTTTCGGGGTGAAAAGCTTCGCGAAGGGGGGGCTCCCCTCGTTTCAACAACTCCCGCATCTTTCGGCAGGCGCATGGCAGCTCCTTGGGCCTTTTCCGAATCAAGTCCAGCTTGCGCCATTGATATATTCTCGAATGCTCTATGTCAAACATCGATGTCCGAATAGATACGAAGACACCAGGCTGCACACTGCACTCTCATTTTCTTGCCACAAAACTCAAACCTTCGCAGCTGGAGCAACAGCTTACTACACATGGAGATGGATGATCTACAAAGTCGGTAGTTGAATCATCCGTAAAACCAGTCTAGAAATGGACGCGTCTTTTCCACGGAGCGGATAATTAGAATGAGCTAGCTGAGTGATCTGTCATAAGCGACATGCACCTAATATACATATATAGTCGGTAAGTCAAGGGAAGACTCTATATAGTGCCCCCCGTGAGGAGAACGATTGGCATTTACGAGATACATTTAGCCTTCTTACGCGCGTATCAGGAACGAGGTCTGTATGGTGCTTGGTGACTGACTCTACGTTGCTGACTAGATTGGAAGTGTACAGCTCGCTTATAGTCATCATTTGGACATGTGCAGTCGACTGGTAGTGGACACCAGCCAAGGTACGATACAACTATACAAGGCGTCCCCAGAAGGATCACAAACAAGGCTTGACAGCGGGCCGCCGGGTGCGGAGAGAAGGAGTGGCCAATCAATCAAGTCTTGTCCCTGACACGCCTGGAATTTCACCTCGTGATTAAGATGTTACGCTTTCGCTAAGGTCTGCTCTATCCCCATTTTCTACCCACCGGATGCTTTCTATATTCGTAATCGCGGGGTACATGCAACTTGCACATCAATATCGCAGATGACCGTCGACGGTTTCCGTGCGGGCTCCCGACAAGTTGACTTGACCTAGGCAGATTTCCCCCAATCAAGCAGGCAGAAGCATGTACAAATCTCCTGCCAATTCCGCCGAGATACGGCAAAATATCAGCTTGGCCAAGGTACAGAGTTCCAGCTTCCGTCGCTCTGCATACGAAACACTAGAGATATATCATGAACGAGGGACATATATATAGGAGGCACGCATCTCCTGGTATGGGCCACTCATTCACCTTCATACTCACAGATCCTCTCGACATAATACAACCCCTTTGAACATGCGTTCAAACTCAAGAGTCACGCTTGGCCTGGCCGCCTCTGCATCTCTTGCAGCTGCTGGACCTTGTGACATTTACGCTTCTGGTGGCACACCCTGCGTGGCAGCACACGGAACCACTCGTGCTCTGTACAATTCTTACAGTGGCCCCCTCTATCAAGTGAAGAGAGGTTCCGATGGACAGACAACCGACATCTCTCCGCTCTCTGCGGGTGGTGTTGCCAATGCCGCCGCTCAGGACTCCTTCTGTGCCAAAACCACCTGTCTTATTACTGTGATATATGATCAGTCTGGCCGTGCAAATCACTTGTACCAGGCGCCCAAGGGAGCGTTTAGTGGACCTGAGGCTGACGGATCCGACAATCTCGCATCGGCTATCGGAGCACCAGTCACCTTGAACGGAAACAAGGCTTATGGTGTTTTCATCTCGCCTGGAACTGGCTATCGCAATGACCAAACCAGCGGCGTGGCTACTGGTAACAACCCAGAAAGCATGTATGCAGTCTTGGATGCCACACACTACAACGATGGCTGCTGCTTTGATTACGGCAATGCCGAGACCAGCAACACTGATACTGGCAACGGCCACATGGAAGCAATCTACCTTGGAGACAACACCGTTTGGGGTACTGGCTCAGGCAGTGGTCCATGGTTCATGGCCGATCTGGAGAATGGCCTGTTTTCTGGCCAATCCCCCAAGCAGAACACTGCAAATCCATCTCTTTCTTACCGCTTCACTACTGCAGCCCTTAAGGGCCAGGCTAACCAGTGGTCACTCCGCGGTGGAAACGCCGCATCCGGCTCGCTGTCAACATACTACAGCGGCGCACGCCCTACAGTGGGTGGGTACAACCCCATGTCCCTTGAGGGCGCCATCATTCTCGGTATCGGTGGCGACAACAGCGTCGGCGCGCAGGGTACCTTCTACGAGGGATGCATGACCAGCGGCTACGCCTCCGATGCCACCGAATCCTCCGTGCAGCAAAACATTGTAGCCGCAAAATACGCCACCACGTCCCTCAACTCCGCACCCTTGACTGTCGGCAACAAGATTTCGCTCAAAGTGACGACCCCGGGTTACGACACACGCTACATTGCTCACAGCGGTGCCACCGTCAACACGCAAGTCGTCACCTCATCCAACAGCACGAGCCAAAAGCAACAAGCCTCCTGGACCGTCCGCACCGGCCTCGGCAACGCAAACTGCTACTCGTTCGAATCCGTCGACACGCCCGGCAGCTTCATCCGCCACTTCAACTTTGTCCTGCAACTGAATGCCAACGACGGCTCCAAGCAGTTCGGCGAAGACGCTACTTTTTGCTCGCAGACTGGGCTCGGCAATTCGGGTACCAACACTATCCGCTCCTGGAGCTATCCTGCAAAGTTCCTTAGGCATTACAACAATGTTGGGTATATTGCCAGTAATGGTGGCGTGCACACTTTTGATAGTGCGTCGAGCTTCAATAACGATGTTAGTTTCATTGTCGGCGCTAGCTTTGCTTAGAAAAGGCGCAATGGATGGGAACCCCCTCAAACGACAGATTAAGGGTACACTTTAGGATTTTATCTTTGACCTTTTAGATATCTCCTTGAATGAAAGTATTAGTTCCACGATCCTTCTTCCTTGCATCAACAATCCTTGCAAGAGTGGGATTTTGGTGAAAAATGATGACAGGCAGGGGGCTTTCGTATAAAATTGTCAACAAAAACAGTAAAGCAGGCCGATCCAAGAAAATTAAAAAAGAAAAAAGAAGAGATAAAAAGATTGGAAAAAGGAAAAAAAAAACAAAGGGAACAACGGAAAGAAAAAAGGAAATCATATTCGGCAGCAACAATTTCAATATTTTGAAAATGGCTAGACATACTAACAGCAACACAAAACAAAACAATCTGCTATGACGCACCTGTGTGTCTAGATCTTCTTTTCTTTTCTTTTTCTTAAACAGACAAGAGCTATTCGCAGTGTGTATAAGCCCCGCAAGACAAAGGAGAAGAAGAGGCAAAAAAGGCAAAAAGGCAGAAAAAGAAGAAAGAAAAAAAAAGAAAAAAAAAAGAGAAGAGAAGAAAAATGGAAAGAAGAAAAGAAGAAGAAAAAAATGAACAACAGAGATACAAATGTAAGGCAAAAAAAAAGAAAAAAAAGAAAAGAAAAAAGAACCTACAGCAGCAAGGAGATTCCCCACGTAGTCGCCCACCCACCGTAGTACTGATAGTAAATCTGCCGTTCAACAGCTGTATACATAAAATGCTCAGAGCGTGACGGGTGATATACCTACATGTAGTTTTAATCTGACTGTGGCCGTATACGTGTCTGAAAAATCACTTACTTGCCTTCCAGATTATATAATCCTCAAAACGCTGCTAGCAATCCGTGCAGTAAGAACCAAAAGAGATCCATCTCGGGAAAAGCAAGGAAGGACTTGCAGTGCACTACACAAAGAGGGAAAGTAAGAGAATGAGAAAAAAAAAACAGGAAAAGTAAGAAATTATACAATTGCTGCTATAACAAAAAACAAAAACGCCATGGCTCTAAGAAAGGACAAAAATACAAAAAGGAAACCCACCCAAAGAGAATCAATACTGAACGAACAACCGACTTTTTTCTTGTTGCAAGACAAAAAAAAGAAAGAGAAAACCAGAATACGTTTTCTTACTCATCATCACTCTCCTCCTCGCTCTCGCTGTCAACAGCCATGACATCGCCATTGACCTCGGCGTCATCAGATGACTCGGCCGAAACCTGCAAAACAGGCATCATAACATCAAACCCACCGGTACCAATCCTTCCAATCTTGCCGACAACAATACGTCCGGAGGGTCCACTGAGATCATCAAAGTCCTCTTCCATGACAGCGTCGCGCAAGAAGCCAACGGTGGTCTCGAAACTCATCTTCATGAACGGAGAAGTGTTGCCCTTGATGCCTTGACGCGAGAAAGCTTGGTAGCCACCGCTGCGGGTCATGTAGTCGGCGATGAGGTTCAGATGACGTTGATCGACATCGATACCGTGACCGCCGAAAACGCCAGAGACTTCGCGCACGATGGATGCGCGACAGGCTTCTACACCGTACAGGCGCAACATGGCGGCAATGTCGTTGGTGAAGAAGCGGTTGGGGTTGAGGACGCCTTGGTGCATGCGCATGGCCATGAGGTTCTCGCCTTCGGTCATGATCACATCGACCGCGGATTCCTTGCCGGTGATGGGATCCTTGAACTTGTCGGTCGTGAGAATGCAGCCTGCGAGACCAGGAATTGACTGGATGAGAGCGCCGCGGAGGCAGTTTTCAACCAAGTTCAGCATGAGCAATTTGGCGGTTTCGGCAGCGTACTCAATGGTAAAGGTACATGACGCGCCGGTCTTGTCGTCGAATTTGAATGCTGACACATCGCTGGTGTACTTGTTGCCCTTGATGCGCTCTTCACGCTCCTTCGAGTTGTAGGCGACCTTCTTGGCACTGGCAGCCGCGTCTTCAGAGTCCGAGTCCGAGTCATCAGAGGTGTCGGCGCTGCCGAAGCCTTCATCCTCGTGTTCCTCGGGCGTCGTTTCTCGACGAGCACGGGCTGCGATGACCGCCTCGTCATCATCAGGGGCGTCGTAGCCGGATTGTGACTTGTTGTTCTTGGCCTTGTCGCGAGTAGCGTCGTCCTCGCCCTCATCATCGGAATCGTCTTCACCACCTTCAGCATCGGCTTGGGGACGAGCAGATTCTTGTTCGATCGTGCCAGCCGACTCGCCTATCGCAGGCATGGCGTCCGACTTCTTGAGCGTCTTCTGGTCTCCCTTCTTCTTGAGCTCCTTGCGTACAACTGCTTGCAGTCTCGGCAGGAACTTTGTTTCAATAGTGCTGGCAACGTCCTCGACTGTGATGGCGTACTCCTTGGTGTACTCTTCAGATGGGAACAGTTGAAGGTGAACTGTGTATGACTTAGCCTGCTCATATGCAACACCTCTTCCGATCTTCTCGGTGACAGTGACCTTGTCAAGGACCTCGGCAAGACTAAGTCTGCTGATACCTTTGGCAAATTGCTCACTTTCCTCCTTCTCGATCTCTGGGTTGATGTGCAACGTCATGGTAGGTGTGGCGATAGTAGCACTTGCAGTCATGACAATCTCACGGAGACGTGGGATACCGAGCGTGACGTTCTTCGCGGCGTGACCAGCCAAATGGAAAGTGTTGAGCGTCATCTGTGTAGAGGGCTCACCGACTGATTGACCGGCGACGACACCAACGGCCTCACCGGGCTCAACTATTGACTTGAGGTATCTCACGTCGATAATGGCTTGAAGACTCTTCTTTGTGAGCCCCTCGATACCATCGATATTGCGTTTCTTGTCTTTTATGAGTCTGTCCGGGTTCTCGTCAATGTACTTCTTGGAGTTGCGCATGAGCTTCTCAGAAGTGCTTCCAGCAAAGCGGGCAGGCGAGTAGACGGACAGAGCAGGATCGCTAGCTCCGAGATCGCCAGTCTTTCTGTACTTCTTCTCGGCGCTCTTATTGTAGTCCGAAGCCTCGACGCTCATGATGCGACCAAATTCTGACTTGATGCCAAGATTGTGGAACATGGACATGTGGTTCTCAGCGATGAACTTGAAGTTGGACAAATACTTGGCCTTGCCGACATCTAGACCGTCTTCACCGTAGATGAATTGAATGATGGATCCATCAGCATCGCGGACGGTTGTATCGTACTCAGACTTGAGACCCTCCATACCCTTGATCAGACATCTCTGCAGGTATCCGGATCTGGAGGTCTTGACGGCGGTATCAATCAAACCTTCTCTTCCAGCCATAGCGTGGAAGTAATATTCTTGAGGTCTTACACCAGTCAAGAAACGATCGACAATGTATCCACCAGCTCTGACGCTAGTCTCGAATGGCTTGAAGCAGGGCAATGATTTACCACTGACCATCACAGGAACTCTGCGTCCTTCCAGGACCTGTTGGCCAAGGTTACAAGAAATCTGGTTAGCATTGACGCCGGAACCCTTGGCTCCAGATCCTGTCATGGCTTGCATTTGGTTTTTGGGGAAAGGCTTCACAAGAGCAACGGGTAAACAAGCGGTTGTCACATCACCAGATACCTTGGCAGTATTTTGGTTCATGACGGTATCCAGACCAGCCTGCTTGCCTTCCTCACGAAGGACTGCTTCAAGACGTCTTTGGAGCTCGGGGTCGTTTGTATTGGGGTTCTCGCTTGTCAACGAGACATACTTGGCAGCGGTCTTCAATCCAACAGCATCTGACCTGCCCAGAGCCTCTCGTCTCATGGCCTCGCCCTCGGGTGTGAAGATCAGATCCTCAACACCGCACGAAAAGGCACGCATGTGAAGCATCTTTGTAAGCAGACGACCGAGCACACTCATGAGCTTTCCGGCAATGGTGTGTCCGTAAGCCTCATAAATGGCATTGACGACACCCCCACCAGCGGGGCCAATTTGCGCTTTGTCCAGAATACCGCACAGCATTTCACCGTCCTTGAAGATGACGACTTGTTCCTCAGAGTCAGTTCCCCAGTTTTTGGATGCCGTGGTCGACTTGGAAGTCATGGTGAGACCAGGGAAGTCTTCGGGAGTGAGGTTCTTCATGATGGTAGAAACGACTTGCTTGCCGGTCCAGAGCGGACGAGGCTTCCTGATGGCAGGCGGCACAGTTTCGACACGGCCTGAAGTAGTGTGGTTGTCCTCGGGTCTCAGACCAGCATAGAGCAGTTGATGGTAGTCCTCTCTTCCATAAAAGGTATCTCTGTTTGTCAACCAAACACCCATGGAAATGTGATCTTGAATCAGACCACGAAGGGGCTTGCCAGCTGTTCCAGACAAGTACTGGTGATCGTTATCCGCGATACTGATCGCCTCTGATCTAGCGAGCTCGTTTTGAGGGAAATGCAAGTTCATCTCGTCACCGTCGAAGTCGGCATTGTAGGTGTTGCAGTTGGCGTAATGCATGCGCAGAGTCTTTTCACCAGGCAAGACACGGGCTCTATGACACATCATGGAAGGCTTGTGAAGGGTGGGTTGTCTGTTCATGATAACAATGTCGCCATTGTTGAGGTGGCGAAGGACCTTTTTTGACTTTACACCACTGACGTTGGTGCTGGAGGGTGCTTGCAGTTGATTTGCCAATGCGGTGCGCTCTTCGAAGTTCTTGATTTGCAAGTTGATGACCTGTCCATTCTCATTCTCAATGGCAACAGCTCCAGGCCAGACGTAGGGACCGTTGATGACGGCCTGTCTGAGGTCATTGAAGTTGTGGTCGTTGACGGGTTCCGGATATGTGAGCTTCAAGGCAAAGACTGGAGGAACACCAATCTCGTTGGTCTCGATGTTCGGGTCAGGAGAGATGACGGTGCGAGCGGCAAAGTTAACACGCTTGCCCATCATGTTCTTTCTGAAAAGACCCTCCTTCTTCTCCAAGCGCTGCTTGATACCATCTTCGTTGCGCTTTCCAGCTCCTCCTTGGACGGGGTTGCGATCGCGGTCCAATAGAGAGTTGACTCCATCCTGCAGGCGGATCCAAGCATCCTGGAAATCGGCGTAGTTTCTCGGGCGTCTGGCAGTATCGTTAAGTTGCCCATTAAGCTCCTTGTTAATTTGAGTCATCTGCTCGCAAACGTTGATGATATTCTTGTACAGCGAGTTTTCCTGGGCTTCTGCAATTTCATCGGCACCAGTTCTAGCCTCGGGTCTGAATCTGTTAGGAGGCACAATCAAGTCCTTGATGAAAAACATCTCTGCGCATGACGGAGCACCCTTGCGACCTCTAGACCGAGGAGTGTAGACCATACTCAGCACTTCGGCATCCTTCTCAAAGAGCTGAACAAGGTGTGCGTGTACTTGGCCTGCGTTGAGATAGCTCTGCTTCTCGTCCTTGTCAGACTTTGAGCTGGGGGCGTCGGTCGTTTCGTGTTCGAGAACGTTTCCGCCGGCAACCTCTTGCTCAATGTCCAGCATCGAGATGTCCTCACCTTCACCTTCGGACTCGGCAGGTGAGTCCTCGAGATCAGCGACAGCCTCGTCCTCTGCGAGTCCCTTCTTCTTAGCCAACGCCTCGCGCCTCTTCTTCATCAAGAGTAGAGGATCCTGGGCCTTAAAGCCACCCTGGGCCATGGCGTTTCTGTCCTTCTCTGACAAAGGCTTTCTGAAGATCTTGACATAGCGGTCCTTTCTGTACGTGGGGTTTATGCCATTGCAGTTGTTGCACTTCTTGCTCTTTGTGATGGAATAGAGGAACTCCTTGACGATGGCTCGCCTCTCGTTTGCCACAGACTCGATCTTGGTGTCGGCCCAGTCGTTGCGCTTCTTAGCAAAGCCAGCCTGCTTGAGGGCCTTCTTGACGAAGGCATTTCGTCGGGAGATGATGTCCTTGGTATCCGCGTCCACTTCGTCATCGTCCGAATCGTCCTTTGTTGAAGTCGCGGTCGAGGATTTTGTGCCAAGGTTGATCTCATCAATTTCATAACACTCCTTGAGCAATCCGTACTTGACGAGGGTAAGCTTGCAGACGAAGCGGTTGACGTCGGCACGAGACATTTTCAGCTTGTGGCAGTAAATGCATTTTGCGCGTAGCAGACGGAGACATTGGTCCATATAAGTAGGGTTGTAGACGTGGACGGGGAGCTCGATATGGCCGCAGTGGCCAGGGCAGCCGAACTTGAGGTTGCAGGTTGTGCATCTGCAGAGCTCTGGATTAGCTCAGGCTGTAGCAGACACAAGGAGGCGACTTACGAGTTGTCACCAAAGTTGCCGAGAGCTGCATCATAAAGACCACCGGGTACGGGGTTTAGCAGTGTATCAAAGGTGGTCGGGTTGGTGATGCGCTTGACCGACAAGGCGCGAATCTCGTCGGATGGCAGGAAGGCGAACTCGACGCCGCCAATCTGCGATGAGACTGGCTGTGAGATGTTCATGATGGCGGTTGACGAGCAAGCAACACTTGAAAGCAATTGCTGAAAAGTCGTCGACGGCCGCAAGAAGTCGGCGATGGAGGCACAAAAAAGTTTCCCTTTGCAACTTTTCGATCTGGGGAAGGAACCTCCGGCCTTGGCACGCCGCGCTTTCCTGTCGCAGTATCCGTAATTGAGGTAACTACTATACAGACAGTCACGCATCGTCGCTGCCTACAATACGCGCAGCCTCTCCAGCATGTCGGAGAAGCGTCCTTTTCCAGGCGATTCTCTGGACGACGGTCATGACTCAAAACGGCCGCGCTCCACGCAGGCCTCACCAGCGCCTGCGTCGGAGACTGAAGATGCACGCAAACGTCGTGAAGTCCAGGAGCGCATCGCTGCCATGAAGGCTCGCATGGCCAACAGAGCCCCCGCTGCTGCTCCTGCCTCCGCCCCGGCTCCTCATCCAGCAGCTGCTGCCCCATCGAATTCTGCGGCGGACATGCAAGCCCGCATCGCTGCCATGAAAGCTCGCCTACAGGGAAATGCCTCACCTTCTCCAGCTCCCACACCGGCTCCTTCATCTCCTTCTCCCGCGCCGCCGAACGACAAGTCGGCGAAACAAGCCCAGGTCCAGGCTCAACTTGCCGCCATCAAAGCGAAAATTGCACAAAAACAACAGCAGTCTCATACGGACATCCCTTCCCGCCCTCTCGCACAACCTCCCACACATGCTGCTACTCCCCCAGCTCGAGAAGACACAACATTACGCGCAAGAGGAGGTTTGAATGTTGGCTTGCATCCCAGTCTGCTGGGTGGCCCGTCGCGGCCGGGACAAACTAGAAAGCAGAGAGAAGAGCCTGAAAAGCACAACCCCTACTTGACTGCCGACGATCAGCAGTCCGGTCTACAGAATGAGCCCTTCTACGATCCTTCGTTGCAGAAACAAAAAGACCGCAAGTCCAAGCAATTGCTGTTCAACCAAAAGGGCAAGTTCATGGCTCAGGCCGACGCTCTGAGACAGCAGGCGAAAATTGAGCAGATGGCCAAGGAGATGCAAGAACAGGCACGAAAGCAAGCCATTGAAGAGGCTACAGAGAAGTCATTCCTGGTGCCCGCCCCGCCAGATATTGAATGGTGGGACGAGGGTCTGGTGACTGGCGGCAACTACGACAATCTCGAGGCTCCCGACAAGATAAACATGGACGTCATAACGCGATATGTCCAGCATCCCGTCCTTCTCTCTGCTCCTCAAGACGCCAACGTACCTGCTCCCAAGGCCATGTACCTAACCAAGCAGGAGCAAAAGAAGGTCCGACGACAACGTCGTATGGCCGACCATAAAGAAGAGCAAGCCAAGATTAGACTTGGCCTCAAAGCTCCACCGCCGCCAAAGGTCAAAAAATCAAATCTCATGCGCGTACTGGGTAATGAGGCTGTCAAGGATCCCACCGCAGTTGAGGCTCGAGTGAACCGCGAGATTGCTCAGCGTGCTGATGATCACGAAGCTGCCAACGCCGAGAGACAGTTGACCAAAGAGCAGCGTCTCGAGAAACTGGCAGCTCAGCAAGAAGCCGATGCCGCTCTTAGCATGAGAGTTCTTGTCTTCAAGATTGACAATCTGAGCTACGGAAAACATCGCTTCCAAATCAACAAAAATGCAGAGCAACAAGCTCTGACAGGCATCACAATCTTCCATCCCAAGATGAACTTGGTCATTGTTGAGGGCGGCTCGCACAGTATCAACGCCTACAAAAAACTCATGCTCAACCGTATCAAATGGTCTGAGAATGCCATGCCCCAAAATGTCCGCGAGGGCAACCATGAGGCCAATGCCGCTTGGCTCAATGCGTATGATGAGGATGGCAAGCTCAAGGACAACACATTCAACAGGTGTCAGCTGGTCTTTGAAGGTGAAGAGAAGCAGCGCGCGTTCAAGCGTTGGATGCCATACAAAGCCTGCGAGACGGATGGCGAAGCAAAAGACGTGCTCAGCAGGTATAAGATGGAAAACATGTGGACACTGGCACAATCTCCGGCCTTCCAGTGAGGGATGAATTCCTTGCCGATGAGACAGCATTCAGCCTGTAAACAGTGGCCCGAGACTCCGAGACTATCAAGATGGCTTGGAAGGCTGGACTTCTTCATCGTCAGTCTGCTCGGTACCCAATAACAAAACATGAGACAGTTCGGTTCTGCTGTCGTGTTTCAGATTGCCGTGTCTGTTTCTTAGCTGCCAATAGTAAGTCTTGGCAACTCTTCTTCCAACCTCCAACTCTGCTGTCTGCCCTCGCCATGGAGTGGTTGGTAGCTGCTCGCTACAAAGTTACTAGAAGAACATGTTCTCGTATCCGACGATATGTCAGGCATATGCCTACGGATCAATCAGACATCTCTCCTCGGTACGCGCAATACTGTATCTGATGCAGCCGAAGCTATTGCGGGGTGAGGATGGAGATTCTTTGACATGGTCAAACTGCAAAACTGAGAAAACAGGTCAATGCATGCATGGCTTTAACCTTGTGATACGAGTCGACTCGGTTAGACGAAGAGAACAAGGCGTGAGTACAAGCGATCAGGTATACATATCACATATAAACAATTTTGCCATGCCCATTTTCTTCGTCCCCTCATTTCCATTCAGGCCACCCACACTCATTGAAACCACGGGTTGATCTCGTTAGCTTCTTGACTTCCCTTTTTACCAAACATGTTTTTCAACTCGGTTTCTCTCGTTGCGGCGTCCATGCTGGCAGTTACCAGCATGGCCGGGACCGTCATCTGGGATGGCCGCTTCAACTCTTCCTCGGCCGCCGAGATTGCCGCCTGGGACTGGAGCAACCAAGTCGGCGCATATCAATACTACATCCACGGCTCTGGAACCACTACAGATTACGTCAACATTGCTGCCTCCTATGCCAACCCTGCCGACAAGTCTTCGAGTCTTGGTGCAAGGCTGACTGTCGACAATACGTCCAGCTGGCACGGACAGACGATGATGAGGACGGAACTCATCCCTTCGACAAGCGCACCCATCAACAAGGGCAAGAAATACTATCATTTCAGTCTGAAGCACGAGAGCACGCACCCCCCGGACGCAACCGCCGAACACCAAATCGCCTTCTTCGAATCCCACTTTACGGAACTCAAATACGGTGTCGGCTCTGGCTCCAACATGTCCAAGTTGCAATGGATGACTGACGGCAAACCCCAATTCATCTTTGATTTCGAGGCCGGGGTTTGGCAGAATGTGGCGTACGGGATTGATTTCGATGCCGGCACTGTGGAGTTTTGGCACTCGACTGGGGGAGGTGCGTTGGCTAAGAAGGCGGGTCCCGTCGCTGCTGGCGTGTCGAGCAACGGTGCGGATTTCCACGTGGGGATATTGAAGTTTTCAACCACGACCGAGGATTGGTTTTGGAGCGGTGTGTATATTGAGGAGGGGAGTTTGAATACTGTGATTGGTTGTGGTGGTGGTGGTGGTGCTTCAGGGAGCTCCGGTACTGTTATTGCAAAGTATGCTTAGTGTGGTGGTAGCGGGTGGACTGGCGCCACGAGCTATGCTTCTGGCACCCCTTGCAAGGCTGCAAATACCTACTACTCTCAGTGTATTTAGGAGTAGACGGATGGGAGAGCCTAAAGTTGCGTTCATTCTGTTCTCTCTTTCTCTCGTGGAGTTACCTACTGCCTTTTTTTTCCCTCCCGCCTTTGAGTGCGTACACGTATGCTGAATCGTCGGTTCTGAGTGCGGTCTGTGGTGTCTTTTAGCTGGCTAGTCTTGACCAAAGACTCCCCTATGCGTTCTGTTCCTCTCTGTTCGGCATCATCGACCTTTTTTCTCCTTCCCGTTCTTGGCTGTGTAAGCTGTCTTCCGAGTGCAGCGATTCAAACACGGTTGTATAGAGGAGCCAGCTCCAGAATGCTGATACCAACGCTGGAAACCAACTCTGGAACCAAAGGCAACCTACCTAGGTAAAGGTAAGGTAAGGTAAGATAAGATACACAAAACCACCATGCCTTCGGACTTTTAGAAAGAACGAAACGGACACGGAAAAAAAAAGGGGGTCCATAACCAACCCCAACCCAATTCTCGGAGATACTTGTTTTGTACCAAATCATGCTATTCTAATAGCTGCCCCAAACAAAACAAACTCCTTATCTTTTTAATAATAAGCCAATAATGCGGAATTAAATAATAAAACATCGGAATAAATCAAAAAAATGCGTATCCAGAAAACCCCGTATAGGAAAAAAAAAGAACGTTCGAAAAGATGAGGTGAGTAAAAGGGTAAAAGAACATTTGATGATTTGAGGGCGAGCAACTATAGCCCATCGGATCAGGCAATGATCGCCCCCGGCGTCAGGGTCTTTTGTCCAATCGCCAAGTTCACGTCTGACACGAGGATTTTTCCCCAAGGGGTCAGATCCATGCAAAAAAGGGAAGGAAGAAACTGTCAGATGTGGAAGGCATGAGAGGGAAATGAGGTCTGATTGGCTCTCTACGGCTATTTTGATAGTACGCGCTTCAAGTCTCATGTCTGCGCTGATTTTCACCAGAGTCATGTCAATTCATGCAGCTCGGATCAACACAACTACCCAAAGCGTTGTGAGGCGGACGAAGCAGTGAACAGCAGCTTGTTGGTGTCGATTTGTTTCTGCTCAATGACCTGTTCCGAAGCAACAGCGTGCTCGTGATTCCTCCAGCTATATGTTTTTGTTGTAGCTTATTGTGTCGCTGTTGCAGCATTGTCTGTGCCAGGTCTATCAGAACGATTGACCTCTTTGTCGTATGATTCCACGACTCATTCACCTGGCAAAGCCTCTTCCCTTCCAATCTGACATGACTGAGACGCCATGCAGAGCGTCTCTAATGCCTTGGGGTCTGGCTGTGGGGACGCGATAAGGGGCACTGTGGTGTTGGCTTTCTCACTGTCGTTGAGTTTGTCTGCGGCTCAACCCATGTCTGGCATGTCCTCGTCTTGTGCCTCGTCCATTGGCTCTTTCGGTTCTTGTGCTTCGTGGAACTGGATGGCGTCATCAATGTAGGAGAGCACAGCGCCAACACTGTCTTCGTCCTGGGCGTCGAGCTTGAGGAAGGAGACCATGGCAAAGTCATCAATGAGCTGGCCGACGGCACGGTTCAATCTGTTGAATGAAGAACCGGCCATGACGCTCTGCGGATCGGTGACATCGTCGGGGTCGTCGGTCTCTTGGTAGAACAAACCGGTGGTGGGGTCTTCGTCCAACAGGCTGACGTCGGGGTCGATGAAACGCTTGAGGTCCTTTTTGGCGACGGTGCCCTTGACGAGGTCCATCTTGCTTAGGATGTTGACGTGGGGCACTTCGAGCATGAGCATGGCACTCATGGCACTAAGGGTTCCGGCAAAGAACTTTGCGCGGTCTATGACAAAGGTGGCCTCGAGCAGGTAGGCGGCGCAGAGGTTTACGTTCAGGCTGCCCCTGGTCAAGCTCTTGACAAGCGCAGGCAGGATGGGCACATGGGTATACAGTTCGATCTGGCCAGGCATATCGATAATGATCAGATATTCCTCAGACACGTCCTCTAGCGGGTCGGTGAGAAAGTCCATGTTCTCGAGCAGAAATTCGAAGCAGTAGATTAGTCCGCCATTGGGTCCCAGGTGCATCTCCTCCATGACATCCTCGAGGGTAATCAGCTCCCTGATGTCCAGATCAGGCTCGTAGACAAACTCGTCGGCGGCCGGGTCGAGATTGATGTAGAAGCATGAGCGACGGCTGTTGCGCAGGTGGCCGATGAGAGCCGAGCAGAAAGTCGTCTTGCCCGCACCCGCAGGCCCAATGGCCAACACGCCGTATTTGGACATGGCGTTACTCTGACAAAACTCCTGTCGTTTGATAAAACTCCGATGGGATGGGCGGGTTTAGTATTGTTCAAGGTTTGGTTTGGGAAATTTGTGCCAAGATGACGCGATTGCGAGTTTTGTGCTTCGGCATTTGGATTTTCCAATCCTGCCGCAACAAAATGCAATCTGGTTGTTAGCTGCATCTGATCAACCCCAGTCTACCTTTTCTTCCAACGCATTCCGCCGTGCCTCGCTCCTTCCTTCTTTCCTCTCTCTATCCCCTTCATATAAGAGTCATCACTTCCCCCCCAAGACAATTGACCTGCCATCCTCTATTGTCTCCTCCTTCTTTGTCTTGTATACTTTTTCCGTGCCCCTCTTTCCCCCCCAATCCACTTTCGCAATGGTCCACACCAACGGAAACACCAAGGCTAACACCTTCCTCTTCACCTCCGAGTCTGTCGGCGAGGTAGGTCCCCCCTTGCATGTCTCCGACGCCCACCTTCCTAACCATCTCTCCACAGGGTCACCCCGACAAGATTGCCGACCAGGTCTCGGACGCTGTTCTCGATGCCTGCCTCAGAGAGGACCCCCTCTCCAAGGTTGCTTGCGAGACTGCCACCAAGACTGGCATGATCATGGTCTTCGGTGAGATCACCACCAAGGCCAGACTCGACTACCAGAAGATTATCCGCCAGGCCATCAAGGACATCGGCTACGACGACTCCAACAAGGGCTTCGACTACAAGACTTGCAACGTTCTTGTCGCCATTGAGGAGCAGTCGCCCGACATTGCCCAGGGTCTGCACTACGAGCAGGCTCTCGAGCAGCTCGGTGCCGGTGACCAGGGTATCATGTTCGGTAAGTTGTTTTGACTCCTCCTTCATATCCCCTTTCTAACGACCACTCCAGGTTACGCCACTGACGAGACTCCCGAGCTCCTCCCTCTCACCATCCAGCTCGCTCACAGACTCAACGCTGCCATGACCAACGCCAGAAACGATGGCTCCCTCCCCTGGTTGAGACCCGACACCAAGACTCAGGTCACCATCGAGTACGAGAATGACAACGGTGCCGTCATCCCCAAGCGCGTCGACACTGTTGTCGTGTCGGCCCAGCACGCCCCCGAAATCACCACCGAGGAACTCCGCAAGGAGATCCTTGAGAAGATTGTCAAGAAGGTCATCCCCGCCAAGTACTTGGACGACAAGACCGTCTACCACATCCAGCCCTCTGGTCTCTTCATCATTGGTGGTCCCCAGGGTGACGCCGGTCTCACTGGCCGCAAGATCATCGTTGACACCTACGGTGGTTGGGGTGCTCACGGTGGTGGTGCTTTCTCTGGAAAGGATTACTCCAAGGTCGATCGCTCTGCCGCTTACCTCGGTCGCTGGATCGCAAAGTCTCTGGTTACCGCTGGCCTCGCCCGTCGCGCTCTCGTCCAGCTCTCCTACGCCATCGGTGTCGCCGAGCCCCTCTCCCTCTTCGTTGAGCACTACGGTACCTCGGACAAGACCTCGGAAGAGCTCGTCGAGATTATCCGCGCCAACTTCGACCTCCGTCCCGGTGTCATTGTCAAGGAACTCAACCTCACCAACCCCATCTACAACAAGACCGCCAAGAACGGTCACTTCAGCGACCCTACCTTCCCCTGGGAGCAGCCCAAGACTCTCAAGTTCTAATCGTGTCCTTGGATTGATTGAGCTCCTGTTGGGATTTTCTTTCTACGGTAATTTTGTTCAAAAAGGGCCTGCTGTGCACATCTGTACAAATGGATCACACGGCAGGCAATGGCGTTTGGCGGCATAATGGGAGGAAATCGACAGTAAACCCTGCTGCTCACTTGGGAGCGCAGGTCAGCCAGCCTTGAGGCAATGTGTTAAGGGGGTATTCAACATAGACTCGGCTGGCTGTTACGTGCTATGCATGCATCTAGCGTTGGCGTTTGGTGATTATTCAACAATATCCCAGGCGACTCACGACATATTTTCGAAACGATTATATTATTCTTTCTTTTTATAGATAGACCGGACAGTCTGCAATCGCCTTACTCTGTACAGAGTATGATGTTTCTTAACGACGACCGTTTTCGCCGATATCGCCGTGACTTTTTTTCTTTACCCCTCCGCCGCCAGCCGTTGAGATGCTGGAGCCTGGAGCACGTTCCGTTACAGGGATTCGTTGAGCTGTGCTCAGACCCCACGTCCCTTGTTGGATACTGGACAAACAGATGGTCCGAACAAAATGGCTCGGTATTTGAATCAATGAATACTACAGTACTACATGTCAGGAGGCACATGCCTTAGAGAGAGCTATCACTCTGGAGAAGTGAGAACTGATTCTCGTTGAGGGCATTTCATAGGGCAGACAATGGACGGGCGGAGGACTGACAGAGGACTGACAGAGGACTGTTCAGCCGTCCAACCTCGGATGAGTCGTGCAGCTCTTTGCGTGGGGAAATGGATACAATATCACCAACATCAGTGAAGACAGATTACAAGTCATATTCATTACTAGGTATCTCGAGAAACGCACTAGGTGGCTACCGACAGAAAAAATGTCTTCCTCGGATTCGGCAGCTACGCGTTCGCTGCCTGTTCTCTCGCTGCGTGCAGCCGAGATCGCGTCGGCGGCCGCTCAGAAAAAGGCACAGCAGATGGGTGTTGGTAAGTAACCACAAATCTACCATAAAAGCAGAAGAGATACCGCACTGCTTATCGCTTTGCAAAGAAGACGCCAACTAACCATCAAGCCGCGGTGTGCTCAAGAAAAATAGACTTCAACATTGCCATCGTTGATGGTACATTGAACCTCCTACACTTTGTGCGCCAACCCACCGCAAAGCTCACATCCGTACAAATTTCCATCGACAAGGCCTTTACGGCCGCGGGTCACCGACAACCCACTTCGGCATACCGAAACGCCAATTTCCTGCCCGGAGGTGTTGCGTACGGCATTCACAACTCGAATGGTGGTAGGTTCATGTTGATTGGCGGTGGTGTGCCCATCAAAGTTGATGGCGTGGTTGTGGGTGCTATTGGTGTTAGTACTGGTACGCCGGCTCAGGATGAGGAGGTTGCCATGGCGGGTCTGAGTGCTGTGGACGAGTGGGTCAAGAAGAGAAGTGGTCCCAAGTTGTGAAAACGCGGCATGCTATGAAACAGAAACAGACATTTCTTGTCGGTGTCTTGACTTTGAGATTGAGATGTCGGCTATTTACCCTGGCTATCTTTGTTGCTGGCGATTCTTCGTGGCGTTGTATGATACATGATGATTTTAGTCGCTCTATCTGGCTGCCTTGTTTGAAGCCTCGCGCTCAAGTTTATCGTCTATCAGGCAACAACATTTTCCAAGAAGCTTTGGCTTGTTATTATGGTTTCGAAATACAACAAGACAATATATAAACACGCCATCAGGTTGTCTGTCTCGCTTACCGTTATCATCCGCATGCTGCCCATTGATGCCGGCAGAATTGTCCAGGCAGCAACATTTCTAAACGAGCATGCACGCTGGCCACAACTCCATTCAGATAAATTTATCCATATACCAATACCTGGCGTAACTCTACGACCCTCGAAGAGCACACACCAACATGACTTTCTCAGTCCAACCAGTCGACATAGCAAAAGCATACGACATAACAAAAGCAATGATCGAAGCACGCTGGCAAGATTCCCACTGGAAAGCCCTCTACGAACCAGGAATGCAATGCGAGACCGTAGTTCACGACACAGCTCAACGGATGCCTTTCAACTTGATCAGCAATCGCTCGTCAAGAAGGCATCAGATCGCCATTGATGACAGCACAGGACAGCCAGTCGGATATGCCAGATGGATATTGCCCGACCATCTTGCAGAGCAGAGCGACAGTGTGGTTTGGGCAGAAGCAAAGGTTGCTGATCCGACGCCCGAAGAGCGTGCTCAATATGAAAAGGACTTTTCGTCCGTGATGGATGGTGGTCAAATCAGAGGCATCAATCGCGATATGATGGCATTTCGATCTGCGCCTTTGGAAGTGGTTGATGCCAAATACCGAACTCAAGGGCCTTTTCTGGGTAAGCTAAAGAGTTCTTCCTTCTCTAATTTTGCCCTTTCTGGTTCTTCATGTGTTTAGAAAGGAAGCTAACTATCGCTCCAGATCTGGACTACCTTGCAGTTGCGCCGGAATATCAACGTCGAGGCATTGGCTCTTTGCTGCTGAAGGAGGGCCTTGCAGTTGCTGATGCTTATGGACTGAAGACATTCTTGACATCGTCAGCTGCTGGTTTGAAACTCTACTTGAATCACGGCTTTGTGAGTTTGGAGACTGTGAAGGTGGACTATTCGGCTTTTGGTGGTGAGGAGCCTGTGGAAAACACTTTTATGATCCGTGAGCCGCGAAAGTCGAATTGATGTTTGCGATACTGCCTTTGGTTGACTTGTTATCTTCACTTATGTCTCAATCAATCGAACAGAATGTATCTGCCAGTCCCTTTCATCTATCGGATTCTTTGTTGAACGAGCTCAAATCAATTATCAAACCCGAGTACTCGGACTTGATAATGAAATAGAACAGCACGTGTAAGCTCCACCACCCAAGCAGTTGACTGAGTTGCGTAAAAACATGCTCATGAGCAACAGCTGTAGCCAATTCTTTGAACGGAAAAGCTTCAGGATGCATTGATTGCATGTATTGACCTCGTTGCTCTTGTCTCTATTATGGCCAGGGTGACCTTTGAAACACTTTTCTTGCTGCGTTCAACATCGATCGATTGTGAGTTCCTATCTCAAAGTTGCTGCCTTCCGCTCTCGTGAAGCAGAGAATTTTGGCCTCCGAACCATCAGAGATCTTGGGGGTGGTATCAATCCAGGCAACAGTATTTCCAAGGCAAGTTGATGGCTCCACACCACTCACCTTCCAAGGCTGGTCTAGCGTCGTAGGATTTCTGATGTGCTTTATAAGGCCGTCCTGCCTCGAGCTCCATGGATTTCATCTAGCTGTCTATATGCAATTGATGTTTTTTCGTGTCATAACGCTGCAGCAATGTTGTTACGAGCCTCAACCTATCTGATCGGCGCACTGTTGGCTGCACCGGCCCTCGCACAGTTTCCGCCCAAGCCTGAAGGTGTCAAAGTGGTCAAGTCCAAATTCCACCCAGGAATCAAGATTTCTTACAAGGAGGTTGACGTATGTGTTCCTGCTCGGATGGGGTTCTGTCAATGGTAGCTGACTTTTTGTGATTGTGAAGGCTGCCGTGTGTGAGACCACCGAGGGAGTTCGCTCGTTCAGCGGATACGTTCATCTGCCTCCTCACTCGCTGAACGAGACTCATGAGAGACAGGACTATCCCATCAACACGTGAGTGCTTCAAAACACTTTTGATTTTGCGAGATTGACGTTATACTGATGTTTTTTCCCCCCTTCTGCAGCTTCTTCTGGTTCTTTGAATCTCGCAAGGACCCTCACAAAGCTCCTCTGTCCATCTGGCTGAATGGAGGTCCTGGTGGATCGTCGATGATGGGTGCTCTCTCTGAGAATGGACCTTGCTTTGTCAACGATGATAGCAACAGCACCTATCTCAACCCCTGGTCGTGGAACAACGAGGTAATATATCTATTTGATAGTTTTGACAACAGGCGAGTGGCTAATACAAAATGCAGGTAAATATTTTGTACATTGATCAGCCAAACCAAGTGGGCTTCTCCTACGACGTCTTGACCAACATCACAATCAACCTCCTCGTCGACGACGAAGGCCCGGAAGCCATCACCCCAGCTGACTTCACCTCCACCCCCGTGCCAGCCCAAAACTCGACCTTCCTAGTCGGTACCGGAAGCTCCCAAAACGTCTCTGCTACAGCAAACTCTACCCAGCATGCCGCAGTAGCCTTTTGGCATTTCGCTCAAACCTGGTTCGAGGAGTTTCCCCAGTACAAGCCTCACGATGAGAAGATTTCGCTGTTTACAGAGAGTTATGGCGGACGCTATGGCCCCACGTTTGTTAAGAAATTCATGTCCCAGAATGAATTGATTGCCAATGGAACCATTTCTGGACCAGGCGTGCACTACCTGCACTTGGACTCTCTAGGAATCATCAACGGTTGCATCGATGCCGAAGACTGCGCGGTCGCCTACGTGGAATTTCCCGTCAACAACACGTACAACATCAAGGCCTTCACCGACCAAGAATACGCGCACGCCAAACACGAACTGACCCGCAAAGACGGCATCATAGACCAGATCCGCGAGTGTCAGAAACTGCAGTCACTCACGGACCCAAACGACTACGGCGACGTGGAAGCCACCAACCAGTACTGCCGGAACGCAAGCGACAACCAGGCAGAGAACAGCATAGAAATCTACACCAACAGCACAAAGTATGGCTGGTTCGACATTACACACCCGCTGGCCGACGCCTTCCCGCCAGCATACCTGACGGGCTACCTGAACCAAGCCTGGGTGCAAGCCGCCCTGGGCACACCCGTCAACCACACGGCCGCATCGCCCACCGTCTACGAAGCCTTCACCCGCACCGGCGACCTCTCCAAAGGCGGCTTGCTGCAAGACCTGGCCTTCATCCTCGACCGCGGCGTCAAGGTCGCCCTCCTGTACGGCGACCGCGATTACGCCTGCAACTGGCTCGGCGGCGAGCAATCGTCCCTCAAAATCCCGTGGAACGGCCGCCGCTCCTTTGCGTCTGCCGGATACTCGCCGCTGGTGCTTTCGCCCGTGCAGTCTGGCGGGCTGGTGCGTCAGTACGGCAACCTGAGTTTCACGCGCGTCTATCAGGCCGGGCATCTGGTGCCTTCGTACCAGCCTCAAGCCGCGTACGAGATTTTCATGCGCACGCTGTTCAACAAGGACGTGGCTACCGGCAAGGTGGACGTTACTGCTGACTACAAGACCACCGGGCCCGACAATACGTGGGGCAGCATGAGCGATGTGTTGCCGGCTCCTGAGCCGCAGTGTTATGTGCTGAGCCCCGGGTCGTGCACCGAGGAGCAGCATGCTTGGCTCAAGGCCGGCACTGCCATTGTCAAGAACTGGATTGTTGTTGGTAATGAGGAAGGCAAGAAGAGTGAAAACCACCAGTCGCAGCAGAAGCAAGAGTCTCGGATTGTTCCTTCGGACGATGAGCCTATCTATGAGCTCTGAAGCAGCGTAACGCCCTGAGGATGTTTCAGCCTTTTTCACTCGGGGTTGATGTAATGGAAAATGAAAAAGGGGACAAGGGGACGGTGTACCAAAAAGGACTATAAAAACCTAAGCTTTTATTTCCATCATACTTTACTTTATAGCCAGTTTTGTTCGCCAAACTGCCGGATCTCCATGTTGTAGCGATGCAGTAGTATCTCTCGAGCTGAAACCAACTACCACAGTGGTAGATTATCCATATGATTCGAGGGCCCTATAGAGGAGAAGTGATTGCTACATGGCCAGATGGGCGATCCAACCGAATGCATGTAGAGAGATGCAGTCGTGGCCCCCAATTTGACACCACTCCCGTAGAAAGATGCATGGCCGAGTACTCTCCTTGGCTGCAATGAAAGTGGCGAGAAGGGTGTTGCATCGCTACGCTGTAATCCATGTCTCAAAGTTCAGCCCTGGAGGCGCCATGCCTCCCATGTTGATTTTGCCATGTGCACGCCATCTAGATCCCCCCGACGTACGGCAACTTTGTGAAGTAATCTGCCCAAAGACCATCTGGCAGTCTATCCGATGTAGAAGGCTCGCTTCTACGGCCCTGCAGGATGGTATGGGCTGCGGTTGCGTATTTGATTGAGTAGTTATCGCCCCACCAACGGGGTGGGTAGAGATGGAAACAGTTCAAGCGAGGAAAGCGACCCGCAAACCTGGCTGCGAGCGTCGCCAAGCATTCTGGTAGGCATCGCTGGTGTGTTCGACACTTTAACTCTGCGGTTAGAATCACGATCTGCTCAAGAGACATGGCGTGGCGGGACCAAAATCTCTCGAGCACATCCATGGTGGTATTGATCTCGCTGAAGATGATTGTCCTGAGGCAACTGGACCTCACAGCCTCCACGAAGGACTTCATTGGTAAACCAGGCATCAAAGAAAGGACGGAGAGTGTTTCGAGTCTCTTTGCAGAACTTAGCACTTGTGTCATGAAGCCGAATGACTCTGTGGACGCATCTACGAGTTTCAGGTGCTTCAGATCACGCAGCATGTCTGGAATTGCAGCGTCTGCAGACTCTTTCAACAATGCGGCCATGATGGTCACAGAATTGAGAATACGTCCCGAAGGCTCCAGGCATTGCAAAATTTGCTGTAGTGAGAAGCGACTGGTGAGGCCATTTGAGCCGACATAGCGTCTGAGGAAAGGTGAAAACATATCGAATGTTTCCCTCTGCGCATGCGTGACCATGTCGGCGACGGAATTGGGGCCGTTCATGACCCAAGTCCTCGGGCAACTAAATGCGTTGGTGATGATGAGATTGTTGAGCCTGGGACACGCAGAGGCAAGTTTGGTCAAGGTATCGAGAAGGATTGTAGCAGTCGAAGGATCGACTTGGTACTTTGCCAGGTCCTGGAAGACTTGGTACAGCTCTGGACCAGTTGGACCGGTATATGAAGCTTCAAGATCTTTCTGGAACCTGGCCCAGGCACGCTTTCGGTCGTTAGCAGTGTGATTGGGATCGTACCTTCTGTTGGAGCGTGGTTCGTAGTCCTCCCATTTGGGCACGTATGGCATACCACCGATGAAGCTGTCCCAAGAATCGTAGGAAGCGTGGGCAATGATGCGTGACGGATCTACCACCACAGTGGTGACCATGATGGATTTCACAGCATGTTTGGCGATGTCGAGAGCGCGTTGACAGCTGTTTGCTTCGTCGAAGATGAAGACGCGCATATGAAGGTAACGGCACGATGCCTCAGCGTAGTCTCTGGACACCAGTCCGACTGACTTGACATCTTGTGCGTCAAGGTACGCGATGATGCGCTCCTTGAGTTCCAAAGGAAGCGCTTCCATCTTGATGCGCCTTGACTTGACGACGAAGGCGCCGAGATGATGGAGTGGATTTCTGATGATGTGCGATGGTGCGCTGAGATGATTTGATGAAAAAAGAGAAGATGTGTAGATGTGGGAGTGAGTTGAAGGAAGAAGTCATGAAGCGTCGCTGGTGTTGCAAGGAGGAGCCATCAATCACTCACACAACACCAAATTCTCGGTGAAGCACATGAAGTGAGCACAGGTTATTTACAAGCTCACCTATCCAAGTATCTACCATCATCGAGACTTCTTTGAGCCTTTGCCGCTGCGGCCCTTGCTCTTGCCTTTCGCTCCGCCGCTGCCACCACTTCCTCCATGCGCACCTCCGCTTGTCATGACTCTGACTTTGCTCACAGGCAGCACGCCAATCACTTCGACATCCTTCCAGTTCTTGATCAACTCTAGCTCCCTCGGCCAGATACGCTCCACGTCCGACATGGACGCATCTACCCATTTGTTCACTTTGCCAGCCCTGGACCAAGAATCCATAATCTCGCGTATCGCCTTGCCCTTCTTCTGCGTACCAGGCTGCAGCTTGACTTTGTACTTGTACTTGGCCAGCGCAGCCCAGGGCGCGCACACTGGGATGGCCTCGAGAAGCTCGTCGCCAGGGAGAGGCGTGCCAACATAGGCGTCGAGCTGCGTCATGCCACTGCTCTCCTCTTCATCCAATGTCTCGATGCCCTCTTCCAAGTTCAAGCGACGAATTTCCTCAGCCTCGAGGCCTTCGCGCTGTGACTTTTCGTGCTGCGCTCGGCGCCGTGCCTTTGCTGCGTCGGCACTCTCGGCTTTTTGCGCCTTCTCGAGCTCTTCTGCCTCGCGTTTCTCCTCGGCAGCTTTGGATCCCAGTATCTCCATTGCGAGACGGCGGTCCTCCTCATCTTGGTCGGCATACTTCTGTGCTGCCTTCTTGGCCTTGCCGCGCTTTCCGCGGACAGGCTTGTTTTGCTTTGGCTTCTCCGGGGCTCTATTCTTCTTGTCAATATTATTGCTTTTGCTGTGAGCCGTCTCAGGTGCTTCTTGCTTTGAGGTCTGATCTTCTTCATTTGCCTCCTCCTCGACGTCAGATTCCGACTTGTAAGAAGTGGCGTCTTCTTCTGCCGGCTGAGATGTTTGGCCCCGCAATTGTTGAGGTCCTCCAGGCTGTAAGGGATTCGAACGTTCGTCAGGGGATCTTGCATCGCCACTTGCACGAGACGCATCATCTTTCTGCTCGTCGGAAGAGTCGTCGTCGTTGCTCTCGTCCTTGGCATCCGGAAATTCGTCATCACTGACATCGTCGTCTTTGCCGGCATCGGGGAAGTCATCGTCGGACTCATCATTGGCAGCAGCCTTTGAATTTGCTTCCTGAGTCATCCCACGTACATCGTCGTTCTGTAGCCTGTGCTTGACGTGCTTGGCCTTGCTCTGTTCGCTAATCTGCCAGATGACTGCAAAGCCAAGAATGAGCTGCGCCGGAGGTAAAAAGTTCTTCTTGCCGCGGATCATGAAGCCTCCCGTAGTCAAGTACTCTCCAGTAGGCGCAGTCTTGGAGACCTGGTCTGCATTGACCCACCATGCGGACATGGCAGCTTTCGAGTCCCAGGCACTGGATGTGCAGACAGAAAGGTTCCCGGCTTGCGACAAGGTCGACGGAGGAATCTCGAAGTCGGCCAGACCAGGGTTGTTCTTGATGATGACAGACGAGGCGCCATGGAGATCGGCGTGTACGTAGATATCGCCCTTCTTCAAATGGCGACGGTACAGAAGCTCGTTCTGTTGAGCATCTTTACCTCCCAAGACCAGGTAGCCATCGGACGAAATGAAATAAATGAACTTCTCAAACCAAAGTTGCTTTCTTACGGGGCGAAGAACGGCCTTCTCCTGCTTCAAGCCCTTTTTCAAATCTGCCTGGATTCGCTGCTCGGTATTTTTGAGTGCTTTAGTGGAAGCCTGCTCGGTCTTTTCCTGCTTTGTGGCAGCCACACGCTTCTGGTCGTAGTATTGTCTGGCATTTGACCATCCTGACAAGCCCAGGTCAATGTCAACGGCGAGACGCTTGTCCTCCTTCTGAGCTCCCTTGCCAGCCTTTTTCTTGTCCTCGTCTTCACTGTCAGAGCTGTCGCTTTCGGTCACATCGCCCATCTCCTCCTCTTCTTCATACGAATAGCCAGATATGAGCAGCGTAATCGTGTTTTGCTCCAACTTGAGGGGCAGCTTGATGATCTCAGCGACCGGATTGTTGCGGCTCTGTTCCAACTCAATCAGACGCGAGATCTCGACCCAGTCCATGCCTTGAGCGATCAGGCTATTGACAGCAGCGGTTGCCTCCTCGACACGGTCCAAATTGGCCTCAATTGCTTGAGCTTGCGTGACATTGAGCTCCTGTGTTTGCTGCAGGGAGCCTATGCGACGAGCGTGCTCCTGACGAGCCGCCTCCAGTCTCTTTCTTGCCGTCTCCTCCCTCTCGCTCAATTTGGACTCGAGCTTTTGGCCCTCGATGGACGAGAAAAACTCGTCGACAGTCTTATTAAACCCTGTGAACTCCAAGAAAACATTATCGGGATTGTTTTCAAGCTGCTTTGGCTTGAAGGGGTGGAAGTCTTCGTAAATCAGGCCCTTGGCATTGTCATCTGGTGACTTGCTTTCTCCTTCTGTGCCTTCGGCAGGCTTCTTGCCACGCTTGCACACAATGTAACCGGTAGTGGTCTCGGCAGCAGTGATGTCGGCAAGGACCTTGGAAGCCTCTTCGAAGACAGCCATGAGCTCATCAAGAATTTTTTCATTCTCGACAACTTCCGAGGGCTGAACAGTCTTGTCAAAGCCGGTGACTTCAAAGACGTGATCAAGAACCACGGGAGGGAACTCGGCAATTGAAGCAGCGAGAGCTCTGCGCAAGGCATCTCCAGGCTTCTTTTTAATCTTCTTGTTGGGCTGGTCTTGCGACTGACGGTCAATTGCGTTTTGCAGTCCGGCACGAACTCGATCCTTTGTCAAAGGCGGGATGCCTTGGTAGTTTTGACGTAAGGAGAGGTTGTACTGGAGGCCCAGACGGTACTGCTCGTGCTCAGCGCCTTCATCTACATTTCGGAGGAGGGCGATGATTTTCAAGTCCTTGTCAGTGAGGACAATGTTTCCGCCAGCATAAAACTCGAGGAACAGATGGTATTGGGCATCGGAGAATTGAATGTCAATGATGCGGTCGGTGCCAATCTGGGCGACAGAAGTGACTCGTCGGGTGCGGAGGTATTTGCGAAGGCGGGCGATGAATGGCGAGGGAGCAGCCGCGGTGGCTCTAGCAAAAGTGGTGAGGTGGCATCGGAAGCCAGAGTCAATGATGAGCTGCTCACGCTGCTCCGGTTTTGCGAATTTGAACAGGAAAATGCGCGATGAGAGGTCGTAGATGTTGCTCACTCGCAAGCTGACCAGACTGGAGGAAAGCTCATGTGCAATGACCTTGACGTCCAAGGACGAGAATCGCTGCTTCATCTTTGCTCAGGCAGGTACGGACGACCTCGTTTTGTGTGAGGAAAGAACCCTTGAAGGCTGCTGGAACAGCGACAAGCCGAAGGCGGGCATGACATCACCACAGCAAAAGAACGAAATCATTCATGGCAACTGTTGAGAATGCGATTTATTATCTTACCGAGCCATTTCATCCTCTTTCGTCCGAATATCTTATTCCTCTTCGTGCTAAGCGCTCTGATGCTACTGTATAACATGTCCCATTGTAACACGCGTGCATGACGTTCATTTAGAAGCTTCAAGTCATCCTTGTATTAATAATCTCGACCTCCCCTCATTTTCTCAATTCTGTCCTGATAACACAGCTGACAGAGATAACCCATATTCACATACCTACCGATACTAAAATATGGCAGCAAAGACAGAGATCGACCTGTGTGTATCAGCCTCGCTTTGCTCATTGTTTAGCTAATTGACTCGTTCCTCGATAGCTATACTGCAGGCACACCCAATGGCCAAAAAGTGAGCATTGCATTCGAAGAGCTTGGCTTGGACTACAATGTCCATAAAGTCGATATCAGCAAGAATGTGCAAAAGGAAGAGTGGTTCCTGAAGATCAACCGTGAGCTGCCATCGTCCTCTTTCTCGAATCATGCTGTTGTACATTGGCTGACGACATGACTATAGCTAATGGGCGTATTCCTGCCATGGTTGATAAGACTTCGGGCAAGGAGAAACGTGTTTTCGAGGGTGGTGCCATGCTGCTCTATTTGACAGACAAGTATGACAAGGACAACAAGATCAGCTTCGAACACGGAAGTGATGAGTACTGGGAGACTGTCGAGTGGATCGTCTGGATGCAATCTGGTCTTGGTCCCATGCAAGTAAGTTGATTTGCAACATCATTCGACATGACCGTCAAGCTCACAGATTACCACTTCAGGGTCAAGCAAACCATTTCTTCAGATATGCGCCAGAGAAGATTGAATATGGCATCAAGCGCTACCAGACCGAGACCAAGCGTCTCTACCAAGTTCTAAATGACCGCCTGGCCCAGCAGGACAAAGCTGGCCAAGGACTCTGGCTTGTGGGCAACAAATTCACCATTGCCGACATTGCCTGTTTCTCGTGGGTCAATGTTGGCGGCTGGGCAGGAGTTGACGTCAAGCCTTTCCCCGAACTTGCAAAGTGGGCGGATGTGATCAATGAGCGCCCTGCTGTCAAGAAAGGCTTGGAGGTGCCTGATGGATTCAAGCTCAAGGAGATCATGAATGATAAGGAGAAGATGGACGAGTATGCGAAGAAGTCTGCTGCGTGGGTCATGAAGGGGCAGGAGGACGACCAGAAGAAGCACTCGTAGGTGACTGAACTTGTATCCTTACCAATTATTGATGATTGACCGCGGCTAGTCGGTCTATGATCTGAAGTTAGTCCGTATCGCGTTGATAATGTTACCTTGGAAATCGGTCGCGGTATGAAGAGGAGAGATCGACACTCGTGCAGAGCCCCCCGCAAGACCATGCACCTCACATTCGACAACAAACATGTATGAGAAGAGGCACATGCAGTTGTATCACGCTGCCCCTTGTTCTCCATGTCCCAGTCACATGGTCATCTGACCCTTTGTTGACCTTGACATGGCTGCATTAGCTTTGCGTTATCTTGTTCGAGCGGCTTCTTTTTGCTCTGCCGTGTCTTTTGCAGCCCGAGAACAACTCCGAGCGAGTGGATATGCCGTCATCCATGAATGAAGTAAGGAGATGCATATAACATCACATGTGCCCCGCAGTTCTCGCGCGGAGACGATGCGGGCAAGGAGAGTGAAGGCCGGACCCGGGACGCTCGCATGCTTGGGTTGAAACCGAGTGAAGGAGAAAGAGCTATATAAATGGAAGGCGCGGTCCGCAATTGCCAGCTGGAGTCTGGATTGACTTACTCCTCGTCACTTCCCAGACGCGCATCACAACAATGTCTTTGAAGCGCACTGTACTGTGGCTTGCGGCCACGGCCAGTATCTTACATGTCTCTGGCAGTCCATTTGGTCTTAGATCTAGACAAGCCTCTCTGCCATTGGACGAATGCCCCGGATACAAGGCTACCAATGTCCAGCAGAGCAGCTCTGGACTGACGGTCAGTATCATTGAGCTCATGCCGCAAGTCATGATGCTAATCTTCCTCATCTAGGCCCACCTCACCTTGAACGGTCCAGCCTGCAACACATACGGCCAGGACCTCGACAACTTGACACTCAAGGTCACCTACGAGACTGACGCTCGCCTTCATGTCCAGATCTATGACGCTGCACAGAATGTCTACCAAGTTCCCGAGTCGGTGTTTCCTCGCCCGGCTGCATCGAAAAATGCTTCTGCCTCGTCCAACAGTCTCGTGTTCAATGTCGTTGACAAGCCCTTCTCTTTCTCTGTTACTCGCCGTGGTGAGAAGGCACAGGCTCTCTTCAACACTACCGGAACGAACATCGTCTTCCAGTCCCAGTACCTGAGACTTCGCACGCAGCTGCCTCAGAACCCTCATCTTTACGGATTGGGTGAACATTCTGACCCGTTCATGGTAAGTTTGTTCGTGACCGATCCAAATCGATGATGATGACTGATGGGACTGGGCAGTTGAACACCACTGACTACACTCGTACCCTCTGGTCTCGTGATGCTTATGGCATTCCCTCAGGTACTAACTTGTACGGCAATCATCCCGTTTACTTTGACCATCGTGGTGCCGACGGAACCCATGGCGTGTTTCTGCTGAACAGCAATGGAATGGACATCAAGATCAACAAGACTCAGGAGGGTGGACAGTATCTGGAGTACAACACGATCGGCGGAATCGTTGATCTCTACTTCATGGCTGGGCCTACACCCAGTCATGTTGCCAAGCAGTATTCGGAAGTCGTTGCGAAACCTGCAATGATGCCATACTTTGGTGAGTCCGATTGAAGGATGAATCTCACCAAGCAGATCAAAGCTGGCTGAGTTGTATAACATATCATGATACTGACTATGAACCCCTCTACAGGCTTCGGCTACCATCAATGCAGATACGGCTATCGAGATGTTTACGAGGTGGCTGCAGTGGTTGCAAACTACAGCGCAGCCGGCATCCCTCTGGAAGTCATGTGGACCGACATCGACTATATGGAGAACCGAAAGGTCTTCACCAACGATGTTGAGCGCTTCCCCATGCAAAAATGGCGAGAATTGGTCTCGACTCTTCACGCCAGACAGCAGTCCTACATCGTCATGGTTGACCCCGCTGTGGCCTACTATGACTATCCAGGCTTTAACAATGGTGTCGAGGCTGGCGCTTTCCTGAAGCGAGCCAACGGATCCATATATCAGGGCGTTGTTTGGCCAGGTAAGTTGCTCTTTTCTTGACTTGATATACATGTGGCTGACATTTAGTCCAGGCGTTACTGCTTTCCCCGATTTCTTTGCATCCGGAACACAGGGCTACTGGAACAATGAGTTTGCCACTTTCTTCAACGCTGATACTGGTATAGATATTGATGCTTTATGGATTGGTGTGTTTTGTCAAATCCAGCTCGCGGCTTCTGACTAAGCAAAAACTAGACATGAACGAGGCCAGCAACTTCTGCACATGGCCATGCAGTGATCCTTTTGGATATGCATCTGCCAACGGCTTCCCACCCTATCCTCCACCAGTACGTCCTGATGCAGGCTACCCTATTGCCGGATTTCCAGACGACTTCCAACCTGGTTCTGGTTCGACCAAGGCAAAGCGTCAATCAGGAACGCCCCATCTCGGTCTTCCCGGAAGAGATCTGGTCAACCCTCTCTACACCATCAACAACAATATGGGAAGCTTGTCCAACAAGACCATCGATACTGATATTCTCCATGAGAACGGACTGGCAATGTACGACACCCACAATCTCTACGGATCCATGATGTCCATCGCCAGTCGAGATGCAATGCTCGCACGCAAACCGACTAGAAGACCCATGGTCATCACGCGTAGCACATTCGCTGGTGCTGGAGCTCACGTTGGACACTGGCTGGGCGACAACACAGCAACCTGGACCGCTTATCGCGTCAGCATTGCACAGATGATTGAGTTTGCCGCACTTTACCAGGTATGTTGTGATCTCCTGATATGTTATCAATATACTGACGGACGTCGGATAGGTACCCATGGTAGGCAGTGATGTGTGCGGATACGGCGGTAATTCGTAAGTTATGGCTTTGCCTGAGGCTTCAATATTATCAGACCCACTGACCGTATTGCAGGTGGCCGGAACTGTGTGCTCGATGGGCGACACTCGGCGCATTCTATCCATTCTACCGTAACCACGCAGAGTCTGGTACCATAAACCACGAATTCTATCGTTGGAATCTGACCACTGTAGCTGGCAAGAAGGCAATCAACACCCGCTACAGACTGCTCGACTACCTCTACACGGCCTTCTACCAGCAAACCCAGACAGGCCAACCTACGATTCAGCCACTGTTTTTCGTTTATCCACAAGACACCAACACATTTGCCATTGGACATCAATTCTTCTACGGCAATAGCATTCTGGTCAGTCCCGTGGTTGAAGACAATAGCACAAGCGTGAGCTTCTACCTTCCCGACGACATCTTCTACGACTACTTTACCTACCTGCCTGAGCGCGGCCGTGGTGCAATCGTGACTCGCAACGTCGACTGGACCGACATCACAGCCCACATTCGTGGCGGTAGTATTCTGCCCTTGCGTCAAAATTCGGCCAATACAACCACAGAGCTACGCAAACAAGACTTTGTCCTTGTCATTGCACCTGACCTCAACGGCAATGCGGCAGGAACTCTTTATCTGGATGAGGGTGATGCCATTGCCCAGCCTGAGACCAGTTCCATCACTTTCAGCTACCATGCCGGTAAATTCACCATGGGAGGTTCATTCGGCTATCCCACGACAGCAAAGATTGTCAATCTTATCTTGCTGGGACAAAGCAATTCTACTGCGGCGAAGGCAAAGAAGAGGGACGAGAGCGTTATTGTGGATGTAAAGAGGCAGTTGGTGACCAAGGTCGTTGGAGTGTCTCTGACGGGCTCGTATGAGACCACTGTGGTTTAGGTCATTGGCGACAACGGCGATGGATCATGATGAGAGGAGTGGATAAAGCAGAGTAGATATTAGAGCAGAGGCTCGATGTGCTTGCTGCCAGGGGGGGGGGGGGTTTTGAGAAGATGCTCACTTTTTGCTGGAATTACTTTTACAAAGTCTATCTTCCTAAAAGACAAGACGTGCATAATGTGACAGATTTGCTGACGTTGTTGCAAGGGAATCGAGATGTTAGCGTGCAGCGTGCATATGAATATGACAAATACGTAAAGGCAGATGAGGTTGGACGGAGCGAAGTCCGTAGATAGCTGGGTAGCTAAAGCCTAACGCCCTTCCAAGTTGCCGATAGAGATACGAATTTCTAGACAAACAGCGCTAAAATCACGGTTGCTGAAGGGAAAGGGAAAGAAAGTGTTTTCTGTGTGAGAGAAAAAAAAAAGGCTTGTGAATTTCCATTTTGGTCAGAGAAAAAGAAAAAGAAAATGAAGAGATATTCTGCTTCTCATCCCATCTTTCCATTTTCTCTCTCTTCAAAGGCGACTTTGCTTTTGCTTGTTGTCACCATGCAGTCAACCCAAAACCTTGTCGACGACCGAGACGCTCATGCCAGTGTTGTCAGGCTCGACATGGGCCTCCTTGACCTTGCCGTCCTCGATAACCAGAGCGTAGCGCTTGCTGCGGTGGTTGCCGAGCACGGGCGTGGCGTCAAAGTCGAGCTCGAGGGCCTTTGTGAACTTGCAGGCGGGGTCGGCGAGGAAGCGGATGCCGCTCTTCTTGTCGGCGTCGAGGTCGTGGGCCCATGCCTTCATGACGAAGGGGTCGTTGACCGAGACTACGAAGACGTCGCCGGCGTTTTTGAGGTTCTTGTAGTTGATGTAGCCCGGGATGTGGGATTCGGAGCACGCGGGGCCTGTTTTGTGGTGAGGAATGTTAGCACATTAGTTTCACTTTTTTTTTCTTTTTTCTTTTTTTTTCTTTTTTTCTTTTTTTTTACCCCCGACGGTGTTTGAAGTCAAGCAAGGAGTCAATTGTCAAGACCTGGTCATTGGGAGATGCAATTGACGGATGGATGCAGGGCAATTGGTGTCGGTGTAGATGACAAATGAAACATGGAGCTCATGGCAAAAGGAAAGCGCATCTGGACGACACTTACTGAAGGCGGCGGGGACACCAATGATGAGACCCTTGCCGGTGAGGAGCTTGTTGATGGAGACCTTGTTGCCGGGCGAGTCCTCCATCAACTCAATGTCAGGAATAGAGTCGCCGACCTTGACCATTGTTGCGGTTGAAGCGTGGAATGAACGGGTAGTGGTGCGGATTGAGCGGAGGGAAGATGCGATGCGGGAGCGAGGAGCAGTAAACATTGCGATTGATTGATTGATAGGTAAGGTAGGTATTTATCTCAAATGACGGGTGAGGGGTAGCTTTGACGAGTAATTTTTTTTCCGAGGGTGGTGGGCTGAGGGCTAGAATACCTAACATGATGACAGAGCATAGCCGGGCCACAAGGGTACCTGGTAGCTCCGCCGGAAAAGCCATGCGGATAGGACCGAGGGCCGTGTACCGAACTCTTTTTGCAGGCGCTTGAGATTCCCGATTTGCAGAAAGGCAGTTTGATGCCTTTCAGCCTGCGATCGCACCAACGATAATAATGCACAGAAACCATGGGAATATGGAAAATACGGAAATATATATATATAAGGTTATGGAGACAAAGACGACTAAAAACAGATTTAAAGGACGTTTTGCGATTGGTTTCATAAGGCAGGGCTCTTTTGGGAATCCCTTTTTTGCAGAAGACGCAAGATTGGGAAAGAGGCAGCCGTTACGTAGCTTGACGCCATTTTAGTTGCTAGATCCCAGCGATGGTAGGTATCGTGCCTGTACTATCCTTTGTCGTGTAGGCCACGTTTTGTGCAGGGGCGTTGACGGGAGATGATGTCTATAGTGTATGGCATGGTATACGGCAGTAAAGAATCGAGCGTAGGTAGGTGGTGCTGTGAGCGCGCATTCCTCGCTCTCTCTCTCTCTCTCTCTCTCTCTCCAAGAAGGTTCTGCCAATCCCGCCGATCTTTTTGACTCTTGCAGTCGTTGCTATCGGCATCTTTGATGGGCCAAGCCCCCCATTTGTTTTCCTTTTTTCTTCCATACTAGAAAGGGCAGAGTTGGATGATCCTATCCACTGCGCACTAACAGCGGCCCCCCCTCTAAGGCTCAACCTCCAGCACAGAGCCTCGGTGTCTAGTCCTTCGCCCTGCTTTCCGAGCTTTCTTCTTTCCTTTGCAAGTCTGTTTTTTTTTTATCTTGCACAATAATTACCTCTTCTCTTGTCGCCCCCGCCCGCCGCGTGGTGCCCACAATAAACCGGACCCGAGGCTTCAGGCAGTACAGTCGCCCACGAGAGCCCATATTACAGCACACCTCGGCGGCGACACAAGCCATCACGCGCAGCCCCCCGCGAGATTTCGGTTTGGGCATAGCGAGGAGCCGACTAGATACAGTATCTGTAAAGTATTCTTCGCTGGCCGCCGCGCATACGTCATCGCTTGCCTGGACGCGAAGCGGAGATGGACAGTCAAGGAGTGGGCAATGGCGGAAACACGTCGAGCGACTTTGTAAGTTGGGCGGCAGGAGCGAGCTCGAGAGCAAAGGACTAATGGCATTCGCGGGCAGGTTCGCAAGTTGTACAAGTAGGTCATGTGCGAAAGGCGAAAGGCGAAAGGCGTCATCTGATTGGCTGTGAACAAACAGAATGCTGGAGAACCCACAGGACGAGAGCGTGGTCCGCTGGGGCAATGAAGGCGACAGCTTTGTCGTTTTGGAGGTACGCGCTTGTTGCGTTCAAGACGTTTGCTGGTGTCGCTGACAGGCTGGCGCGACAGAATGAAAAGTTCACAAAACACATCCTGCCCAAGCACTTTAAGCACAGCAACTTTGCCAGCTTTGTGCGCCAACTGAACAAGTACGACTTTCACAAGGTCCGGCACAACAACGAAGACGGCGGTGTTTCTCCGTATGGGCCCGGGGTAAGTCTGGCGCGTGGGTGCTGATGGATTGCGACTAAGACGATTGATTGCAACAGGCGTGGGAGTTCAAGCACCCCGACTTCAAGGCCAACAACAAGGATGCGCTCGACAACATCCGGCGAAAGGCGCCTGCTCCGCGCAAGGCCAACGCCATGATCGAAGACCTGATGCCGACGCAGCAGATGGACCTCTTCAACACGCAGCTCGTGGCCACTCAGCAGCAGCTGCAGCAACTGCAAGAACGCTACAACGAGCTCAGCGTGCACCACTCGATGCTGCTGCAGGAGCTCATTGGCGTGCAAAAAACCGTCGTCAACCACGAGCATGTCATGCAGTATGTCATGAACTTCCTGCAGTCGGTCGACGGCAAACAGAGGCGAGAGAGCCGCGTCGCCAATCCCTTTGCGTCGGCCAACGGCAAGCCCGCCGCTCCGCCGCCCATGCCCGAGGACGAACCTGCCTCTCCGCTGCAACACGCCGCAAAACTGCTCTCCGAGACAAACGCCGACCACATGCTCAACACGCGCAATCTCGAACAAATGAACGAAATGTCTGTGAAAATGACTTCGGCCCTCACAACCCCTCCTCCCGACATGGCCCTGAGAAACGGCAGACTCGGCAGGAGCGGCCACAACGGGCCAAACTCGACCGCTTCTTCGACGTCCATGTCCTACGCCGAACTCGACAATCTGGTCTATCCCGTTGGCCAGACAAACGGCATTGATCCCATGTTCAGCGAGCACATCCACAACATCCCCTACGCCTTGCCGCCAAAGGCTCCAGAGCCTGCTACTGCTGCCCCTGCTGATACGAGGAAGAAGAGCACCACATATGACCCTGGCTGGGCTCGCCAACCACAGGTCCTGCTCGTCGAAGACGACCCCACCTGCAGGAGGATAGGCGGTAAATTCCTGCACGCTTTCCACTGCGTCGTCGACAGTGCTGTAAGGAGACTCTGTTCCCTCCCCAACCCTCATGCTGACCAGTCTTGTAGCTCGATGGTCTGGAAGCCGTAAACAAGATGAACGCTGGCTCAAAATACGATCTCGTACTCATGGATATCATCATGCCTAACCTCGACGGTGTTTCGGCTTGCCATCTTATCCGACAATTCGACAACACCCCCATTATTGCCATGACATCCAACATTCGCAGTGACGACATTGCCATGTACTTCCAGCACGGTACTTACATGACATGATTTTTGCTCAGCATGCTTGTACTAACTTGATCTGCAGGCATGAACGACGTCCTTCCCAAGCCATTCACAAAGGAAGGTCTGTTGAGTATGCTGGACAAACACCTCGGTCACCTCAAAAAAGGCTCCTTTCAGCTTGAAGGAATCCCACCCCCTACCGCACTAGGCCAAGTTGTCGCCAAAAGCTCAATGAAAGCCGAAAACTCGACCCCGCCTTCTCCAGCTACTGCTAGCAACTGGGCTTCACCAGGAACCGCTCTAGGAATGTCGCCAGCAGGCAGTGAAGCCACCGAATACGGCATGGGTATTCCCGCGCACGTGGGGGGTTCTTTCCTCCAGCCTGGCATGGCGCCTCCGGGTATGCCCTCGGGAGTGAGCTACGGCAGCTCGCCCGGAGCTATGGGCACTCCTCGCGGGTTACCTCCCTCGGCCATGGGTTCGCATAGACGCCACATATCCGACATTTCCGGCGGCCCAGGCGACATTGGCGGCGACGCCAAAAGACACATGTTTGCTTCTTCGGGCGCTTCGATGCAACCGCCCATGGGTCCCGGTGTGTCCATGGGTCAAAATCCTCTGCATAGACGGTCTGGTTAGGTCATGTCTCTCTTTTCTTTTTCTTTTTTTTTTCTTCTTCTTTCTCTTAGACATTTGTGTTGACAGGAAAAAATGTCCTTGTATTTTTTTTTCTCTCTCTCTCTCTCTGGGAGCTTGCGATCGATTTGTTTATTGCTGTGTTCATTGTGCATGTTTTCTTTTACGACGGCATCTTGATTTTTCATATTGGCGTAGTCGCCCATCTCTTTTCTTTTTCTCTTTCTCTTTCTCTTTCTCTTTTCTTTTCTTTTCTTTTCTTTTCTTCCCTTTCTTTCTTCTTTCTATTCCTTTTATAATAATATTGGGGGGGATTCTAAGGGTTGGCGGTGCAACTACATAGGTTAAAAGGTGTATGTATGTGTGTGTCTGGTGTGTTTTTTGTGTACTAAACATGGAAAAACATTTTTCCTCCCTCTTTTCCTTCTTATTAAACTAAGACCTTTCCTTCTTATTAACCTCTAATGCTATAGGTTTTGCCTACCTTACTTTGTAGCCTTAGAGGTAGCGTACTATTGTAGTACAGTATTATTATCCCCTGATTACTTCTTTTTCCCACCTCTCTCTTTAGGCTTTTGCAAAAAAAAAAAAAAAAAAAAAAAAAAAAACTGCTAATTATATCATACCAGGTTAAAATTGAACTACATCTTAATTAATGATGTAAAAAGAACAAAACAAAACAAAACAAAAAAAAATCTAATCTCTTATAAATATCTATAAAGAAAGTGACAAAAAAGAAAATAAGGAAAAAGAAAACGCATCTATATCTTTGTGTGGTTGGTTAAGGGGGTTGGGGGTTTGGGGGGGTATCAAAAATGCAGGGGAGGAGGTATCTTTTTCCTTTTTCCCCCCTTCATAATTTCTCGCAAGAGAAATAATTGCAAGGAAAACATGTTCAAAAAGTGAGTTCGTGAAAAGGAAAGAAGAACAAACAAAGAGGTCGTTAGATATGGAAAAAAAAAACAGAAAAGAAAAGAAAATGGAGGGGTAAGGATAAGGGAGAGGAGGGATGGAGGGGTATAATCGATGGCCCTCATCCCTTTCTTACGCCATCTGGGCGCCGCCACTACAAGCAATCTCCTCCTCCTTCTCACCCATACGAGCCTCCTTGACTTGGCCGGCCTCGTCGTCGGAAGAGTGGAACCCGTACTCGCGAGCCTTGGCATCAATCTCCTCGGCATTCATGTGAGGGAGCTCCTTTGCGGCCCTGACGTATGACATCTTCTCGAGGTAGCCCTTGGCAAAGATGAGGTCGATCTCTTCGAGGGTTCGGCCACTGTGAAAACGTATGGTTAGAAAAATGCTTGGAATGGTGACAAAAGGATAACGTACCTGGTCTCCGGATACATGTAGTAGATGATTGGGAAGAAGATGGCGTTCAGAATGGCGAACAGGAGGTAGGTACCCCACTGGATGTTGCTAATAAGGACTGGGGTGATCATGACGATGAAAAAGTTCCACAGCCAGTTGGAAACAGTGGAGCAGGCATTAGCCTTGGCACGAGTCTTGAGAGGGTTGATCTCGGCAGGGTAGAGCCAGGGGAGCGGCAACCAGGTGGCACCGAAAAAGGCAATGTAGGTGAAGAGACCGACGGCGGCACCCTTGGCGGACTGGCTGTCACCGGGGATCAGGGCTCCAAAGACAAGGACCATAGACAGGCACTGGCCAGCAGTACCAATGAGATAGAGCTTGCGGCGTCCGACACGCTCAACCAGGAACCAAGAGGTGGTGGCAAAGATGGAGTAGACGACCATGTTGATTCCGCCGAGCAACAGAGACAGGTTCTTGGTGGTGCCAATGGATTCGCGGAAGAGAACAGGGAAATAGTAGATGACTGCGTTGCAGCCAGAAAGTTGCTGCATCATCTGAGAAGAGGCTCCGAGAAGCATACGACGAAGGTGCTGGGTCTTGCCATTGGTCAAAACAGCCTTGAAAGGAACCTTCTCACCGAAACCACCGGCGGCCTTGAGAGAATCAAGGATAATGTTCAATTCGAGAGCGACATCCGGGTCGTCAGGGGCTCTGCCTTGGAGAGATCCCAATACCACCGCAGCCTCGTCCTGGCGATCCTTGGAGAGAAGCCATCTGGGGGATTCAGGAAGGCGGGTAGTGAGGCCAAGGACGATGAGAGCAAAAAGGCACTGAAAGGCGATGGGGAAACGCCAGACCATGTCGGGAGGACCGTAGATACATCCGTAATCAATCCAGTAAGCAATGAGCGTGCCAATGGCAACGTTTCCACCCTCGATACAGATGACCTTTCCACGGTTGTGGGCTTTTGAACATTCGGCCTGGTATGTAGGGATCGTCGAGGTGTTGATTCCGTTTCCAATCTGAGCAAGTAGGTCAGCGCTGGAAAAACAATGTATTGCTGCTGAATTGGTATTGACTTACTCCTGTGATGAAACGTCCAATGATGAATTGCGCTGTGGTTCCGGCGCTGGCATTGACACAGCAAAGCTGAATGACCACACCAAGAATCATAACCGAGGCACCAATGTAGATGGACTTGCGGCGACCAAGCTTGTCACCCAGTGAGAGAACGAAGAGTGCACCAAACAGACATCCGACGGCGTAGCAGGATACAATGAAACCTTGCCAGCTGCTGTTGATGGTAACCTCGGGGAATTCCTTGATAAACTGGTCCGAGTCGATAATACCACTCATGACACCTAGGGGTCGATAGATTAGCCTCGACCCAGCTGGAGTCCATGGCTGGATAGATACCTTGGTCATAACCGAACAGGAGGAAATCAGTCGTAGCGACAGCGGTAATGAGCATCTGCAATCTTCGGCCAGACGTGCCCCAGTAGGTAGGCACGCCCTCCGAGTTCCTTGTGGCTTCCCTCGTCATCCTGGATGGTCGCAATACAGGCAAAATGGATCGTCACAAAATGAATGAATCCGGGAGAGAAATCAACGCTTGCGGAGTTGTGGAGGGCCTGCCTGCGGAGTGCGAAGGGCCCCAATTTTATACCTACAACTACATTGCAAAAACTCAAAAACAGCAACAAACCTCAATGACGGGAAAAACAGTCCTTGCGGAGAGAGGTGTGTACAGTGTGGGTCAACAGGGCCCACTATCATTTTCAAAAACCAGGGCGCCGAGGATGTTGAATCCACCGTGGACAATGTCGGGCAGTGATCATCAAGAAAACGAGACGTCGTTGAGTAAGATGCTGTAGATGCAGGCCATGCAGCAGCGCTTGGCAATGACGCTTGTGACCGACTTGGCGTCAACGAGTGCTAGACAAGTTGAATTCCATCGCTTATCAACCGGCCTCTTGCCTCTGTGCTCGTGTAAAATCTGTTCTCAAAGGTTTGAAAATACATGAAACTGGTTAATCAGAAGAGAGAATGATGTCACTCGCAAAACCCTTTTTGCCGCGAATAAGCTCCTGTCGGGTGGCTGGCTAAAGCTTTGGTACCGATGGCTTATCCGCGCTTGAGTCGAACTTTTGCAAGGTACATTGCGTGGGTGGCGTATAATAGTTTCAAAAATAATTTGTGCTCAATCTTGCAGACGATCCATCTCGGTTCTTAGTCATGCTCCGTGGAAGAGAAGGCAGTGCGACTCAGCATTCGGAATTAATTGTTGGCATCTGGTGTGCGTTTGGCCGAGCAACACTCGGGTGTTTAGATTCGCGATCTCTTCGGGGTCCACTTCCAGGAAGTCTGTTCCGGAGAAAACTGGAGCTACCCACCATGTTGAATTGCCAAACAACGTCCGGGACCAGCATGAGGGTACGAGTTTTCGCTTCCACCGCTTCAGTGGTGTTTGGGATCGGCGACGGACTTGCATGGCGGTTTGACACGCCGGTTCATGAACTGACACTCATCTCTGAAGTGTGGAAAGTCGTCAAGTACGTCGAACAAGACAGGTCATTGCCGATTCAGACGCCGGGAGTTCGCTTTGTGCTATCAAGAGATACTGTACGACGCTTTTTGCTTTGATTCAAGGGATGATCAGACTCTGATGTCGCGTTTAGTCAAAACAATCGGCACACCTTGGTGACTGGAGCGGCAGGTCAGATGCACAATTAGAAAATACTGTCGGTGAGCAGTTACACCATGAAACAGGCCGGAAATAAGAGGAGGTTCGCCAAGTGGACAAGAGTCGAGGGCTCGGCTCTATTCGTATCTTCAGTTGAGATAGGATTGTAGGCTCACGGTAAGCTGTTAATCTGTATGAGTGAATGCAGAGTTAGCTTGCAACGTCTTGATGCGACCACGAGTAGGCCCTGCTGGCGAAGGAGTTGTTGCGGAGCCCCCATGCCCCCGCTCCCCACGTCCTCCGCACATGTCGGCACGAGAAGCCGGGTCCAGTGGAAGGAGGACATTCAAACCCAGCGGCTAGTTGCTGTGCTACTCGGTAGTGTCTCGGTGAGATTGTCGAATCCTTGTGAGCCTGACAGCGTGTAGCAGTCTGATAGATACTCCCCAGCCTGGGAGACTTGATTGGACGAAATCTCAGGGAGTTGGCATTCAAGCTCCATAAGGGGCGTCCCTTTCCAGGCGAGCGCAGGCAGGTGTTCGGTCTGAGAGGACGGCGATCTGTATGTTATGCCTTGTGACATTTTGACAGTGTGATGTTTTGTGCTGTTGATTGATAATCAGCATGATGGTCAGGGTTGTCTAGCCACAGGCTTGGGAGAAACTAGTCGAAGATCAATTGATTGATGCAACAGTCCCACTGTAGTCAAGTCTGTCCACTGTAGTCAAGTCTGTTTACTGATATGGAAGTAGGTCGTCAAAAGAGAAGAATGCGGAGTACTATATTGTGAGGGGAAAGAAGCGACCGAGGTCAGTGCGCCCGGCGATGACGGCGAGTTTCAGCTGGTGTGTGTGTGCAATAAGAGGATGTTCTTGATGCAAGCAAGACACAGCGATGGCAGGAGTGCCCGAGCAGGTGCTGCAATGGCTGTACGGGGTGCTGTTGAATGTAAAGAGAGAGTGATGCCCAGAGAAGACAAAGGCGACTGACATGTCTGTCAGGAATATCACGATGCACAAGCTGCGTACCGCGACAGCGTGGCTGCCCTCTCGGCATACCCGTCCTTGTCGGCGCGGACCGACGTATATACATACAACAATGGCCAGCCGGCGCTGCTTCTAAAGTTATCTGGGACGCTGCCCGTCAATTTTCGCGGTACCGTGTATAGGTTCCCGGTGACAGTATGGCTCCCGCACGCCTACCCCATGGACCGCGAGGGTATCATGGTGTTCGTTGTGCCCGGTGACGCGATGATTGTAAGACCAGGACAGCACGTCAGTATTGATGGGAGAGTCTATCATCCGTATCTGCGCGATTGGGCAACGAACCCGCGGCCGAACATTGTCGACTTTTTGCGCATCCTGCAGGACGTGTTTGCTCGAGAGCCCCCTGTTGTGGCAAGACCGTCTCCCATGCAGCGCCCTCCTCCACCACCCAAGGAGCATTCTGGACAGAGACCACAGCAACATTTAGAGCCAAATGCTGCAAACCCCCCTCCCAGACCCCCAAAGCCTGGTGACCAAGGCCACGCCACTCCTCCCCCTGCCCGCAATAGAAATGACGGCCCACCATTACCGCCCCTGCCACACGAGCAACATTCACAGTCTCCACAACTACAACAACAACAACAACCTGTCCCGCCCGTCGACCAACGATACTCCAGGCCTCCGCCTCTCCCGCAACAGCCTCCACAGGACTATAGGCTGAATACTGCATCACCCCTAGCCCCTTATTCCCAGCCAGGAACACAACCCCAGAGATATGTCCAGCCTCAACCTCAGCAACACGCACAAAACCACATGCCAATCCGCCCTCCCCAGACTCAGTTCGCCCAGCACTACCAACATCCTCCTCCACAGCAATATCAGCACTCGCCTGCCGCTCCTTACCAGCAACAGCCTGCCAACAACCCATCAACTAAACCCGCTCCTGCCCAGGATCTCCTTAGCGACCCCTTTGACATCAGCCTCTCCATCAATACCTCGACGGGCCCTGCTCCGCCAATTCCTCCGAACCCGGAAAAGGAGCATCTGCTGAGCCTCCTGTCGCAGTCTTTGGTTTCTCAGGTCCATCAAAAGGTCAACCAAAACACATCAGCACTTGGCCCTTTGCGTGCCCAGTCCAACGCCCTCCAAGAAGCACATTCCCGCCTCAACGCCGAGCTGTCTCAGCTTGCCGCCCTGGATAACACTCTGGCTAACAACGAACGCATCCTCCATCAAGCTATAGCCGATTGCGATCGTGTCATCAATGACAGCAAATCCATGCCGCAGCCACCCATTGATGATGTGCTCGTCGCGCCTACGGTCGCCGCCACTCAGCTGTGGAATCTGCAAGCCGATGAAGCTGCCATCAGAGAGGCTCTGTGGTGTCTGCAAAGAGCCGTCGGCGCTGGCCGCGTGAGCTCGGATGCCTTTGTCAAGATGACCAGGAGTCTTGCCAGAGAGCTCTTCTTGAAGATGGCTCTGAGCAGAAAGTTGGCCAAGGGCTTGGGATTAGAGGTTGGAAGTGGCCGAGGTGCGGCTTTTGCTGGCGATGATGGATATGCGTATTGAGGGGGAACTCTAACCGTCAAGTTTCTCGCCAGCCAAACACATGTGAGCAGATGGGCTTTGGCATGGATGCGTTGGGGTCAATGTGGTCTTGCACCTAGTCATCTCAAAAGTATGCTAGTCCTGTAACCCTGCCTGTATGAGACGAGATAACCTCGACCCGGGAGAAGGAAGCGGAAGTGATTCGGTATCACGTAGTTCATGGTTGATTCACTCGTATGAAAGTGTTCCGAATACCTACTGGTGTTTATTTCACCATGAAAAGTTAAGAAAGAATTTGCACATAACTTTTTTCTTCTTCTTTTTCAACCCCCAGAAGGAGGATTATCATCAGATTCATTGCTTTTTCAATTATCATGTATATACAACAGTGTAAACAAAGCATCAAAACAGCTACTTGTTTCCAACACACCTGCTTTTACTCAAAGGTGATGCCGATCTTGCCAAAGTGCTTCTGGTCCCACATGTACTGGTAAGCCTCCTTCAGCTCATCAAGAGTGAACGTCTTGTCGTCCATAACAGGCTTAATGTTGTTAGCCTCAATAGCCCTGTTCATCTCCTCAAACTGCTGTCTGCTGCCGACATAAATGCCGCGTACGGTGCAAATGTTGACGAGCGCATCAAGAAGCGTAGGCTGCTTCTCATTGCTACCGCCAATAAACCCAATAACCGAGATCACGCCTTCGAGGCAGACGGCCTTGAGAGACTGTTGCAGAGTGTTGGGGCCGCCGACCTCGATGATGTGGTTGACGCCGACGCCGCCGGTCAGCTTCTTGGCCGTCTCGCCCCAGTTGGCGTCTTGGCGGTAGTTGATGATGTGGTCTGCGCCGAGGGCCTTGAGCTTGTCGGCCTTGTCCTGTGAAGACGTCGTCGCGATGACTTTTGCGCCCGCCGCCTTGGCGAACTGCAGTGCGAACATGGAAACGCCGCCGGTTCCTTGCGTCAGGACCCAATTGCCGGGAGTGAGTCTCTTGCCCTCGAGACCGTACAGTCCGTTCCAGGCGGTCAAGCCGGCGCAAGTGAGAGCGGCGCCTTCGACGAAGTTGAGGTTGCTGGGGAGGGGCACGAGACCTTGTTCGTCGTAGACGCCATATTGTTGGAGAGAACCATCAATAACACCACCAGTACCGGTGGCGATTGAGTGGCTGTCGAGAGGTCCGGCCAAATGGCCCTGGTTGAATTGGGTGACGACCTTGTCGCCGACCTTGAAGCGGTAGACTTGCTTGCCAACAGCTTCGACGATACCAGCGCCGTCTGATCCGGGGACGACGTTGTCCTCTTGTGGGAAGGGGTAGCCACCCTTGGCAATGATCAGGTCACGGTAGTTCAATGAAGCTCCTTGGACTGTTTCACTGAAAGTCAGCATCATGTACTTTGTCTGTTCATTGTGGATGCATCTCGAGACTTACACTTGACGAGAACATCTCTGTCACCGACCTGAGGGACCTTGGCCTCCTTGTTGAACTTCAAATTGTCAAAAGAGCCAATGCCCTGCACTCTCCATTGCTTTTGAGTTGTAGGTGCCATGTGTACTGTGTTGTGTATGGGTCGATTAAGAGTTGGTGAGGATTGTTCGTGTCAAAAGAGTACTAGGGAATGAACAGATAGATTGTATATGGCAGGTCTTCATAGCTACGCGGAAGACCATCTTATATACCCGTCAAGAGAAAGAACAAAACGTAAGAACGAAAATCATCGAAAGACCATGACGTTCACCTCTCCAGGGATGCAAGCATCAAAGCTCCCGGAACCCAGACAAAGCTTTGTAATCGCCCGCCGCAAACTCGGAGGAACTTGAGGAGGAGGCCTGTCAAGGAGTACCCAATGAATTTACTATGCTTGTGTGTAAAGAATGGTCTCTTTAGTCTGTCTCGCAGGAACGTTAAGCACCTTGATGTCGAGCCACGTGGTTATCGTTCGAGCAGAACGCCGAACTGGAGGGGAAACAGACGGGACTTCCATCATGAAAGTCAATGAAAACCTTGAGGCTCACACCGTCATCTACACCTTCTCACGCGAATAGAGCCGAGACAAAAACCGTCTTCGTGTTATTCGATTTCTAAGCAGCAGCAACCTGTCGAAAAACATCGACACGCAAAGACACATCAGGCCCAGCGAATTTCCATTTCCGCAAAAATTGGTCATGGCTTTTCTTGGCCCAAATCGCCAGTAGTAACAGCTCGCGTCCAACAACCATCGATAGCCATGCTCACCTTTTTCAAAACCTTCTCGCCTCCGAAGAGAGCAGCAAATCTTCTCAGCCTCTCGACTTCACCCATCATTACAAATGCAGGAATGCCGTAATCTCGTTCGTCCACTCGGGACGGCTTTGGATCGGGCACCTTGAGCTTGGTCAGCACGACTTGTGCCGCGTAGGCATCCATGCCTGCTTTCCTCAGAAACAGCTCCCAGCATGTCTCGTCTTGCAACAACTCCACTTCTGGATCATCGAGGCCAAATCGCACCATACAAGCTACGATCCATGTGGCCAGCGCCAATTCGTCTCCTGGAACGTGTATCACCTGGACCTCTTGGCTTTGTGCTGCGCAGAAGTTGATGAGTGACACGAGCTCGCTGGAATCATGACCATCCAGAGGGCGCTGTTGGTTACCGCTCCGATCTTCATTCACCATGATCGTGAGACGTTCATAGCGGCGTGCCAGCTGCACAACTCGTTCGCGGAGCTTGTTGCGACTGACCTCGCCCGGCAGACTCTTTTGCTTGATCTTCTGCAGACTTGTCAACATGACTCCGAAGCCTGGCGCCAATATCATGTCTGCCTCGTCAGCCTCCGAAGTCTGAGATGACATGCTATTCCGATTCGAAGCAAAATCTCGCTCTATCGACTCGGCGTAAGGGTGCAGGCGCTTGATCTCTTTGACTAAAGCTCTTCTTGCAAACATGGTTGAGGAAAGTACAAAATACCGACGTGGCATGTTTGTCGGTAGTTGTGGTAGGTGCATGGGCGTGGTATCTCGTGGTTCGTCCAATGGTTGTTGCTCCCCAGCAGACTTCATGAGAAATCTGGGAACATCCTTACAAGGAACCTGTGTTTGCGTCATCACATCGTGGCTGGGCTTGAAAGTCGCCTTCTTTCCTGTGTGGACTTGCATAAAACGATCCAGAGAATTGCTTGCCGAGAAAGCACCTCCCAGTCCTATTTGAGCAGTGTTTGTTACAGCTCCAGGAGGCCGTGGAATTCTTTCTGGACTGAGCAAAGTGGGTTTTGAGAAAGAGAAGAACGAAGCTGTGGGCTCAGATGCGACTAGAGGCTTTTGATCCTTAGCGAAGCTCCACGTATTGACTTCTGGCACATCATCCGGCAATCCGATGTTATCGAGCGCTAGTCTCACGTCTGCAAAGCTCATCTCCTCGCCATCATCTTCGGAAGCGTCCATGATTCTCAAACCGTCGGGTTTCCAGCCAGCAGTCGTATCCTGGGGTTCTCCTGCTCTGAAAATATCCAGATACTCACAATCGATTTCTTCCTTTGGCAATTCGTCGAGTCGCATGTCGAAGGGCCGCCAGCGCGTCATCGCTCGATCAATTCCGCCAACACCAGGCCATAGTTCGCGAGGTTTGATCATTTCTCGTCTCAGCATGCAAATCAGTTGTTGTTGAGCCTCGATCTCAGTCTTGCAGCTTAGTTGTTTACGACCAAAAACTTCCCATGGCGGCAACGGACCAGTCTGATCTATGGTAGGGACTTCGGCTCTCATGGTGGAGTCTGCTTCGGTAAGCTGCTCGTTGTGGACCGCATGTATGGCCGCTTGGGCACCGGGCTCGATGACTTGCTCGAAGAAGTGATTGTACCTTTCATCTGCGCTTTCCATGTCTTCTGATGAGAAGGGCTTGGCATAGTCGGTGTACAGCGCGTTTGAGATTGTGGTCATCTTGATCTTCTTCACTGGAGATGATGATTGCAAAGCTGGCGAAAGTGGGACTTCGGCCTTGAAGTCTTCGGGCTGCTTACGCTTCAAGGGCAAGCGAGTGTAGAGCAGCTCGCCAGGTGCCTCAATATCGAACGCTACCAAGTCTGGAAAAGAGTCGAGGGACCAGTCATCAGCCACATCCATAGTATCTTGGAGCCGAGCAATTTCTGCGGGCACGGGATCGGTGGGACTGGTGGCCAGCGGTAAGCAGCTGGCAGTGGAGTCTGGAATGCCGAATCGGAAGGGCGAAGAACATAGCAACAAGGGCGAGGTATGTCTCGCAGCCTCACGTTCATCTCGCATCTGTCCAAGTAAGTCCATGTATATGTCTGAGAGAAGTGGAAGCGTGCCTTCTTTGTTGGCGGTGTAGTGGTATCGTCAATGTCCGGCTTCTCAACATCCTGAATACACTGCTGTAGGAGGAGCACATCATCTTTGCCTAACTGCAGTCTTTCTTGTTTGATCTCTGCAAACAGCTCGGTGGGCAGATTGTGGCTCGGCCAATAGATCTGTGCAGATCCAACATGCTGCCAGTCTGCTTCTTTCGATATACCCTGGAGGCCTCGGCTTTGTCTCGCGGTTCGTCTTTGCATGAAGCGCCTCTGTGTGAGCTCTGCATCCGTCGACAGCAACGGTGGCTCGCTTTCGAAGTCCTTGGCATAGCCTCTTTTTCTCGCAGACTCCATGGAAGGTGCAGCTTCCACCGACATGACTTGCTTCAGAAAAAGAGCACCCGAACGGTCAATCACCCACTTCTCATCGAAGTCGCCAGCATCTGGCAAGACGAAATCGGGAAGCGTATTCGCACCAATACATTTCCACTGTGGATATGACTGAGAGTAACAAGGTGATGAAGGATACAACGAAGTGTAGTTCCTGCTCAGGCCGTGATATCTGGCATAGTCAATAAGAGAGACATCTTCCTCAGACTCCGCAGAACTGCTGCCAGTCGCAGTCATGAGTTTATCGTCATTCGAATCCATAGCTACGGCGAAGCAGGTGTGAAAGAAAATGTTGAGTGTCTACCTAGGTGTGGTGGTGCCTGTGGTCGATTTGAGTCTTGCCTTAGTGTTTGGTCTGTGGCATCTGTCATCTATCGGAGAGGAAGGCGCGAAGGCAACCACAGAAAATAGACTCAGCAACTACGAACACGACTTATTTCTATCGTAACAAGACATATGACCACTACATCCACCAGAGGTGTTCCGAGATGCAAGACTTACACCAAAACTACTTTGTCTAAGAGTAGCTTGTAATGATCATCACCGCGCAGTCGAAATAAGAGGACTTTGTTGCCTCCGAGACTTAGATAAGTCTCAGGCAAGGAAATTGATCAGAAGAGGCCAGTATCAAGGTACGTCCACGGAGTGACGGAGAAGAAGCACCCTCCACAGTCGTTGAATTCTGTGCATATTGTTTCCTCCATTAGTTTTGGAATGATAATAGCATCAACATAGGCATGGCTTTTTGAAGGTAGAGCTTTGGGGTGCAAAAGAAAAGACAAAAAATGAACACAGGCTAGAGTTGGAAAAGCCTTTCACAAGGCAACGTCATCAAAGTCTGTCGGCGCCTTGTCTGAAGACTCTTCCTCGTGCGGGATGCCGATGGCCTTGAGATTGTTGACAGGCGGCTCTTCAATTTCTTCTTCTCTTGCAGGCGTCTGAGGTGTGGACACTTCCTGGCGTGGTTCAGGACTTGGCGGCTGCGCAGACTGTTGTTCGGTGCTGGATGCAAGGTTTCTAAACGGAAGGTCGGAGATGGGGGCGGAAGGCTGAGCAGATTCGGGAGCAGAATCGTCCTTTGGCGGTGGGGTAGGCACAGCCGAAAGATTCGAGGGGGGAAGTCTGGGACGCTGAACTTGCTCAGGGGTGGGCGGGGTGTGTTCGATACGAGGACTTGAAAGCGGCGGAGTGACTCTCAGCTGTTGCTGGTGGAGCGGAAGACGGAGCTGCGACTGAGTCGAGGGCCGTTGTGCATCTGGGTTGACCTGAGCAGCTGGCGAGGGCTGGCTGGTGGGCCCAATGTTGCGTAGCTTGGGGTCTGCGTCGAGGTAGTAGGCGCGGACCCCGACTATGCGACCTTCGCGCTCACAGCCCTTGAGCCAGTCGGGCACGACGGCAGGCACGTTCATGTCGCCGGCCTTTTCCCAAGCCTGGCCGCGACCCTCGGTGCAAACAAAGTGTGTTGTGTCGATGCGCAGCGTGTCAATCATCTTGGCACCGATGCGGTCGACGGTGGCCTGGAGATCGTCGCGCAGTTGCTGGGGCATGATGCCGGGGGTGATGGTGATGCCGGTGAGATCGGTCATCTTGTGCGTACGGACGGTCAGGCGCTCGCTGGTGTAGGAGCCGGCCGAGGTGCGCAGGACGAGATGGAAGGTGTATTCGCTGTCGACGGCCAGGCCCGAGATCTTTGTGCTCAGCTTGTCGCGCGGGATGTTGCCGGCCTTGCTGCCGTTGCGGTAGAGACTCAGACTGCGCAGCTCCGCCGTGGCCAGCTGCACCGGGTCCCACTCGAGCACGACCGATGTCTGCGTGGCATTGCGACAGCGCAGCACGGGAGCAGTCGGCGAATGGATGCCGAAGGTGCTGAGGATGTCTTCCTGCAGAGCCTCGAACTTTTGCACCGCCGTCTCCTCGGCTTCCACGTTGCGTGCTACATTGATGTCGACAATTGACCCGGACGTGATGTCGGCCGGCAGCAGGATGGACGGGAATTCAATCTGTCCCGGCATTAGCGACCACAGCTGCTAGCCATGTTTGCACCAAACCTACCAATCGCTTGTCTTCGGTCAGCAGCACCGCCACTCCGGCGTCTACCTTGCCCACGGTCAATGACACGAGCATATTTGGCAGTGTCAAGTGTGCTAAAACGTGTTGTGTTTGCATGTTTCCCTGTCCCTGAGCTGCGAGACCGACGCGGTCCGAGCGCGCATCGTCATCTCGCTCTTTCCTCCGCCGACTACCTTACCTAGGTAGGTACCTTAGGTACCTGCCTACTTCATTTCGACTTTTGTCAAGAGAGCGCCATGGTGAGTTGGCCACGTGGGCTTCAATGCTGGCATCCTTGCAGTGTTGTCGCAGTCGCGGGCTGGGTCAAAACACACATGCCTGCTGTCTTGACAAGAGAGTACGAGGTAAGAGCCAAGCACGCAAAACGACCCTGCCAGCATACTCCACGTTCAGAGCAAGCTCCCCCAAATGTCCTGTATAGAGATCGAATGATTTCTCAAGTCACTGCCACTCCCCCATGGAGAGCACTCCTTGGCTAGCCATGCCTCCGGATAGGCTTAATTGTCTTTTAGCGTGACCCGTATCAGACCTCCCATCATTCCCCCGACTATCCTCTTTGGCATGGCAACTTGGCCCGACAGTAGTCAAGCCTCTCCGAACATCTACTGCGGGCTCGACAAGGATCAAAACATGGCTGCGTGCCTCGTTGCTAAGTTGAGGCTCCTCTCTGACATTCACCATAATCCCTACCTTAAGCTTGGTTGGACCTGGCCTCCCGCTACATGGAACCCTAGCGTGGGCTTAGACTGCGGTGTTGGATCGCTGCCTCGTGCGTCGGGAGTGGTCTCCAGCGCCTTGTTGCTATGCCTAATCTAGAGCCTCATGTAGCCCGTATGTACAAATCAAGAGATCGGCCGAGCTGTAGCGTATGATTGCCTTTCAAGTCTGCGGTTTAACTTCGCACTTGTTTGAGTATGAGGTTCGAAACAATGCCAAGCCGAGCCTTACTCCGACTCCAGGCCGCGTTCAGCCTTGACAACATCTCCTGGACGAGACATTATTTCGATTGTTTCGACAACCACCACTCTTGTCTCGGCCGAGTGCTGTTTCTTGGGGCTTGCAAGAAACGACAGGCGTATCCAACAACGCCTCTGCGACGCGAGCGAATGTCAACGATGAAACTCTCGCCTACAATTTTGCCTGCCTAACAGGGATTTGTTCTGATTGAACCACAAGATCCGCCTCCATGATATTGTACAGTCGCCTTGATATTCAGTCCCGGGGTAGAGCGGGCAACATCTGATTGATACTTGGCCTGCTGAAAGTGCAGCATCACATACATATTAAGGCCGTGCGAGCGACGTTGGCGGCTGACGGGATGCTCATTACACTGACTCCAGGAAGCCTCGAGCTCGAGGCCATACTCAGGTTTCAGCCACTCACCACCTTCCCTCTTGTATCATGAATTGTCAATAACACAGCCTGCTAATTGCTGAGCTTGTTTTGAATATTCTGAGAATAGACTCAATGAGCTTGTCCAGCCTGAGATGGCTCTTCCAAGCGCAAAGGACGCAAAGTTGGTATAAGTATTTGCTGGTATCCATCCTCCACCAAAATCATCCTACCATCCTTCAATCTTTCTTCCTCTTCAGTCTTTCTTTCCTAAAAACTATTCCTGCCGATCTCGACAGTGTCACTCTTTACATCCAAACTTAATCGTCTCTCTCTCTCTCTCGCTCTTTCTCGCTCTCTCTAAACAACAAAAGATCCTAAATCAGTCAATATGAGATACTCACTGACTACTGCCTTCGTGGCTTACGCCGTCTGCACACTGGCTGCTCCTTTCCCCAACTCTTACGGTTCCTTCGACCAACCCTCTGGCAACGGAGCTAGCAACGGAGCTGGCTCAAATGCAGGCAGCGTTGGTGCCAATGCCAATGCCAACGCCAACGCCAACGCCAACGGTGGTCTCAACGCCGGTGCCATCGCTGGACTCGCTGGTGGTCTCACTGCCGGTGTTCAGGGTGCTGTCGGAGCTGCTGCTGGCCTCGCTGGTGGCGTTGGCGCCCAAGTGAACGGTGCTGTCGGAGCTGCTGCTGGCCTCGCTGGTGGCGTTGGCGCCAAAGTGAACGGTGCTGTCGGAGCTGCTGCTGGCCTCGCCGGTGGCGCTGGCGCCCAAGTGAATGGTGCTGTCGGAGCTGCTGCTGGTCTCGCCGGTGGTGTTGCCGGCAAAGTGAACGGTGCTGTCGGCGCTGCTGCTGGTCTCGCCGGTGGTGTTGCCGGCAAAGTGAACGGTGCTGTCGGAGCTGCTGCTGGCCTCGCCGGTGGTGTTGCCGGCAATGCCAAGGCCGCTGTCGGAGCTGCTGCTGGCGTCGCAGGTGGTGTCACTGGCGCTCTCCCCAATGTCGGTGGTCTCCTTGGCGGTGTTACCGGAGCTCTCCCCAAGGGCGGTCCCGGCGCCAGCTACGGAAGCCCTTCAGGCACTCAGGCATCACCTGCCAATGGCCAGCCCAAGCCCAACGGCGATGCTAAGCCCAACGGCGATGCTAAGCCCAACGGCGACGCTAAGCCAAACGGCGGTGCCAACGGCCAGCCCATGCCCAACGGCGGTGCTTACGGCAGCGCACCTGCCCCTGCCGGCAACTCTTCTCCCTCAAACACTCAGGCTGATGCCGCTAGTGGCAAGCCTGCCGACTCCGTCCCCGAGTACGGCTCATCCTCCACCAAGACCTACCGCAGCTTGATTGAGCGCAACCCCAGCCCCGCCGACCCTCGCCAAAGCAAGTCTGCTTCCGTTGTTATTGGCCACAAGCGTCAGAACATGGATGGCCTCATGCAGGGTGTCAGCGGCACTACTGGCGGCCTTACTGGCACTGCCGGCGGTCTCATGGGCACCCTCGGTGGTCTCACTTCTCTCGGAAGCGCCATCAAGCGTGACGAGATCAGTGGCCTCATGGGCGGCCTCACCGGCACCGCCGTCGGCCAAGCTAACGGCCTTGTCGGATCCACCACCGGTATCGCTGCTGGTGTCGCCGGCCAGGTTTCTGGCCAGCTGAACGGCGCCCTTGATGTTGCTGCTGGTGTCGGTGCCCAGGTCAACGGAGCCGTCGGTGCTGCCGCCGACCTCGCTGCCGGCTTGACTGCCGCTCTTGACCTCGGTGCTTCTGACAACGCCAGCGGCAGCGCCAAGACCTACTAATGTGTGACTGGTTTTACTCATGGGTGGTTACAGGACTGTTTTCATGTGTCTCTCGTCTGATTGTTTTTTTTTTCTTTTTTCTTTTTTCTTTTTTCATTCTCTGTTTATTTTTTGACGGCCAGTCAGTTTGTTCATTTTTGTTTCTAATCTGTTTGCAAAGCATTTCCATTGTTTTCTTTTTTTTCCCCTCTGTTCATGTATCTCATATCTTTTTGAATTCATTTTTTTCTGATGTTCCTCTCTTCTCCCAACTTCCCGAAACCTTTAAATTCAATAGACTGTTCCAAAAACAAAACAACCCATCCCTCCTTTTTTGTTTTTTTGTGGTTGTCCAAGCGTTACTTTATCTGTCAGTCGGTCTTCTTCTCTGTTTTGCCCTGTTGCACGGTGTCAATAATATCAAAACAACAAAACAAGTCTTACCCATGGGACACAAGGGAGGAAACCACTCCGCAAACTAGTGCAAGAGCGAGAGGGGCATGAGATTGACACCATGTGCTCGTGAATAAGGGGAACTGTGCTTTTTCAATTCATCTACTCATTCTTCCTGTTTGATGTGAAATAATCAAGAACAAAAACAACGGCTTTGAGTTTACTCTGCCTATTATCGCACAACAGCGCCAGAAAGAGACTTGACAGTACAGACACCCGACTTTGTCTTGAGCGTCCTGACACCGCTGTCGCCCTTCTCGGCCAGCTGTGGCACAACGGCAACATCAAAGGCGACTTCAAGCCCGTCGGTAGTGGTGAATCCAGGCTGGAAAGCCTCCCAAATCTTCTTTTTCGGGTTGAGGACGGCTTCGGGCTCGCCCTCGTAACCATCAAAGTACACGCGGTCACCGGCGACGGCGGCAGAAGGCAGATTGACGAGTTCGACGGGACCGGCGTGGTTGTCTACTTCGCCTTCCTTGAGGCGTGGAGAGGCGGCAAGGACCATAGCAGACGACTTGATGCCGCGCATGGTGACGGGCTTGAGGTTGCAGACGGCGACGATCTTGCGGCCTTGCATTTCCTCAATGGGGACGAGACCGTTGAGACCGGAGCAGACGGTGCGGCACGTTTGGCCTTCGTATTCCTCGGTGTTGTCGGTGCCAGGAGCGTCGCCCACGTTGACGGTCGAGACAAAGAGGCTGTCGGCGTTGGGGTGACGGATGCACTTGAGAATGTGACCGACGCGGAGGTCGATGAGGGCGGGGGTGAAGGGCTTTTCGGGGGCGGCAGGGGCCTTGGGTTGCTTCGGGGCCTTTTCCTTTTTGGCCTTCTTCTCGGTCTTGTGGGGGGCGGCGGCGGCGGGCGTCTCTGCTGCAACGGCGGCGGCAATCTTGTCGCCAGTGGCCTTGACGTTTTCCTTGAGCTTATCGGTGGTGGATTTTTGCTGGGCTTCGGGGGAAGCAGCTGAGGTGACGGTTGCGCCGGCATTGGCCGCACTGGTGGCACCCTGGGCGGCCAGCTCCTTTTCCTTCTTCTTGCGCTCCTTCTCGGCCTTGAGATCAATGGGCTTGATGTTGAAGACGATGTTGTCGTGGTCAATGCTGAGCTTGTCGGTGATGTTCAGGCCAAACAGCGGCGAGTTCTGGACAAAGTCGGCGTGACGGACAATGTGGTGGTAGCCGTGCTCGCCGGTGCGCTGGTCGTTGGACCAGGAGGCAATGACGGGTGCGAGACGGGCGTAGAGGGCAATGTCTGCAACCGAGGGCTTGGAGCCGAGGAGGGTGGTGCGGGTGCTGAGGTGCGTGTTGAGCTGCGACAGGCGCTCGTCCGTCTTTGCGGCGTCCTCGGTCGACGACGAAATGTGCGACGAGGTGATGAGCCACTGCTCAATCTCCGTCTTCTCGTTGGTCGAGTAGGCGGCTTGGGGAAACAGCGAGGACGACAGCTTGATCATGTCGCCCTCGAGCTCGACAGCCTGAGGATAGGCCTGCTGGATCAGCGCCCTGCTCTTGTCGTCGAGAGTGGCCATGTTGGTGGATTGGAATCGGATATGCAGTGCTGGTCGTGCGGCTGGTCGTATGCGTATGGCTCGAAAGAGCTGGCGAGACAATTGTAGTGACTTCAGTTTGCCGGTGACGAATAATTTATTCTCTTCAAACGCTGATTGACTGAGGAAAGAAAGACCGTCCCCCCCACCATCCAGCGGCAAGCCCCGTTTCTGAACATCATCGCTTTTTATGCACATCACTCTACCTACATGTACCTTATCAATCGTTTTTCCACTGATTTCTAGGTACAAGTACATCAAGAAATCAAACCCTGCGACACAGTGAGAGGTTGTTCATGATGCGCATCACCTTGCGTCCACTGCCCCACCTGCCAATTGACGACACCAGCTTCGATCCCAATTTCAGCACTCGCTCACCCCCACCTTCTCCAACGAGACTTCCCACTCCTCGCAATGTCGGCGCCATGTCCCTTCCTTCTCTCACAAACCACCTCGCCAGTCCGGCCTCGACAGGCTGGTCCAAACTGATCCCGAGTGCGTGTTCTTGCGTATCCAAGTATCGTCGTTGTAACCGTGGTCCATCCTCATCCTGTGATGAAACCGTGTTAGTAAATGCTGCATATGCCCACAGTGTGAGTGTCGCCAGCAGCACCGCTGAAGGCTCGTAAAAGCTTCCTGTGTGAAAACTCTGCAAGTGCCGGAACAGCGCTCCTGCGTGTAGAACTGCTAGTCGAGCTTTGCTCCCATCATCCACCGCCCACTTGCGTATTGCCGTTCGCAGCGCCGACATTTGCACATTCCCGATCTTGGTGTCTTCTTTTGTCATGCCGTATGCTAGATCGCATAATTCTTGAAAAGGCGCAAACAGTACGATCCTCGCCAGGTGGAGATGCAGAATTGTAGCGTGCTCCATTCCGGACGCTGCACTGACGACGCTGTTAGCACTCCATTGCAATACGTCGAGCGAATCGCATATCGAATCTCTCCACAGAGTGTACATGGGTAATTGCTGCTTGTCCATCTTCCAGCTCTGATGATAGAAGCCATGAAGAAGAATGATGCGACTGAATTCGCCCATCGTGTTGTCCAAGCCCTTCCTATCATGCAATGATTGCAAAGCGGAGAGGAGTGTTGCCGGCCCTACAAACGTCAGTCAAGTATCCCACTCGCACGTGCATGGAGCAACTCACCAGTTGAGAATTGGAATATGTGATGCCATTGCATGGCCGTCTTTGCTTCCCAAAGCACTTCCTGACATGGAAGAGGCATTCTCCCGTCTTCCAAGCCGAGCTTTGGCTTCACCTGAAATTGATATGCCCACATACCATCAAGCATCTATAACGCATAACGTCAGCCATTTATCACTCTCTGGAGACATTTGTTCTCGCCACAAGAACCACTCACCCATATCATATATCCCGTACGTCTACAGGACTCAAGCTGAACCCATTGTGCCCAGTATAGTGCTTCCTGGCCATCAGGAGCATGGCTTTTGAAGCCACTTTCCGACATCTTCCATTCGAGCTGACAAAATCCTATCAGGTCGGCGCAAAATTCGGCGTAGGCAGATTCTTGCCAACTCTCCTCGCCGCTGTAAATCTGGGTGATACAACTAAGCAGTTTCGCCTGGTAAAATGTAATACGGTCACATGTGTCTGTCGGATCCTTTTGGCCATGTCAGCCTTCTGCTGGTAGTACTGTAGCGGCCACGGATAGTTTGAATCTTACCAAGCTCGCCATGGCTCGGCGCAAGAATTCATCCAGGCATAGAGAATACTCCTCGGATTCGTCATACTCTGCCATGTGACTACCGAGAGTTACGACGGCCAGACTCAAAATCCAATGTGAGCGGTTGAAGTCCAGTGTGGGCGGATGAAGAATAGGCATTACAGGGTGGAAGCGATCCAGGTAGATCTTGACAAAAGCATTTAGAGTCTTTCTCGACGGGAAATGGCTCGACGCGTATGGTCGCTGTATTGAGGTCAAACCCGTGCAGAAAGACATGAACGATTGGCGAATAAGAGAGTATGCTTGCTCGGACAGCATGTCGAAGCTAGTATAGGCATCACCCTGGAAAGCCGTCAAGACATCGCCAGACAGCGGAAAATCAAATCGACGATTCCGGCTTAAATGACTCGTCGCTGGAGCGAAGGATCTGTGGAAAGACCCAAGCTGGTTCGAATGGCTCCGTATGGCTTCTTGTCGATGGCCGCTGAGTGTAGGCAAGATGTGCAGACCTTCAGAACCCGGCACGGCAGTCTTTGATCTCATAGTCGACTTCATTCGGGGCCGTTGTACGAGTTGATCCAGGCTTGCATGGCGAGTCCTGGGAATATGGGCCATGTAAGATACCTCGAAGGAAGCCTCGTTTCTTGTGTATGATGCTTCGAATGGCGAGAAAGCAACTTGCGGCGTGGTCGAATCTTGCGGTGCTAGGCCATGGTCAACGTATCCGATATGCGATGCTGGAATGGTCTGATCATCTTGGAGGGATATCTCAGACTGGTGGTATGTCCATGCATCTGGCGGATTGAGGACATGCTGATTCGAAGATGGCGCAACGTGAGCGACAAATGGCAACGTCGGTTCCAGCTGTCGAGAGATTCCTGTGGGCTCAGCCACTACAGATGGCACCAATTCCGGCACTCCTGGTGTCGACAGTACTTCGGAAATGGCAGATGTGGGAGACTCGATATTCTGAGGGCTCCCAGCACCCGGGTAAACACATTCTGCATTCTTCAATGTACACCTTTCGCAGGGCAAAGTACCGTTGCATCTTACTTTACTGGTTGCACACTCTCTACAAGCTCTCGCACCCTTCAGCTTGGAAACTCCGGGGTCCTTCTGATGTATCAACTCATGCCTTTGCAGCGTATCCCTGGATTAAAAATCAGTATCGAATGAAAGAGAGCCCCATCTGGGCGTCCAAAGACACACAATCGATTGAATCCTTTGCCACATGCTAGACATCTGAAAGATCGAGCCTCGCCGTGACTCGTGGCGTGCCGCCTCAGGTGCTCAATACGACCAAAAGAACGCTGACATTGCGGGCATTGGAAGGTCGTTTCTTCTCGTCTTCTCTTCTTCTTGTTATCGGATGCAGCGGTATCGGTAGAGTCGTCCAACGGGTTCTGAATGTCGTTCTGTTGAGTGTTCTCGGACATTGTTCATGGGCCCTTGACGTTACACGCGAGCCGCGATGATAGTAAGACGTTCGTCGCAGTGTCACACTTCTCTGCGCATTGTGATGGTGGCACCAGCGAGATGAGAAGCCTGGGGCCGAAAACCCGGAGTATCTCTTGTTTTGATGGTCCATTGCTATAACTACATTATTACCCGACTTGACTTCTCCATAAGTAGGGGGAGGTGGAGAGGGATGATTTGATGCCCGTGTCGGTTGAATTGTCTCGGGTTTAACCGAGTTGGAAGAGCGACTATCATCATTCACCACGTCAATGATCTAGAAGCATAGAGAACGCTATCAAGGATACGGGGTCAATCAAGGCTGATTCGTGAACATGTAGATGAGCCGCCAAACCATGTCAGATATTAGCCATTCTTATGCACGATACTCGGCAGAGGTACCACGTGGGTTGTCGATGGCTCGGTACCTTCTCCGTATCTTCTATTTTTGAGCAGCTTGCCTAGGTACCTACCTAGCTCTGTATTACTGCGGTTCTGCTGTACATACCTGCTCATGTGTCAATAATAACAATGGCAAAATTCATCAAGACTGAGTGGTTGATTGGATGGACTCGGCTGTAGCTTCAGGTACGTCATACTGATTCAACTGCTTCCCGTCCTTGAAGGCGACATCATGAACAGGACATTTTGTCAAGTCATACAGCAAAAGGTCCATAACCCGGCTGCAAATATCCCTGCAATCATACATCATGTCTCCTCAATCATTTGAATTCAAGTGTGCTCTTGTTACAGGAGGAGCTGGAGGCATTGGGCGAGCATTTGCCGAATACTTCATCTCAGAGGGAAAGAAGGTCATCATCTGCGGCAGGACTGAGTCAAAGTTGCAGGAAGCGTCCAAGGAAATTGGCGCCGACTACTACGTCCTCGACACGAGTGACATCAAGGCTATCCCGGCCTTCGTCGAGAAAATCACCAAAGAGCACCCAGAGCTAGACTGTCTTGTGAACAATGCGGGCGTGGTATGTATATGGAGAGAAGCTGGCCTCAGGAATCGTGCTGATCATGTCACATTCAGCAACGACCCCTCTCAGTCAAAGACATGTCTGCCGAGGAGTTCTTGGAAAAGGCAGACGTCGAGCTCGACACCAATATCAGGGGCCCGATGCACTTGGCTGTAGGACTTTTGCCCCACTTCCGCAGCAAGAAGGCGGCTGTCATCATGAACGTCTCATCAGTACTCGGCTTCATCCCCTTTAGCATCATCAACCCAGTATATAACGGAACCAAAGCCTTCGTGCACTTCCACACGATGAACTTGAGGACTCAACTGGAGCAGGCTGGAGATAACATCAAAGTTATCGAGATTGCGCCACCCTCTGTGACTACCGACCTCCACAGAGAACGAGACGACCCTCGTGACAACACAAAGGACAAGAATCCGGGAGCCTTGTCGGTCGAGGAGTTCCTGGAAGAGGTCAAGAAGGGATGGCGCGAAAATTCCGACTGTATTTCGGCCGGCACGGCAAAAGGAATCGTCGAGAGGTAAATTGGTGGCCCCCGACACGCCTCGGGAAGTCGAGCTGACCGTATTGCTAGGTGGCACAATGAATTCGGAGCAGACTACAGAAAAGCCGAAGGCAAGGATTAAAGATGGATTTTGATGACGCTTGGCCCCCGGATGCAGCCACGGCGTCTCCACAGCAACGAAACAACAAACACAGCTAGTTATACTTGAACAACAGAAACGGCGCGCCTAAATGGTGGTGGTAATTTCAGTTTCTGAATGACATGTGTATGGCAAAGTATCTTTGAATTATCTGATCTTTTGTGGAGAGACTTAGTACTCACAAACGCCGTTTCGGTATACCGCATGGCTTGAATAGCTAGCTAGCGTTACATTCCTCGCAGACCAAGACGCATCAACATGGCTTCGCGATACGGCGAGCCACCAGGCTACGGCGACGACGAAGATGCATCGCGCAATGCGTCAACGATGCGTCTCCTCACACACATTGAGGAGTCGGAATTCGAAGAACTGTCAGTGCCTCAACCTGAAGAGAAATTCAGCGTGCCTAGCAAGCCGCAGAAAGAGCGCGATGCCATCCAAGATCTGCTGGGCGAGGCGCAAAAGTCACTCGACAAGAACAAAGACTCATCCAGAACCCCTCACAGAGAAGCCGAAGAACTGCCTCCGCTGCCAGCCACCTTCATCCCCTACCACCCCGAACGATCCGTCGTTGATGGAGCGCCGAGCCTTCCGCCTCCTTCCGACGCATCGCCCTTCTACTACGACCGGCCCTCGTCACGCTCATCGCGCTCGCCCTCACGGTCATGGTCGCCCACGCGCACCTCGCTCGACTACACGGTCCCGCCAGCATCGAGCGTTCCTTACGAACCTGCCGACATCAATGGAAGCCCTAGACCTGGCTCGCCTTCTAGCAGATACGGCAGCAGTTCTCAGCGGCCCCTGCCCCCGGCACCCCTGTTCGCCCGAGTCCCACAGGATGGAGACACAGACCTCTCTGAAATGGTGCCGATCGACGGCGACGATGATCCTTTCACCGACCTCCGCAGGACCAACTCGTTCACATCCGACTCGACAGCCAATGAAGATTACGATGAGAAAGATGGCAACTACGAGCCAGCGCCAGACGGCAAGCAAGAACGCCGCGGTGCAAGACCCGCCGTCATGTCCAAGAAAGAGGTCAAGCTCGTCAATGGCGAGCTCATCCTCGAGTGCAAGATTCCCACCATCCTGTACTCTTTCCTGCCGCGCCGTGATGACATTGAATTCACCCACATGCGCTACACGGCCGTGACGTGTGACCCCAATGACTTCGTCCCACGGGGCTACAAGCTCCGCCAGCAGATTGGCAGCACCACGCGCGAGACCGAGTTGTGCATTTGCATCACAATGTACAACGAGAACGAGCTGGACTTTACTCGCACCATGCACGGCGTCATGCGCAACGTCGCTCACTTCTGCAGCCGCCAAAAGTCTCGAACATGGGGCAAGGACGGCTGGAAGAAGATTGTCATCTGCATCATTGCCGACGGCCGCAAAAAGGTCCATCCGCGCACTCTCGATGCTCTCGCCGCCATGGGCGTCTACCAGGACGGCATCGCAAAAAACTCGGTCAATCAACGCGAGGTCACCGGCCACGTCTACGAGTACACCACTCAAGTCTCGCTAGACCCCGACCTCAAATTTAAGGGAGCTGAGAAGGGGATCGTGCCTTGCCAGATGATCTTTTGCATGAAAGAAAAGAATGCCAAAAAGCTGAACAGCCATCGTTGGTTCTTCAATGCCTTTGGAAAGGCCCTGAATCCAAATGTCTGCATCTTGCTCGATGTGGGAACCAGACCTGGAGATACTTCCCTCTACCATCTTTGGAAAGCTTTTGACAACGACTCCAACGTTGCGGGTGCTGCTGGTGAAATCAAAGCCGGCAAAGGCAAGAATTGGCTTGGCCTTTTCAATCCTCTCGTCGCTTCCCAAAACTTCGAGTACAAAATGTCAAACATCCTCGACAAGCCTCTTGAATCTGTATTCGGTTATATCACTGTTTTGCCTGGCGCTTTGAGTGCTTACCGCTACCACGCTCTGCAAAACGACGAAACAGGCCATGGCCCTCTCAGTCAGTACTTCAAGGGCGAGACTCTGCATGGTCAAGACGCAGATGTTTTTACGGCAAACATGTATCTTGCCGAGGATCGCATTCTTTGCTGGGAGCTGGTCGCCAAACGCAATGAGTCTTGGGTACTCAAGTATGTCAGAAAAGCCACCGGCGAGACTGATGTTCCTGGTAAGTCATCTTGTAACATCCAACATGCGCAGCCACTGATATCCTGTGCAGATGCTGTGCCCGAGTTCATCTCCCAGCGCCGAAGATGGCTGAACGGTGCCTTTTTCGCTGCCGTATATTCCTTGCTACACTTCAAGCAGATCTGGAGCACATCGCATTCTCCTGTCCGCAAAGCTCTTCTTCACGTCGAATTCGTCTACCAGTTCATCCAGCTCACTTTCACCTGGTTCTCGCTCGGCAACTTCTACCTCACCTTCTATTTCGTTGCCGGTTCACTCTCAGATCCCAAGATCGACCCAACTGGACACAAGGTCAATCTCTGCAGATACGTCTTTGCTATTCTTCGATACGCATGCATCTTGACCATCGCCATGAATTTCATCCTGAGTATGGGCAACCGACCCCAAGGCGCAAAAAAGATGTTTTTCGGTTCCATGGTCATCTATGGAATTGTCATGGCTTACACCACATTCGCGTCTGTTTGGATTGTGATAAAGGCCTTTTCTGGAGGCAACATGCACCTCGGAAATAACCTCTTCACCAACTTCATCGTCAGCACGCTTAGCACCATCGGTCTATACTTCTTGATGTCTTTCATGTATCTGGACCCTTGGCACATGTTCACCAGCTCTGCGCAATACTTTGGAATGCTCCCCAGTTACATCTGTACACTTCAGATTTTTGCTTTCTGTAATGCTCACGACATTTCCTGGGGCACCAAGGGCGACAACACTGTCAGTACCGATCTCGGCGCTGCTCAAGCCTCAAAAGGCGGCACCGTCGAACTTGAGATGCCTAGCGAACAGCTGGACATTGACAGTGGCTATGACACTGCGCTTCGCAATCTCCGAGACCGTGTCGAGGTGTCGGAACCGCCCCCGAGTGCAGCACAACAGCAAGAAGACTACTATCGGGGTGTCCGAACGTACATGGTCACGATTTGGATGTGCACCAACGCCATCCTCGCCATGGCCGTCTCTGGAGCGTACGGTGAGACTGGCATTGCCAACAACGTCTACCTTAAATTCATCTTGTGGGCCGTCGCTGTGCTGGCACTGTTCCGCGCCATCGGCTCATCGACTTTCCTGGTCATCAATGTCATTCACTCAATCATGGAAGGCAAGCTGAAAATCAGCGATCGTGGCAGTTCAACAGGCAGTAAGACTTCTTCGAGAAAACGCCATGGTTGGCGTAGCAAGCTTCCATCTTTCAAATTCCTCAACGGCAGCGGTACCTGGATTGGCGAAAAGGCCGGAGATGCGACCCTGGGAGTCAAACGAATGTTCCACAAGTAATCTCTCCATCAGTGAAATGACTCTGTAACTTTTGTTCCAGTGTCTTGGGATAGAAATTGGACGTCTTGATAAAGATGGCGTTGGTTTCTGGTGCCTGTTGTTTTCATTTTCTACGACGGTGGAGTTGGGTGGTGGTAAGGGCAGGTGGCTTTGACGTTGTAACGCATGTATCATATTTATAATGAATGACCTTCTCTACACGAGAATTGACAGTTGAGAAGTACGGTGCTACTGCAGATTATCATGCACTGCTAGGGGATCGTGTCCAGGGCTCAGAAGTCGAGCAGGAGTCCTCTCCGGATCGCAATTGCTTGTTGTATGTGTCCTTTCACTATCTGCCTAGCATTGCAGCTCCTGCCTCAAGAGATGAGGTCAAGACATGCTTCATGAACCTCTGAGGTCTACAGATTGTTTTCTTTCTCCTCGCTTTCTTCTCTGCATGCCAAACACGGAAAGAACGCTAGCCGTATGCCCGATGCTACGAAAGCTCCCTTCCCCTCGTGCTTTTTGCGCGGGGTCGCTTCGCTTTTGCAAATATGCCCAATCGCAGAACGGTGCCTTGCCAACGACCGAGATAGTTTTGTGTGGTACTTACGTAGGTATTGCAGATCGCAAGACGAATCGGCTCTGGTCTGGCTCAGCAATTTCATCTTGCAAGAGAAGAGTCATTCTTTACGTCGATTCTACTCCAACAGTGCTGTCCGGACAGACTCTTCAGGTCATTTGCCCTTCTCACAACCTCAATATACAGTGACCAGATACAGATGCAGCATGGACCATGTCTTTCTTGCTCATGGAAGAGTCATGGCTGCCGCAGTGATGAGCATTTAGATTCGTCGCCACACGAGCTTAAATGGCATCAATCCCCAGACTATCCCCAGACCCGCCAGAAGTGAATGCGGGGAATGACTACAACGCTAACCTTGTTACAGCAACAGTCTATCCGCATGCCCGAATGTCTATGACAGAGCTGCAAAAGGGGTTTGTAGCTGCGTCGTTATGCTGTAGCACAAATCCTCGGTAAGCGTAGGTACTGACTGCGTTGAACGCCTTGATCAGCATCAACTCGATCTTTGCACGGCCATCTGTCCGGCCTTCAGGTGGCCTCTCGAATAATAATGCCAGTCACGGAGACATCAACGGTCGGCCAACCGCTCAAGCGGAAGGAGGCGTCTGGGGTAACTAACAGTTAGTCGGCCGATGAATCAAACCCAGCCTCGTCCCACAAAGTCAGGAGATCATGAGACGGACGTGACCAGTACAGCGGGGTTACTGGACTCTGGTCAAGACTAGCTTTGAAAAAAAGATGCATGATCCGAGGCGGCTCTCTCGGATGTAGCCCAAGTCCGCATGGAGGGGGTATATATGCAGGTCTCCCTTATTGCCATCATATTCCCCCACCCCCCTCCCAACCACACGCCTGATCTCTACCAGTCTCCCACTTTGATATAAGCAAGATGGCAACCGACACTAACTACGTGGCTACCAACGGCAATAATCACTTGAGTGCTGATATGCCACTGGAGAAGGACTTCCACCGCGGTATGCATACACACTGCAGATATCAGTTCGCTCTCACTGACAATACGTAGCGGACCAGTACAGCAACCATGGCCTTAATGGCGACGTCGACAGCGAGACTGCTTTGCAAAAGATCCGCACCGCTAGTAGCATCTCCATTTCTCCCGAGCTCTTTGAGAAGCTCTACCTGAACCCTCAGAACAAGGTCGCTGGTGAATTGAGAAAGACATTCGGTAACCCGACACCACTGTATGTGCTCGCAAAGCATCCACTGCATGTACCGAGCTGACACGTACAAAGCGCTCTGATTGGATTCCTCCTAGCTCTGTCGCCTCTGAGTTGTATGCTGATGGGCTGGCGAGGTTCCTCAGCCACTGGCGCTGCCGGTATTGGCGCTTACTTCTTCTTCGGTGGTCTCCTAATGATTATTGGCTCTATTGGAGAGGTAAATCATGGACATCGTAACATTTCCTTGTTGATCCACTAACATAAATACAGTGGATCCTCGGCAACACTTTCCCCTTTGTTGTATTCGGATCCTTCGGTGCCTTCTGGCTGACCTTCGCCGCTACGCTTCAACCATTCTACAATGCATATGGAGCGTTCTCCGCTAACTCTGATGCCCCTGCTGAAGGTCTAGCGACCACTGAATTCACTGCCAGTTTCGGTTTGTTTCTCCTTTTGACATATCCCAAGAGGAACACATGTACTGACGCGACTTGTTCCTCTTAGGTTTCTTCCTGCTCTTCATGGGTGTGTTGTGCTTCATGTACTTGATCTGCTCTCTGCGAACCAACATTGTCTTTTTCATCATCTTTCTCTCTCTCGTCCCGGCCTTTGGCTGTCTCTCTGGCGCCTACTGGCATCTCGCCCAAGCCTACAGCAAGACCGTCTCTGCAGATTCGGCGGCCTCACACGCCGCCACGGCTGGTCATTTGCTGACGGCCGCCGGAGCACTCGTGTTCGTCACTTCCGCGGCTGGCTGGTGGATCTTCTTTGCCATCATGCTTGCGTCTTTGGACTTCCCTTTCCAGCTCCCTGTTGGCGACCTCAGCACCATGGTCAAGGGTGCCAGCGAGAGAAAAAAGGCCAAGGCCGAGAAGGAGAAGTACTCTGCTTAAACAAAAAGAGAGGGAGGGAAGAAGAAAGATTATCCCACTCTTTTTTTTTATTCTTCTTTCCTCTTGGGGAGTAAGGGGCCAGGCTTGGTTACTTTTTGGATTTGCACGACTTTTCCTTTTTTTGGGTCTGTTTCCTTGCTCCAAATCCGTATCAGAGTCATGGATTTGTTGTGGGTGGGGTTGGGAGGACCTACTTGTCTTCAGGTATTGTCTTTGTATCTTTTTGTTACAAATGCCACAGATTGATACCATATGCTGGCATGCCCTCCTCTTAATTTTTTGTAATATTGTTCCAAATCTTCATTTTCCAAATCTACTTTTTGCCTCTTGAAACTATTTTTTTTCATGTTTTGATGTCTTTTTGTATGATTTGGTGATTTTATGGAATGGCAGGAATATACAAGTGGATGGTGGGACGTGTGTGTATGTATGGTATCCGAATACGGATGTAAGGGAACTTTTCCTATATCAACATCATTTTCCCGAGATATATATTTTTTTTTGATATTTTTTATCCTACGAGATGTCGAATGTTCTTTCTTTTTTTTGTTTGCAATTTTTTTTCTGGGTTGGATATCGTGATACTTCCAGATGATTTATTTCACCATGCCGCGGACCCCCTGAGGCTTTTCCACGAGGCCTAACCTAGTCAACTACTCGAGTTCGAACCAAATAATTATTATTACGCCCGGGATCAAAACACCTACAATGGAAATGCTACGCCAATTATACAAAGGTTGAGGTTCCAATCGTACAAGCTTCTACGAACGAGGGCCGTCGCCTTCAAGATAATTCCCACCCTTCCTTTCATTTTTGCTCAAAACAGTTTCGCTCTCGATTTTCAATCGTACGTTGGATGGTCCACAGGAGTAGGAGTGTGTTCAATAAAATTCCGTTTAGCGATCGATGCGAACGAACGTACGGCCCTCTTCTTACGGGCCTGAACGATTTCGATAAAGGTTTAAAAATAGTGAGGTTTGGGCTTGCGATTATGGCCGTGTGTGGTCGTGATCGTTCAGTCGTCGGTGCCTTTATAGTTTGTGTATCAGAGGTGATCGAGAAGGGGTTTGTTGGCCGAACGTGACGAGCGTAGAGCGGCTGTTGCGAAATATTTGGAACCCCTACAATAGCTATAGGCGCTCTTATAGGTATTAATGCTACCTCGATATATTCCTAATTCTCTTAGGATACTCGGTATAGAGATGATCTAGATGACGAGGGAAGAGGAATAATCTAGACGACGAGGGAGGAGGAATAATCTAGACGACGAGGGAGGAGGAATAAACTAGACGACGAGAGAGGAGGAATAACTAGAACGTGGAATCGACTTCTCTAGATGGGAATAAACTCGAGGTTATTCCCTACTCGGAGGAGTCTTATAACGAGGTATGACTGTACCTCCTACCAGTAAATACCGCCCCCCGAAGTTCGACGAGGAGGGTAACAAGCTCTGATTTTGTTCGATTGTGATCGTTGTGGTCCCCTCTATAGCTGTACTAAGAGCGTGTCTGTCAATCCTAATGCGGGGAGCGTCGCCATGCAGTACTTTTACGACGGCATCCGCGCCAGCAAGAGTGGATTGATCTTTGGCGCCGGCGGGGAAGTCGTCGACGTTATCGATCCAGAGTCGGGCTTGATCTTGGGTTCCATTAGAGTAGGGGGCGGAGGAAATGACCCCGTCAATATTGTGCTTGGAGAACACGACGTCTATATTGTAGGAAAAGGAGGCGTATGGCACGTACAGAACATCTCCCAGAGACTGAAGTAGACAGTTGAATAGTCAAAACTCGGTGTAAAAAACAAGATCTTTGTCAAGTGTATGATAATTGCCAAGAAGGCAGAATGAGAATATTAATAATCACAGAGAAGATGCAGAACGCAAAACGGGTATATCCAATATCAACCCAAATGCCCGTGATTGAAAGAACAGAGGAAACAAGATTTTTGAGTGATAGCGATCGAATCGGGAAAGCCCAAGATAAATCAAGGTGTTCGTCGCCCTAGTGCGGCAATTCATCATGTCAATGCAATCGTGCCTGTTTCGTGAAAGCGACCACGACACATAATCTTCGTGTGCGTAACAGTCGGGACGAGTCGCATGCTCTTGAGGCCTCCTTCGGCTGAAATCTGATGAACGGTAGCAACAACCTTTCCATCTTGTGTCTCAATACTCGACGCCGACACGGTGGACGAGGTAGTTGGAACCGAAGAAATACTGCGGTCGAGCCCCATGGGGAAGTTGTGCGCATCGTAGGTGGGTGGCGCTAATTCCCATTCCTCGAGCATGTCCATTTTCGCATTGACGCGCAGACGTCGGCCGTGACAGATGACGATATCGTTGGCGCGGGGAGCGTTCACCAATAGTGTTGGCATACAGCGCTGGATGTATCGCCACTGCGAGGCACCCGAACGAGCGTGAGGGGGTGCCCATTTGCCGCCAGGACCAAAGTTGTCAGGGCTGGTCTCGTGTTCGAACGAGGAGCCGGTGCTGAAGACAGTAGAGGCAGTCGTTTGGCGGAGGTTGGCAGGTCGACAGGTTGACCGTCGGTCAGCACCAAAATCTTCAACAAGAACAGATAGATCGATATCGTCAACCTCCTGATCATTTGTCGTTATCCGAGTCAAAGCACTCGTATCATCCGCAGACGCCGGAGGAGCCGGAGCTCTGTCGTCTGATCTTGCCAAAGAAGGGTACATTTCGCGGATGATTCGTTCCTGTTCCTCAATCACGGTCCGATCCTGGATGTTCTGGGTTTCTTGTGAGCGTGGTCTTCGGCGGCGTCTCGGGATAGTGCATGGCTTTGGGGCTGATCGCTCGTCCAGCGGCAGTGAAATATCAATACTAGCAGAGAGATCGTGGATCCAGCTGAACATGCGCTCCTCGGAATGATCTGCCAACAAGAATTGATCGGTCTCGAGGCGCAAGCGAATAACGACCTGGGAGATGGGAGTGAACAGATCAGGGTCTTTTTCAAACGCTTTGCGGCGTGCGGCTGTAGGGATAAAGTGAGCGAGGCGAGTGGCCGGCAGTAGTTTGTCGTATTCGACGTCTGTAGCCAGTCCAATCTCGGCATGCTGAAGAGTGTAACTCTTGATGAGTTTCCCAGCGGCAGGTAGTGAGTAGCCAGCAAGCTGAACAGTCTTGATCTTGTAAACACTCAATTGAGTGCCGTTCAGCACCACGTAAACTGTGCGGAAATCTTGCTTGGGCAGAAACTGGAAGGGCGAGATTCTTTCAATCCGCATCTGCATTGGCCCTTCTCTTGACACGGTACATGTGTATTTGGGCAGAACCTCGTTTCCATGGTCGAAATGGCGCGGTGCGGGCAGGAATTTGGAGGCGCTTATAGCGGCGGTATATGAAGGTGCAGGATCGTCACATGGATGGCAGCGAGTTTGGAATGGTTGGTGGTAACTGGTGACCCTGCGATTGGCTCGAGGGCGTGTCGCGGGTGTGTCGTTATCTTGAGAAGGCATTGTGTTGGACTCTGGCGTTGACAGACTGGCGAGTTGATTCTCATCCGGAAGGGGAAAGTTCAAATCTTGAGCGATTTGAGAGACAGACATGCTTCTACCTTGGTGTGTCGACTCGAATGAAATGTGTTGAGAAAAGGCGGGCACCCGCCAGACCAGAGTGACAGAATGGTCCCAGATGAACAGATAATAGAAAAAGGGAAGGACAAGACGCACGCAAATGACGAGATAAGGGTGAGGGCCGAAGATGTTATAGCGACCTCGCACGCACACAACCTTGCCGTCGACAACGATGCGAACGATTGGCTAAACGGTGACCAAAGAAAATGTGGAGAATCTAGCCCAAATCTTGGTCGCTAGCGTGCAGTTGATCAATTTAGCCGAGGTCGGGGATTGTGGATTGCGGAGGACCCAGGAAATGGCACAGATGGAGAAAAGTTGGAGTGCAGGCTGGAGAAACAGCGCCGTGTCGGTCAGGAGACTTTAAGAAGGGAGGCGTTGAGAGATATTCAGCACCTCAGTACGAGCGCACGAGAGATGAACAGAGATTAGTTCAAGGGTTCCCCGCACGCGGCCTGTGGCAGAACGTGAGCACTGAGAGGGTTTTTTCGGGAGGCACATGCCACACCAGTGCGGCGGTCGTGTCCAGCCCAAGCCACGCAACCATAAATTGTCGAGCAAAGCTTCAGCAAGAATTGGTGCGCCAAATGGAGGGCCCGTCGCAGGACTTGACAACCCATGCTGATTAGAGAGTAACACAAGCGGCATGACCAATCATCACTTTGTCAGTCGAATCGATGAGTTCAAAAGGCCGAAGTTCTGCGTGCATGTGTCCAACTTGATGCAGCGCACGGGGTATTCGGTGAATTCTGGCGTGGCGCGCTAGAGGCTGAGAAAAGACAAAAGCTCGTGACATGTTGGCAACAACAGCGTGATGGTGGGTGGGGGTTAGAAAGCGGGGCATTTGCATCTCATGATGCGGAAGTTCGCATGTGCACATCAAGGGCCACGGCTTCGTCGGTCAGAGCGTCCATATGGTCGGCGGGCAAAGCTTGATTTGCAGCGTCAATGTCGGCGATTGTAGTCTCGAGCTGTGATAGCAGCAGCTCAATCTCGCGACGCTGCTGCGACACTGTGTCGACCAAGTTTGCATTCTCTGTTTGCGCCGACTGTAGCCGCAGAGTCAGCGAGGCGTGCTTGTCTCTGAGCAGCGGACTGATGTGCGACAGATAGAGCGACGAGGCAGGCAATGTGTGTGGCCTAAAGGCAAGAGTAAGCACCAGAGCAGCGCAGGGCACCGGATTACGTACGGGACTGGCGGAGGGGCTTGTTGGCCATTCTCTTGTGCCATCTGCTTCCTCTTTCTCGCGTCGTCGACCAAGCGATCCAGATCATTCAGCGAGGCGACCAGCTGCCGGTCTATCAGGATCTGGTCAAAGTTGAGCTTGCAGGTGCGGTGCAGCTTATCGACAAAATCGCTGTGCAGGCGCTTCATGGCATCGGGCGCATGGCTGGCAGGAGTGGGAAAGGACGAGGCAAAGTTGGAATAGCTGCAGGCGCGCAATGTGTGCGAGATGGCATCTGAGTACAGCTTCTGCAGAGCCGCCGCGCGCGGGCCCGGTGCCTGCTGGACTGGTGGTGCTTGGACGGGCGATGGTGAGCGAGAGGGGGCAGGAGCTGACATGGCGGAGGTTGATGGAAGTAGCAATGCACAATGCACACCTTTGTGTAAACATTCATCTCCAAGGCAAATGCTTGGCACGGCTTCTTATCGATAGAGTCCATGTATTCATTCCAGGCCGATGGAGGACCATCTTTTAATATTTGTCAGGTGCGACACACAATGCCTTCACTCTGGCAGCCACTGAGGCTCCTGCCCCGCTTTCATCCAACATTTGCTCAACCTCTGGGCCTCCGTGTGTGCACACGATTCCAGCAGCGCCTGCTGCACTCATCGCCCGAACTTCATGCCCGCAACCCATCTCCCGCCGTACTAGGATCAAAGAAAGCGAAGGCGCAGCGGGAACGAGAAGCTGGTGCTGCTGCACAAAAGCAGGCCAAAGCACGACTTGCGCAATTCACCGCCGCACCCACCGCCCGACCACCTCAGCTAGTCCCAACACGCACCCGATTGCAGCCCACAGCGCAGGAGCCACGCAAGAAGGCCTTGATTCCAGCTCCAAAATCGGCACCAGCCTCCAGAATCATCTACGACTATGTTGCTGGCGGCCGCAGCGGCCCTCAAGCAACTCTCCGTAAACTCGACACGGCAAAATCCCCAACCATCATCTACGAAGCCACCAAACCCCGCGCCTACATAGCCTGCTGTCTGTTTTTCAGTCTTTTGCTGGGTTTCATGGTGTCGGCTAATGTCGGCTACCTCCAGTCCGAAGTCGCCCAAAACAGTCTCCGCATACAGACTGTCTACATCGTCTGTATTGCTATATGGGCCGGTCTGTCGTTTTACATTGCAGGCGGATGTGCCGATGTCGTCCGCCGTATCAGCATCATCCCTTCCGGTGGCACGGGGAGACCGCTCTTGCGTATCGAGCCCATGAAATATTACTTCGGGCTATCTCCCAAACCATTTGATGTGCAGCTGGGCAAACTCTTCTCCAACTACCGCTTCGAGCAAAAGATTGCCGACTTTGAATCGTTGCGCCCAGTGAGACGCGCACCTGGCGTCCTTGATACCCTGTTCGGTCCCGTTGGCACCGCCATGTCCTCAACCATGAAAATGGCCCAGAGAACCGCTTCTTTTGCCAAGTTGCGCGTCGCAGACGAAAAACATCAGACTTGGAAGGTCGACCTCCGTGATTGCAACGTCCATGACGGCGGCAAGAGTAAGCACCATTCAATCCACGCCTTTGCATCAAAAAAAAAGTAATTCTGTTTGCTGATTCAAATTTGTGCTCTCTAGCTCTCGATCTGATGATCCTTCCTGATGTCGAAAGGCACAACTGGTTTGTACGGCTTTTCAGGAAGGAAGACTAAGCCCTACCTCTATATGAGAACTTTTACCTACAATTGACATCCGGACCGTGTGTATTATCATGTTGATTGTATTATCATGTTGATTGTATTGTCATGTTGATTGTATTATCATGTTGATTGTATTGTCATGTTGATTGTATTATTATCACGCAAATCATATCATCACGCAAATCATATTATCATGTAAATCATATTGTAAATTATCATGCAAATCGTATTCTAAAAAAAGACTTGTAATCGGCAACTCGTGGTCGTCAAAATTTCAAGAAAGGGAATGAATGGTTCATTGTTGTCTCTTGGGAGGTGAATACAAGTACAAAGAATTGTTGAATGCGGACAGCAGAGACGCAACACGCGGGGGGGGGGGGGGGGGGGGGGGGCTAGCAAGAGGCTTCAATCCGCCGAACCATTACAGACGATATAAGAGAGAGTTGAGAGGAAAAAAAAAAAAAAAAAAAAAAAAGGCAGCGTACAAAGCAGTAGCAGCACACACACGAAAAAGCAGATATCCTCATAGTAGCACACACACACACACACACAAAATACCAGATATATACATATCTCTCCTTCCAGGTTTCTCTTCTCATTATCCAGGCCCAATCCTCGGCATATCGTGGTGCTCACTCAACGTCGACAAATACTTATTCAATTCCTCGACTTTTTCCTTGTGCGTCTTGACTCGTTCGCGCTTGAGCCGTTCCTCCAACTATAGATATTAGCAGCCTATATGTCAGCTTTGTTTCTGAAGGTAAGGGAGACGGAGAGCTTTTTTTTTTCTTTTTTTTTTGCTTACGCGTTTACGTCTCGTTTCTTCGTGTCGACGCTCGTAGTCTGTTTTTCCGTCGTCGTAGTGCTGGTTCCGTTGTTGTTGTTGTTGTTGTTGCTTTGCGGGTTCGCGTAGTGTGATTGATGTTTCTTGCTTTTCGATCTTATCGTCGTCACGTTGCTCTAACTCTTGTTGCTGCTGCTTCATCGCTGCGTTCTCATCGTCGTCGTCATCACCATCATCACGACCGTCTTTTGCCTTTGTCGTCGACACCTCCTTCTTCTTCTTCTTGCCGCGCCGCTTCTTGTCTATGCCGACGGGTTTTGCGCCTTTGAGTTTTAGGCCGCCGCCTGCGGATGTGTAGTCTGATGATGGCATTTTTGTTTTTGTTTTGTTGTTGGTAGAGAGAGAGAGAGAGAGAGAGAGGAGAGAGAGAGGAGAGAGAGAGGAGAATGGTGGTGAGAGGAGGGAGGGTGGTGGTTGCGCGTGCGAACAGAAGATTCTTGGGGGGGACCGTGATGGGCCGGCCGAGGCTTTTGCTTCTCGTGGGTAATTAGTACTGATAAATATCAACTCATCGCTTTTTCCTCTGCATGCTCTCTATAAATTACCTAGGTAGACAAAAGTACCTTGTGTCATAACAAAAGCAAAGACTATAAGAATCTACTGATATATTCTTCTTGTAAGAGTAAAATAAAAGGCACAATAATGAAACCTCTCTTCATACCCAATTGTCGGCTATCTACCTGGTGTCATCATCACTGATCTTGTGCTTCCAGAAGCCTCTAAAGTGCTTCTGAGCACCAACCTCATTGATATCATTAATCTCCCTCGGCGTAAGCTTAAACGTCATGCATCTCAGATAGTCACTCAGTCTCTGCTCCTTGCTGCTGGTCGTGATGGCTACAATATCCTGATCAATGCAATACCTCAAGCAAATCTCTCCAGGACTGACAGCATACTTCTTGGCCAGGCCAGCCAATACATTGTCCAGCGGACCAGGCGATGCCTTTGTCGTGGGAGTCAAAGGTCCGTATGCTTGGGTGGCAATGCCGGTTTTCTTGTGGTAGTCGAGGAGATCACGGTGTTGCAGGTAAGCGTGGAACTCGATTTGGTTGATGGCGGGCGGAATCTTGGCCGTGGCAACAATGGCTTCCAGGTGTTCAGGCAAGAAGTTGGAGACGCCAATGCTTCTCGCCAGACCAGCCTCTTTGACCTCCTCCATTTGCTTCCACGCCTTCTGCCAGTCGGCGGCACTCTCGCTGCCGAAGAAGGGTGCGTGGATGAGATACAGATCGACGTAATCCAGCTGCAACTTCTTCAAGCTGGTCTTGATGGCAGCAGGGATATCCGCAATGTTCGGCAAGACCTTTGTGGTCACGAAGAGTTTCGAGCGGTCGACGCCGCTCTGCTTGATGCCCATGCCCAGTTCGGATTCGGTCTTGTAGATTTCGGCGCCGTCGAGGTGGTGGTAGCCGAGTTTGATGGCGAGTTTGACCGAGTCGATGCAGGCTTGGTCGAGCTGGCTCTCGTCACCCGTTTTGTACCATGCCGTGCCGGTGCCGTAGCCCAACATTGGGATTGAGTTGCCGTCGTTGAGCTTGAGGTTGGGGATGGGTGTGTGAATGTCGGCCATGGTTGCTGCTGATCGTATGTGGTTAATGGCCGATGTCAGCGTTGTTCTCTTTGCACGGAGAAGCTGAAGGTTGAGTTGATTTGGACAGAACAATAATCGTTTGGTCAGCAGCGCAGTCATGTATGTGAGTCACGGCAAGTACCTGGCGGGTTGCATCAGTTTATCAAGGAAGCTCTTGCCCGTGGTGGGGCCAGTGTGACGTGCTGCGGGGTCAATTCTTCCCGTCTTCCCGTCCATTATTTGTCTCGATACCACAATGGGAGGCCCTATCAGATAACATTCTCTATATATTGTTATCTCGCTATTGATAGTGCCAGTAGAGAACGTATGTCCGCAACTTGTAGCATCGGGTTACCAAACCTCAAATTGCTACCACGCCCAGGGAGAAATCCATGATTGAGGTAAGATGCGATTAAGTCTTGACAAAAAGCCATAGGTCAAGTTACTTGTGAGATTGAGAGTGGAAGACAGATAGCAGATACCTTTCAAAGGTTCAAGCCTGACTGGAAGATCAAACCTGTGATTCTAGTCAGATTAAGCAAGCTATGATGATACGCGTCCAAGTGCTAGCAAGATTCTGAAAGTAGCAAGGCTATTCTTCGAGCTCATGCCTCATCCCGGAACATGTACCTGCCACCGCCTCTCATAGCATCTCTCCATCTCTCTTCCACCTTCTGCCTCTCCTGTATCTTCGCTTCCTCCCTGTCTTGTTCCAGCTCTTGTGTAGTCGGCATCTCCGTACGCCAAAACCCAGGAGGCGTGGTCCTTCTCTGAAACATTTCTCTGTGCTTGCCATGCCGGTCTGCGAATGCCTTGGCTCTCGCCTCTAACAGCATCTTTTGCTTCTCGGCGTCTGTGGCTTTGTGGATGATAGACGCATAGTCCGAACCTAGATAACCTTGCAATGTCATTTCATCGTCAGTCAGAGACGTGTCCTGGGGAAGGCCTCCTGCTGCAATAAATCTCCTGATCGCGCCACAACACTCCTCCCGTGTGCAACCAGGGAGACATTTCTTCTCGTCACGTTTGCGAACGCTTTCGCGAAAGGCATACCCCAAGTTGCCGTTGGTCTTTGGGTTCACTTTGAAGTCTTCGAGGCCGAGACGATGCAAAGGTCTAGCACGCAGAGGCTCATGTTCTGGAAGAATTGCATCTGGCTCATCCTCGTTCTTGCGTTTCTTGCTTTGTACAGCGGGGGTTCGAGGGGAAGGCTTGTCCTTGACGCTTCGACCGATACGTCCAACGGGCTTTTCCACAGATTTTGATATCTGGTGGTCTGAAACTTGGCGATGTCTTCGGACGGTCGGCGCGGAACGTGGGCTCAAGATTGTTCTGTCACCTTGAAACGACGTTCCTTCGAGAAGACCAGTCAATCTCCCAGTGTCTGTAGTTTTGGGTTCTTTGTCGATACGTGGTTTCTTAGCTCCATATCTCGTGACGTCGCCGTCCTCTGAAAGTACGTGAACAGCGTCGGCCCCACTACGATGGATGCGTTTCTTCGCAGAAGATACAGGAACCACACTCGTCCTAGGAAGAATAGGCGTGTTGGGGCTCAGGTTGTGCAACGGCCCGCTTCGTCCCCTAGGCTCCTGTGGTCCAGCACACTTGCTCACAGCTCTGTGCAGCATGTTTTCCTTCGCTGCAGGAATATCGCTCAAGCCAGGTTCGGTCTTGAAAGTCATCAACGAAGCATCCGAGTGCTGATAGTCAGACGTTTCAACAGCTTCTGCCATCTTTTCCGGCGGCGTACGAGCCGTGGATGCGCGTATTGCTGTTGGAGTCTCAAAATGATCAGATACGTCCGCTGTCGTTGCTTGGAGATTACGATCCGCTGATTGTCGTAGCGGTGCTTTGCTGAATGGATGCTCTCCGAGGGCAGGCCTTGGCTGATGGTGAAGAGATCGGTCACGAAATGCATCCAAATCCGAAGTTTCGGTACGGAGAAACGTAGGTGTGAACATGTGTGAGTTGTGCGGACTGCTGCTCAACAGCTCATTCTTGACCTTGTAAGCTTGCGAATCTTTCCTTGGAGAGACTCGGCTCCTTCTGACGGTCTTTACAGATACGACGACAGGGGAGTCGCCCGAGTGGACAACAGAGCTGGAACGAGCTTCGCCTTCGGTGGTTTGACTCGACGTCACCCTGTTACGAGCTGGAGACGGCGACGGCGGTTCTGGCGTGTTTCTAGCAGCTTCCAGCGCAGCATGTGGTAGCGGCGCAGTCAAGGCATCCTCAAAGGTCTCCAGCGAGGTCTGAACAGCACGAGGCGTGGCAAAATCCTGGTTGGCAAAATCTCGAGTTGCATCGCGTAAGGCCTGTTTGGCAAGCTTCTTGTCGATATAGTCTTTCCATCTACGGATGAGCTCTTTGGACTCCCTTATCTTTGCAGCGGCCTTGAGTGATCGGTCTTCTGCTTCTTTTCTGTATTCGTGGAAAGCCTTCCGTAGAGCATCATGTTTGAGCGAAAGTTGGTTGAACTTGGCTTCTGTCACAAAGCCTGGAGGAGCATCAGAAGCCCCTGTGTTCATTATGTGCCGTAAGTCTGACTTTGATGGGATCGAGCACAAAATGTAAATGGCAAAGGCAGACGCGCCTTTGATCGAGGCCGAGGCAGGCACGCGACGCGGGAGATGGACCGGGAGCTAGCGATAAGCAGAAGCAGGGTCCTTATCGAGACTTGGCGGTACCCGTCGCCGACCTCGCCGCCACTGGTTATGCAGACACGGACTACAATAATAAGACAAGACACAATTATGGTCAAGAGGAGGGCGTCGGATGCTCTCGAGGATGAGCGCAGTCCGAAAAGAGTACACCAAGTCAATCCGGACCGGCTCTCGAGGCTCAGCCACGAGCTGACACTCCGCGTTCTTTCGTTCCTGCCTGTGCCGGACCTCATCGTCTGCCAGAGAATATCGCGCCACTTGCACCTGCTAGCCGGCGACTCACAGTTATGGAAGGCACTGTATTACAATCGATTTGTCCGGCCGCGAGCGTCGCGCATCCCAGGAATCCACGAATCCGGCGTGCCTGCCGAGAGTCTGTATTATTCGTCAAAGATGTCGAGATGGCTGGATGAGGACAATCTGGTGCGGAAGGGGAAAGAAGTGAATTGGAAGAGACAGTACAAGACGCGGCACAATTGGACTAAAGGCACGTGTGGTGTTAGCGAAGTGCCTGTTGCACACGAGTCATCCATCCCGCCAACATTGCTGCATATGCACGATGGAATTGTCTTCATGGCCGACAATACACATAGACTGCGCGCATACTCGTCTCACACTGACAAGAGCATGTTGGCCACTATTGCACTTCCTAAAAGTGCGGGACCTCCTTCCGCCCTTCATGTCGATGCCGCATCATCTCCGACGACCGCTGTTGCCGTAGGCTTCCAAGACGGCTCTTTTGCCATATACCATCTGTTATCACATCCACATCGCTTTGTTTCTCAATACTCTCACCAACCTTCGTCTAATGGCATCATCTCGGCCATTGCCTTTTCCTTCCCGTATCTTGCCACCATGACAACATGCCAACTCTTGTCATTCTACAAATTCCCACCAACACCAACCGACCGACTGCCAGAAAAAATCCCCATGCATCCGCCGCTACTCTTACAGTCTCTTCATTCGCGCACCGTGTGGCCGCCTCTCACTCTATCCATCCGACCCTCTCCAGAAACAGTCGTCGTCTCAGTCGCCTACTCGCTCCCCACATATCTCAGCGGCTGGACCGTCGGCATCCAAGAAATGCGCCTAGACCTAGACGGCAAACTCGTGGAATCGCGTCTAGCATCCGCCATTGACCAGAACTATCGACCCCTAACTCGCACCCCGCCGTCATCATCATCAACGACACAAGCATCGCAACCACAACCCCCGTTCGGCCACTTCAACACTGAGGAACCAAATCAAATCCACACGGAACCTACGTCGCTCTCTTATTCCCACCCGTACCTGCTGGTCTCCCATCCCGACAACACATTGACGTTGTACCTAGTGTCGTCGACGGCGGAATCGTTGAGCATCAGTCCCGGCAACCGGCTGTGGGGCCACACTTCGTCCGTGTCAGGCGCCCATGTTGCTGGCCGTGGCAAAGCCGTCTCGGTCAGTGCCCGCGGCAACGAACTCCGTGTCTGGGAGCTCGAAGGCGGGTTCGCGTCTGCCGCCGCGAGGAGGAGGTTGGCGGCTGGTGAATTGAGCGTGCGGATACGGCCTGAGAGGCGTGTTGCTTCTTCTGCTATTGCTGCTACCGCCGCTAATACTGTGCGTGACTTGACTCCTGCCATCAAAGCGAGAGCAAACGGGCTGGGTCTTGCTCTTGAGCAGCAGCAGCAGAGGCACAGTAGTCGCAACAGCATACATGAAACAACAATGACGAGAGGCTGGGTGGGCTTTGACGATGAAAAAGTGGTCGTTTTGCGCGAAAAGCTCTGCGGCGATCAAGCTTTGGTGGTTTATGATTTCACGACATGAGCGGAAAAATTGATGACTCGAGTATATATCTCTCTTATAGCAAATCCGGGCAACTAAAAATTCATCTTCAGCGCAATCGTCGGTTCCTTCTCCTCCACCTCCTCCCTAGCCTCCACCTTGGGCCCCTGCGCCCCTTTGATGACCTTCTCCATGAACCCCCTCTGTTCCCCACTCAGCCTCATCTGCACGACAGCTCTGAAAGCATTAGAGTCCGCCGCAGCCAGTTCCATCAGTCTGGCCGCCGTTTCCCTGTTCACAGATACACTACTGCTGATATTGCTGTTGGCGTTGCCGGCTTTGGACGACGACGACGACGCAGACTCGATTCTCTGCGCTCTGCCAAGTAAAGTTGGAATCAACAGCGCAAAAGCCGCGGGCTTCCTCTCGGCAGGGAAAGAGGTCATGGCGGTGGTCAAAGCCTGAGCAATGACGCCGCGACTGGCGTCCACACCCTCCAGCTCCTCTGAGGGCTCAGCAGTCAAAAACACCACCAGACGCGGCAGCAATCGGCTCAAGATGGCAGAGTATACCTGCCCTCTCAAAGGTACAACCAGCAACGTACGAACACAACCAGCTGCCATCTTCGTAGTCATGGGGTTTTCCAGACATTCTGTCAACTCGGTGATAAATTGCATCAAAGCCGGGTCGTTGGGTTCAAAAGCACCGCTGCTGGTGCAAGAAGTAATTAACATCGTACCCGCCAAAAGCACGTTCTTTTCGCACGGCAAAGATGCCTCGATTTCTCTCTTCTGCGCATTTTTCATGATCAACAAGAATCGAGAGAGGGTACTGCGGATCTGGGTTTTTGTGTCTGCGCCAACGGGGTTGCCTTCGGTGCTGCTCACTATACCACTGATAAACCGGCGGAAGATCGGGAGGGCCTGTGGGATCAAAGTGGCCTGGCAAGCGCCTGTACTCATGATGGTGACAAAAATCTGGAAGATGCAGGCATGCAAATCGGCCCTGATGATGGAGGGAAAGACCTCGGAAGCATCGACCAGGGCGTCGAGGGAAAGTCGTGCTAACGCCACTGCCTCATCCGAAATATCAGACCGTACGGGGCGAGGGCTGTCTGCTAAACCAGGCACAATGCTGGCTAGCACCAGCACAATGATACGCGTCAGCTCGAACAATTGGTCAATATCGTCAGAGAGATGGTCGTCAGCGCTCATGCCCTGTCGGGACGAGGGATGTCCAACGCATAAGTTTCTAGCAATTTCCACGATCACAGTCTGTACGTTTGACGGCTCGGTGAGTACCATGCGATCGAGGAGATCCATTGTCTCGTTGAAGATGACTTCCTGGTAGATTGCATTACCGGAGATCGATGGACGAATGATCCTCTTGAGCGCTTGCAGGATCTCGAGTTTCTGGGCTCTTGCTGTCGCCGAGTCTGCGCCTGGCTTACTAGCCAGTGCCTCAAAAGCAAGACCAAAAAGCACAAAGAAAAAGGCCACGGGTTCCTCACGGTAATTGATGTCGCTGTCTCGTGATACAGTGGCACTCCCGTCCTTGGCGTCAGCTTCGGTCTTTCCATCAAGCGCGTCAAACACAAATTCGCTGTCCTCGTCAATTAGACTCGCAATCGCGTCGACAAGATTGAGCCACGAATCCTGGTAGAATTTGAGCAGAGTCTCGCGGTTCAGAGCTGCATAGACCGTTTCCAAGTCGTCGGACAATGTCATTGCGCTGGTATTGTTGGAAATATCCGGCTCGAACCGCAGGCGAGAGTATTCGCGGAGGGAAGATAGCCAGAGGGGGGTCAGTTTTGCGACGTGGGGTTTTACCACATCGACTAGATATTTTTGCTCTGCCGTGGCGATTTGCAAACCTGCCCAGGCTGAGAAGACAGACAGGCGAACCATGACTTGTGCGTTCGGGCTAAGTCCCCTGAGTTCACCAATCGAAGATGTCTCCGAAGAATCTGCAAAGGTTTCTAGTGCGGCGATCAGAATCTTCAAGATGCGACCCATACGGTCTACATCCGTGACAATACCAGTGGACACGAAAGTGGCACAGACGTTGATCGCCTCCGCAGCCAGTTCGGGCGAGGAGTCGACAGCGAAAGCAGGCGTCAGGGCGGAGCTGATCTGTGCTTGGTATTGCTCCAGTAACATTGCTTCCGTAAAGTCAGGATCAGGTGTGCTGCCGAACAGTCTGAGCACCTGGTCAATGATGTGCAGACCAAGGATACGTAATCCGACAACATTCGCGGTCGAGGCAGAGAACGCAACGCGTACAACATCGGCCACTCTCTGTTGGAGCGAGCTCAATGCTACACTATTTCCGTTGACGGTCGACTCCTTAACAATAGTATCAAGAAGATCCTTAAGAAGTTGCATGCCAAACAGACGGACCTGCCACCTCATGAGTTCTTGGCTGGAACTAGGTGCCGAGGCATCTTCGTCCTTCGTTCCTGCCCCTGCAGCAAAACCTGCAACTTCGTCGTCTTGCAGATCAGGAGCAGCAGCCGACTTTGTGGCAGCCTGCGCTGAAGAGCTGTTGTCCATTCGCGCCTTTGCCTTTGTGAGAACAGTATTACATCTCTGGATCCAGCCTGCTGTATCCGCAAGACCGGTTTGCGAGAGCCAGTTGACAAAGATTTCCTTAATTGTCCCTTGATCTGGATTCTGATCAAGTAGATCCCAAAGCTTTTCTTCCAGTCCTGGGCGTGCAGTACGCACAATGTCATCCGCGTCTTTTCGCATCAAGTTAGCCAATCCTCTAATCGCCATGTCCCTGATCTCAGGATATGTAGAGTTAAGGTCGGCCTGTAGACGCTTGACGTATTTCTCGAACTCCATGTGACCAGGAGCATACATTGAAAGGTTCCCGAGGCACCTCGTACTTTCAACCAGCACAAGTACGTCACTCTCGGTTTGGAACTGGCGGATCAAGGTTAACACCATGCCGCGTGGTTTGGCCATCTCAGCGAGATCCGGGCCGAGAACATTGATGATGGCGTCGACACAACACACGTTGGCAGCTGTCGTTTCCAGGTCAATCTCCATGTTTGATGAAGCCAGCGCACCAGTCTCTGCATTGTGTGTATCCAATACATATAGTTGACCAAGAAGGCCGACAGTGCTTGAGACATAGCCCGAAAACGTCAGGCCTGCAGAGTCGATGACTCTCTTCAGACTCTCCAAAGCCCAGAAATGAACCAACGGATGGGGGTCAGCGCAGAGGGACATGAAGATGCCAAGGATAGTCTTGAGATGGAAACTAGCTGCCATGCCACCCAACGAGTTGTGGATACAAGCCAGAGCGAGTGCACAGCCGGAGCGAACATGAGGTTCTGTGTTTGAGACAATCGTGTCGACGAGATAACTAATCTCGCGCGAGGTCAGGTCATTGCCGCCAACTTCGCATATCCGACCAAGTGCTTGAGCAGCGACATGCCGAATGCTCTCGTCTGGGTCCGCGATGAATGTCTGAGAGATTGGTCAGCTCAGTTCTGTTGCGATTGATGGTCAATATCTCACGTGTAGGATGTTTTGCATGTTCTTCTCTGCATTAGCACTCTGAAGTTTTCCTTCCAGTCCTTTCACTTGACCAGTGAGGACCTTGGAGGTAATCAACAGAGCTAAGGCCACATTCGCGCTCAACGCAGCCTTTTGTGCAGTGTTCTTTTGCACTGTAGGCGACGTCAAGAAAGAGTTTATTTGTTCCAACACGCTGTCTTGTATTCTTGGAGACTGCAAAGGAAACGCCAACGCGAATATGCCGATTGCACTGTTCACCACTTCTGTAGCTGGCGGTTGCGGCAGGTCTAGAGGATCGGAGTGTTCATGATTGACGTATGACGTTGTTGAGTCATGCTCCCATGCCCCGAGAATTGGCGATTGAAGCTTTGAAAGATTAGCATTCGTCAAAGTAAAGGTAGCGCGAATCTTACTGTCCGATCAATCAAAGCCTCGAAACTATGTCGCGAAGTCCAATGACTCTCCGACTCGTTCTGTCTCTCAAAGGGCAATGGGGTACAATCCAAACCGCTCATCAACCCATTGACCCCGAAGCCGCTATTGTCACCAATGCTCCATATGCTGTCAAGCGTGCCTGCTGAGCTAGCAATCGATACGCTCAGCGATGAAGGACCTAAACGGTCTGGATCTGCAAATGAAGAAGCAGCGAGAGGGAGGACATTCGATTGCGTTGCGATTTCAGTGGCAGCTGCCGGACTCGCAGTGACCAGAGCAGTATAGCATTGGAAGACCCGGCGTCGGACCATGAGGTCAAAATCGACCAGCTGCAAAGCAGGAGACAAGCGCTGCGACATATCCTCGGACGTTTTCTTTTCCGGCAAGATGGCAAGGAAAACAGCAGTGTTCTGCAGCATACCCGCAAGACGTCTTGACACATCAGAAGTCAAAAGCTTGATGTTGTAATTCAAAAATGCCTTGACGGATCCCAGAGCACATTCACGAACATGAGCAAGGAAACTCAACTCAGACTGGTTCTGATGCGCCATATTTTCCTTGTTTGGGGGTGCGAGGGCGTTCTTCCACAGAAGCAAAAGCTGCGAAAGATGGATCTTGACAAAATTCGGTCCTAGCGACATGAGGCCGCCAATCATTATCCAAGCTACCTGGACTTGGGTGCTTGACACACGTAGATCGGAATTACTGCTCGACTTGAGCAATCCGGTGGCTTGCGAGAGTACACGAGCATAAACATCAAGCGATCCGTACAGCGGGTGTTTGTTGGAAGCACTCAATACGGCTGCAAGACCGTTGGCATAACCAGCGCATCTTCTGGGACTTTGTCGAGGACCAGTCAGTAGACCGATCTCCCGACTGACACTATTCATGCAAATAGTCACTGTCGGAAGCAGCTGTTGAGGACATGCCAGCACAAAAGACCTCAAACACCTAGAAGCATGGACTTGGACCGTGTAGCTTGGATGTTGCAGAACCTGCAAGAGAGCCTCTCGACAGCTTTCCGCTATGATGCTCGCAGCAGCCTCAAGCCTGTCTATGAGGGAAGCCAGTGCACTGAGAGCGGCCGCCAGGGTCAGCTTTCCAGGTTCCGGACGCTCCTTGATGACCTGGGGGTAGTCCTTGATGATTTCGTTGATAAGGAATCGAGCAGCATTCAACTGTGCAGTCTCTCCTAGCATGCTCCCTACAACATCCTGCAGAATGATGCAGACAAACTTCCTTGTCATGAGGATACGATATCGGTTATTCACGAGAGTTGGATGGGTTATCAAGTCGGTGAAAAGATGATTAGCAATGATAGCGTATTGCTTTTCGACCACGCTCTCGCCCAGCGCGGTGAAGATTTGCTTGTAACAAATGGCAATGGCGGCACGTGAGCGGTTTGAAGTAGCAGGGCGAGAGTATTGAGCAGAGAGCTGACGCATAATATCCAACAAGCTGAAAGCCAGTGAAGTTATGGGCTTGGACGGGACGGGAGAACTGGCACGCTCCATGTCATCTTCGGCATCATCACCGGGTGGCTGCTTTTTTGATTTCTTGTTCTTCTTGGGCGGAAGGACATCTCGTACAGGAGCATCGGAGAAACTCTTGACCATGACAGCGGCCATACATGTCGAGGCGGCGTGGCGGACAGGGAGTGAGGGGCTGTCCATTACCTTCCAAAGGGCGGCCTGTAGCTTCTCAAAGTCATTTGAATTGTCGTAAAAGGAAGTGAGAACAGCCAGATTCTGAAGGCAGACGCAAGCACTTATTTGAACCAACAGAGACTTGTCAGTAGCGGCAGCACTACGGGCCGACTTCCATATCTCCTTTGCGACACTCTCATCGACAGAGGAGCCAATTCCCTTGGCAACCCTGCCCAGAGCTCTGTAGATGGCACTCCTCAGACCAGCGTGAGTCGAGGCGGATTTCAGGGAGCGTAGGATGACAGTGCAGGCCAAGCTGGACAGACTGATGGCGCTGTCACCGGCAGCTTCGAAGATGGCGCCAAGGCATTGTATAGCGGCATGTTTGGCCTTGAGCTGCTCCTTCCCAGCGCCGAGTATCACGACTAGCTCGTTGATGGACTCGTAGAGGAGCTTGCGGTTTCCCTTTGTGAAGATTGCGGAGAAGGTCGAGGCAATGTTGTTGCGAATGACACGTGTAGGAGCGGGGGACGGCAGGTTGACGATTTGGAGAAGCTCCTTCTTGATCCAGACCTGGTGGTTCGAGGCTCCATCTCCATCCAGATTATTGGCATAACGAGCGAGATTGTCGGTGTAGGTGAGCAGGTACAGGTCCTGCTGCTCGGTGGGGAGAGCATGGAGCTTGGCCATGTCGAGCTGCAGCGTCGAGTCGGCTACAGGGGCTGCAGCTGCAGCCACGGTCGGAGGTTGTTCCACAGACATTATCAAGTCGCCTTCATTGGGATTGTTTGTTGATGGTCCATCAGGAGGTATGGAATTATGATGCTGCGAGGTGTTCAGGAGTTGAGCGACTGGTGATGGCACTCACCCCCGATGCACTCCGCACGTTCGAGACGCCTTGGCATTGATTGATTCTCTGTGGCATTGCCTGTCGAGCTGGCATCACCAGTCGGTACTATGATTGCTCCGCCATGTCGCCTTGCATACCGCTGCCTCAGTCGACGCGGCACCCCCATTCGCACCTTCCATGACACGAACAGCTGCCCTTCGGGACACAGCAGATGGTCCAAGATCAAGCACGACAAGGCCAAGGTCGATGCGTCGAAAAACAAGGCTCGCAGCATCTTTGCTCAGGAGATTGCCACTGCGAGCAAACTCTTTGGCGGCGATCCAAAGTCCAATCCTAAGCTGGCCGATTTGATCGTCAAGGCCAACAGGGCGGCCTTTCCAAAAGCATCCATCGAGGCTGCTATAGCCCGCGGCCAGGGCCGATCAGTCAGCGGCGCTGCTCTTGAGGCCGTCACATTGGAAGCCATGCTGCCCAACAATGTCGGCGTGGTCATTGACTGTGAGACGGACAACAGACTACGCACACTGGCCGATCTACGCCTGATAGTCAAACAACACGGTGGAAACGCCACTCCGACAGGCTATCTTTTTACCAAGAAGGGCAAAATCACATTTGAAACAAACGACAAGGTCGGCGTCGATGACATCTTTGAGCACGCTCTGGAAGCTGGCGCCCTGGACGTCACCGACGATGCAGGCGGTCGAGTGGCCGTGTATACCGAGCCAAACGAGACAACTGCCACAGGAGAGGCTCTGTCAAAGGCACTGGGCATCCATATGGCTACATCCGAAATCATCTCGGATCCCAACGAGGACACCAAAGTTGCTCTGAGCAATGTCGACGCGGCCCAAGAGCTTGCGAGATTTGCTGAAGCCATCCAGGAGAAAGAGAGCGGAGTCCAGGGCATATACATGAACGTCACACAGGGCACACTGGACGAAGGAGCGTGGGCCGACTTGCAGAGCAGAATTTCGGCATAGTTGTACAGTAGACGAAAAAGCAGCCATATACCCCGAGCATACCAACACCAGACTCCATCGCGTCCCGTAATATACAATCTCTTCTCTCCAACTTTCTCATGCAGCGTCATTCATCGTTTGAGCCAGGAGAACCAGCCAGAGGCTTGGGCACTGTTCTGCTCGGGTTGCTGATCAGGTTGAGATTGATGAGCGGCCTCTGCGTGCCTTAGTGACTGGAGAATAGCGCTCGGTCGGGGTTCAACGTCGTGTTGCTCAGGCGGGGCGGTGTTGCCTTCCAGCTCGGCTCTCCTCTGACGGACAGCCAGTCGACGGGCGCGTAGTCTGGCCAGTTCAGACTGGATTTCATCCTTCTCAAACGGAATATGATGGGTTTCGTTCTCCTTGGGCCAGAAGTCGGGTACGGAAAAGCGCTCTTCGAGATTTGCGCCAAAGTAGTACATCCAGCCGATGGGGAACATGATGTACAAGCCGAACTGTGCCTGTGTTAGTTCAGATTGGTGCAAGACAGTTGGAGGCGGAGCGGACCTTGAAGACTTCAAGATTGGGCCCGCCCATGATTGCTGTATTGTATGAAAAATATAAAAGGATAGAAGACGCAATAGATTCTACAAGGAAACGCCGCCCTCTCTGCGTTGCCAAGACGGACGATAAGACGGCGTTAGGGTTCGGGAAAGAAAGTGCATATTCGGGATGCATCATATAAATCAAGCAGGAACGACCGACCGTTCATGCGCATCTTTGGTTTAAAATATCGCTGCTTTGACGCAATTCGGCAAGAGCGTCTGCAAAGGCTCTCGTGTCGATTGGTCACGTCGACCAGCCGCTCTCTTGGACCGATGGACAACATTGCCCATCAGCTGAACAGCATTACGCTCAACGACACGCCGAATACCACTCAAGACAGACCTGCCAACAGCAAACTAGTCAGCACTGCCATTGATGGCAAATTGAACAACAAGAAGGAGAAGAAGAAGCAGCCAAGGAAACCCAAGAAGAAGTGGACCAAGCAAGTTGAACAGGACCATCACTCTGCAGCTCAGGACAATCCTACACTCCCCCTTCACTCTGCGCATGAACGCCAATCGAGCATGTCACAGCAAGAACATCACAAGGAAGAGACAGGAGTCCATTCACAACAAGAAGAATCAGACATGCCCCCATACAGATCACGGCACGAGTCGGACGGAGCATGCCAGTCAGACAGAGCACACCAGTCTCACAGAGCATACCAGCCGAGACAGAGCCAAGACCATACACTAGTGCGCCGTGTGCATCATGATGGGTATCCAGACACATCCTACCGCTCTTCAAATTATCGCCTACGAGACTACCTTCCCCCAGTCGACCCAACCAGAGCATCCCGGCCATTGCGATACGAGCATCCACAACAATCCACTACCTTCTCTCAGCCCTCTCCAATTCGACACGGCAACTTTTTCGAGCCTTCGTATCCACGCCATGGTCCGGGCCCCTCATACTTTAATCTCTCCTATCCTGCTCCTCCTCCGAGACGCGCTCACGATCTTGATGCACGACCTGTTCCTTATCTGTCACGGCCTGAGCCAGTTCAAACTCGCTCTTCTACACAGTCTCACCAACAAAGAGTCAACGCCCACACTGCTCCATCCGAACCTCTGGGCCTGCTCTCACCTTTCGCTCGTGCCCCTCAGCAGCCAGCCCCTGCCTTTGCCGCAAATTCACGTCGCAAGTCGGAAAGACGTGCGCCCGCTCTCATGGTAATGCCTCGTCCTGAACCTCAACCTGCTTACATGTCACGTTCAAACGCTACCCCCCAGAGACTCTCCCAGCCCAAGTCTTTGCTGGTCATCTTAGACCTGAACGGCGTCTTGGTCTTTCGTACGAGGAGAACAAAAAAATATTCCCCCAGGCCCAATCTGTACGCATTTCTCGACTACCTCTTCGCCAATCACCGCGTCATGATCTGGTCCAGCGCTTTGCCTGAAAATGTTCAAGGCGTCATCGACGACGCCATGTCTGACGTTCAACGTCAGAAATTGCTCGCTGTCTGGTCTCGGGACAAGCTGCGCATTCCAAAGCCTCTATACTACCAAAAAGTCCAAGTCTACAAACAGCTGTCTTGGGTATGGCAGGATCCCAAGATACAACAACATGCACCGCAAGGAGGCTGGAATCAGAGCAATACTGTCTTGATTGACGATTCGCTTGAAAAAGCTGCTGCCGAACCCCACAACTTGATCGAGGTGGACGAATATGACACTCCTTCCGCTCAAAGAGACAATACCACCTTGCTGGATGTCATTGTTTATCTGGAGCATCTTAGATGGTTCGACGATGTGAGTGCTGAGAATCGCAAGACGCCATTTGTCATTCGCAAACCTCTGCCTCAAACGCAATGATCTTCTATTTTTCTTTTTCTCTTTCTCTTTCTTTTTTCCAAGAGAGGGGGGGTCCTTGTTTCTTTCATGCTTTTTTCTCGTTTTTTCTTCTTTTCTTTCTTTTTCTTATACTTTCAAGACTTTTCTTGTTTTTTTTTCTTTTTTCTTCCTTTTCTTCTTTTTTCCTTTCTCTCCCTTTCTTTTTCTTTTGCAAGATACCCCTTTTTGCTTTTCCCTCCCCTTCTCTGTATCACACATACACCTCAGAACGGGGAATAGACTGTGTAATTGCTCAACGAAGATTCTCTCACTGTATCCTTCTTTCTACATGTTTGCCAGAGCAGCCTCCACCAGAGCCATGGTCGCCGAACTATGACTACTCAACTGCAACGCCTGGCTGTCCCCAAGCGCAAACGGACCCGCCCACTTCTGGCCCAATAGATTGGTCCCGCTCTGTCTGCTTTTCTCCCAAAGACTATCCGCATTCTTACTCAAGAAGGCTTTGATCTGCCCATTCGCAGCACCGGGCCTTGCATCTCTCAGCGCGCGCAACCCCCTCATCATCACACCCTTAAACTGAGCGGTGTCGGGATTACAAGAGAGATCGGCGTCGCAGAATTCGAGGGCGATCTTGTTGGCGTCCATCATGCCGTATTTGCCCGAGAGCAGTTTCGTGGCGAGCGTGTCAGCGGTGTCAAGGTAAGAGGTGTCTTTTGTGGCGTCGTAGAGGGCCACCAGAGCGTTCAACGTGACGCCCTCGATGTAGGTCAGGAACGCGCGGTTGTTGCTGCAGGACGAACCTGTCAGCGCGTCCCCTTGCATTATCCCGTCGATGAGCATGTTCTTGCTCAACCAGCTCCACTGCGTCTTGGCCAGATTGAGGAAATAGCTTTTCTGGGAAGACGCGGTCGAGCGCACCGAGAGCAGAGCGGCGGCTTCCACAAACAGCACCGTAGCTATCGTGCTGCTCTTAACCAGATAGCGTTGCTTTGGATACGCGTTGGCGAGCCCACCGCACGGCTGATTGTCAGAACCCTTGTTGTTCGCCGCAACAACGCCAAACGAAGCATTCGCTACGTCGAAAAAGGTCCTGTTGCCCGTGACATCGTAGACCTTGAGCAACGCAACAACCCACCACAACTCATCGTCAAAGAACTCGTCGTAGGCAAGTGCGCCGCTGGCATCGCGGTGCTGTGTCTGCAGTGTATGTTGGAAGACGCCATCCACGCCATCGGTGATTGCGGTGAGGAAGGGTGACGAGTCCCGTTTGCGTAGGTCGGCTAGCAGTGTTAGGGCGTTTGCGCTGTTCCACCAGCCCGCGGACCAGAAGCCGGGGGAGGGCGTGTTGTAAAAGGTTTGGAGCCGCGTGATTGCCGTGTGGGCGTTGTTGAGGTAGGGGTTTGTTGCTGCTGCGCGGTTGTTGATGGCTGGGAGAGCAGAGGTTACTGTTGTTGTTGCTGCTGTTAGGAGCAGCAGACAGCTGGTGATGATATGGGATAACATGGTAAAAGAAGAAAAGAAATTGTATGATGCCGTGTCACACAGATGTTTATGAGACAGTAAAGAAGGGTGGGGGGGGTTTTTTTTAGAATGGGCAGCGCAAAACGAGGAAAAGACAGTGTATTTGTGTACTTTGAACAATGAGCCTGTGACAGAGAAAAGAAAAAAAGAAAATAGCGTTTTGGAAAAAGACTACATGTGCAAGAGACAGACGATATACATATATATATTCGTCAAAAAAAAGTCATCCACCCACCCACCCGTCTTTTCTGCATGTCACTGGCCCTACCTACCTACCTGAGGTATCTCCAACCGAATTTCTGACTTGAATCATAAGTGTCTGCGCCCCCTCGTTTCGTGTGTGCTAAGGCACATGTATCTAAGTGTGTGAAAAAGCGAAAGCGAACATTTCCCGTTCGCTGCTCCCAAGTTGCCTACAAAGAATCTGAAACGACGGAGTCTTTGGTCGAAAGCGTCTAACAATACATGGGTTACAGTAAGCACCCGCCAGACCTGCAAGGAACAGGAGGGGCAACCCCCCCTGTTCCACAGCGCCCACGCGGCCGATATGGAAAAGGTAGGGGATTCATGCATATGCATGTTTTTTTTTTGCCGTTCAGCCCTGTTACAAATCCCGAGAATTTTCGAGCAATGGTTGGATGGGATGGTTCACGAAATCTGTTTCCGGGTTCTTCGATTCGACTGTCAAAACGTGCTCGTTCATTGTCTTAACCTACCTACCTAGTACCCAGTAGCAGCAAGTCATTATTCAGTCAAAAGAAATATGCCGTGTCCGTTTGGAAAAAAAAAATTGCAAAACGAAGCCGTAGATGGATGGATATAAGGGGTTTAAGATATGGAGGAGGGGTCTGGTCAAAAAAGGGCGGCTCTTATTCATTTTAGTGTTTTGCTCTTTTCGTAGTCCTGTGGTTTTTTTTTTGTATGGTAGACTTATTAGACTACAGGTATATTGGGGCAAGAGTGACATGTTTATATCAGATCTCAGCTATATATAACATGGCAAATGTAGCGTTTTAGGGAGAGAGAGAGAAAAGGTGACAAAAGTCGGTCTTCATTTGCATTTACTTTAATTATACTAACGGACAATTCTGCCGAATCAATCCAACGTATAATATATTTATATCCAAATATAAAAATCCCCAAAGGTAAAAGATTGAAATACAAAAAGGGCGTGGACTTGTACAAAACTGCCTTTCAGAGATACAAAAGACGCAGATTGAGCACATACTTAGTCAGTCCCATGCAGAAAACACTAATTGGCCAAAATACTCACTCAATCACATGCAGCAAGCGAAAAAAAAAAAGGGCATCCCAAGCCACTCTAGCAATAAAGAATCAACGACTTGCTATTAGAGCGCAAAGTCTCCATGCCTGCTTCTAGTCTAATCATCTATAAAAGCAAATTATACATACTGAAAGGGACTACAGAAAACCCATCATTGTCCTGTCGTGGTTGTTGTTGTCGTTGTCCACCCATGCAACAAGCGAAACGCCGCCAACCACTCTGGATTATCAACCAAAGACTGATTCCACGAATCTTCGGAATCGTACAACAGCCTCCTAGCTTCGTTTTGGAACATCTCATCGGTAGGCGTGATCCCCAAACTCAACTGCTGTCGACCGTATCGCCCCAGATGAAAGATGACCATTTCATTCAAGGTCAGGTTATCCTGTCGCATGGACGGTGGTGCTTCCAACTCCGGAGTTAGAGGCAGAGGTGATGTGGGCTCCGACGGCATGGCAGTGAGTCGCGAAGATATCTGCGCAACGTGATCTCTCACAACATGGCTGGTCGACGAAAACGGCACCAGAGTCTCCGTTTCGTCGCCAATGAGGTATGGCGGGATGGCATTTGTGACCTTTGCGGCAATGTCGGGCTCGAATTCGTGGTCGCCGCGCCAATCTTTCATTGTGCGTCCGGCACGGAAATGTGCTGCTATGTGCTCGATGCGTTCGTCCCAGTTTGTCAGGCGCCTGTCGCAGAAGCCGCAGCGAGAGGTAATGTTTGGTCCTTGGGTTTTCCAGTCCTCGATCAGCGGCATTGTTTGTAGGCGGTGAAAGAGGCGCAGGTGTTGTGTGAGGTGATCTTTGCGGTTGAAGTAGCGACGTGAGCTTCTTACGCAACTGCTGTGATCGTGGGTGTCGAGATGCTCCAGTGTAGGGTCTAGGATATTGCAATAGGCGCAGTGATTTCTGCCTGTGGCTTCCGAGAAGACAGAGCCGCCCTGCGGACAGCAGACCCAAACTTCGAGATTCAGATGCAATGATTTTTCGTGACGCTGCCAGTCGTAGCGTTTGTAGAATGTATCGCAACAAAAAGTGCATTTGAAGACGTGGGCCTTGTCTGACTGTGTCTTCGGTTTGCGTGTCCTTTGCGGCAGTTTGCGGGTGGAGCGCGACCGAGCAGAAACACTGGATGCTGCTGAGTTTGAGGATCGCACGGATGGAGTACTTGCAGCGCTTTCGACACTTGCAATTGATCCAGGTCGACTTGGACGGCCTCTACTTGGGTTGAAGATCTCGGCAGGCTGCTGACTGATTTTATTCGGATCCAGTTGTTCGTATTCTGTGCTCTGCAGTGCTCGCTCCACCGCTGCCATAGACACAAAGTCGTCTTCTGGAGGTGAATTCTGATATCTCTGCAACGGATCATATTGCTCGCTCGGAGTCTCCAGATGTATACTTGAATTAGAACCCGAGCCCAATCGATTCAGGCGATAGCGACTTCGACGGCGAGGGAGGCCGCTGTGCGTTTCCTTTCGCATATCCGCAAGCAACTGGCTCCATGATTTGCCGGATTTCTGTATCTCTCTGCTAGCCAGATAGGATGCCGAAGGCGCATTTGGCAGCGCTCCTGAATTGCTCCAGCCATGAGGTGTTTCCAGTCCTTTGCCAGTAGCGGTACCAAGCAGGTCATATGACGGTGGTTGATCGAACATAGGCGGACTTTCCATCGGAGGTGCCATCGAAGCAAAGTCCATTGCAAGGTCAGAGCCTGGATCAAGATCCGCAAAGTTTATGTATTCAAAAGGATTGTTGGAAAAGTCATCCAAGGCCGGGTGTTGGTCATTTATGCTGGGTGGATCATTCATATCTCCGCCAAACATCAAGTAGGAAGAGCCTTGATCCGCTTGTGATTTATCTGCCATACTTTCTGATAAGCCTCTGGCCGAATTTCCTCATCTGGGCAAGATGTAACGAAGTAATGCAGCATGATAGTGGGTGCATGGCTGAGGAATCTCATCACAGGGCGTATAAAATTGAGGTGTGGGGCAAAGGGAGCAGGAGTAGAGTGGTTTGGTGGGGAGCGTACCAATTAGGCATTATGTCACCCTGTCTTGTCGCATAATATAGTGCTCTCCTTCAACTTCCTACCTTAAGTAACTAAATGCAGTCTCTAGAATAGAACATGTAGAAAATAAAGGTAAATTACCAATCTATGATACGAGCAGCATCTACAAGTAGCTCTTCGTTTTGGCCATGTGAACACCATGGGCCCAGTGGAAGAGTTTCGCACTCACCATATAGCCCTCCATATTGCTATACTCGACCAACTTCTCGTACAAGTCGGCCAGAGGAACCACGACGCGTTCAATGTGCTCGCCCTCATCGAGCTGCTGCTCGGGCTCCTTGTCCCCTTCCTCCAAATGTACCTCCATCATGGCGAGCTGCATGTTCGCGCTCGTCATGCCAGGGTCCGCGGCCACGATGGGACTGACACTGGTCACGGTGCCCTCGTACCCAGTCTCCTCCCTGAGCTCTCTGACGGCGGCCTCCTCGACGCTTTCGTCGGCGTCCACCAGGCCTGCGGGCCACTCCACGCTGATGGCGTCAATGGGCGGTCTGTACTGCAAGACCAGGATCGTGGTGGGGGGTTTGGAAGGGTGCAGGATGATGTTGCCCATGGCCACGGCATCGACGCCTGCTTTGCCGCGAGTCTTGCGCGACGCAACTTCCCACTGCATTTTGAATATCAGTTTCTGCATTTCTTCTGTGTCAAGGTTCTGTTTGTTTTTTTGTTTTTTTTTACCGTTCGCGCTTGATTGCTCTGGTCTGTCCAGTTGATCTTGCGGAGCGCCACCCATTTGGTTTCTGACGTCGACACGTCCTCGATACTATGAATTGTGCCTTTTGTCGCCTTCATGATTTCGGACGTTTGACTGAAGAGTCGCGCGTTCGTACGTGTGTCGCAGCAGATGCGAGAATAGAGCGAGCCGAAGGGGACGGCCGTGGGCTTGGGGATGGAGCGAAGGACTACACGATTCAACATTTTTTTTTCTCTCTTGTCGAGTTGGGGACTTTGTACGCACGACTCTGGTTTTCGATTGACCGTTTTGTGTTTTTCGAGCAGCAGGAACGTCGGTGTTGACGATGATGATGTCGTCTGTTTTGGAAGACGTCATTCACCCGCGCTTAGATAAGGTACCTTAGGTACCAAAGCAGCACCTCCACACACTCCAAAGGCATTTCTCTAGCATCAACAACAGCAACAACAACAACAACAACAACAACAACAACAACAACAACAACAACAACAACAACAACAACAACAGGTAGGCAGGTAGGTACGTGGTCCACACCAACGTATATCGATATATAGATATATACATCCGGCTAGGATACAAGCCTAGATTGCATTTACTGCCTCGTACTCCATCACATTCAAGTGTGAATTCAATGTCTAAGGCGTTTCCCAACACCCCATTCTGGTCACATTCCTCTACACAAGACATGCGATCCTACCAGCCAACTCCGCTATATCTACTTTTCGACAAGCTGTGTCTTGCATCCTGTTTTCTGCCACTGTCGTGATTATACTGCAAAGCCCCTTTCCCACTAAATCTCACAAATGGGTACCCTTCAACAAGTCCTGCAGCTCTGTGGCCTTGATCAATTTGCAGCTCGTACCCTCGCAAACTTGAACCATGTCTCTCTCTTTATCAATCGAGCCCAGAAGCTCATTCCTTTGCCTGAGCCAGTCACTCTTGCTGTCACCGCCCAGTCTTACAATAGTCGAACTAGGGCGAATCATCTGATGCAGTTGTCTCAAAGCCTTCTGCGCTTCCGAGCTGGACTCTGATCCAGAAATGACGATTGGCTTGACACCTAGCCTTGAGTTGACAACCGCACCCATAAGCCCGGTGAAGAGGCCAGGGTGTTGGACCATCTCCACCTCGAACGCTTTGGCTGTATCTGTAGCTATTCGGGCATAGTTGGGGTCATCTAGCAATGATGAGAGTCTAAACAAGTTTGTCGCGCTCACACCGTTAGCACTTGGCTCTGCATTGTCCATGGCGTCTTTGCTGCGGATCAGAATGTCTGGAGCATGAGCTGGTGTGCCAAAGAAGCCACCCTTGGTCTCGCTCTCGCCATCGACAAACTGCTCGATTTGAGACTGCTGTAGCTCGTCGGCCCACTGCAAGTACGAGTCATCAAACGTGGCTTCGTAGAGATCGATAAGACCGCTGATGAGGAAGGCGTAATCATCGGCAAACCCTGCAGTCGCTCCCGGACCCTCGCGATAGACACGTCGCAGGCTCTTGGATTTTGAGTCGTAAAGTTCCCGGTGGATGAACTGAGATGCAGCAATCGCAGCGTCGAGATATTTTTGTGATGCCGCTGGATTGGAGTTCTTCAAGACAGCACTAGTACGAGCGAGACCACCAATGGCCAGCCCGTTCCAGGAAACGACAATTTTGTCATCGAGAGATGGACGAGGGCGGTTCTTGTCGCGCCACTCAAGTAACCTTTGCCGACCAGTCCGAACAGCATCCTCGGCTTGCTCTTCGGACAGGTTAAATTGTTTTGACAACTCGGCGATTGAACAAGTCACAGAAAGCGTGTTAAGGCCCTTGAGCTCGCCTTGAATGTCGTGCTTTGGACTGACATTTCCGCCGGGTTGGACGTTCCAGTACTTTGCGAGTATGCTCGCCAGGTTCTCGTCATTCAAGGCTTTGCCAAACTCCGAATGAGACCAAACATAAAATGCGCCTTCCTTGTGCTCTTTCTCAGATGCACTGGGGGCGCTATCGGCATCTTCGGAGGAGTGGAATGCACCACCTGGCGACTGGATTGGTGGTGATGTCAGGTAGGTGGCAACATCGTGAACAGTATCAAGAAATAGGGGGTTCTTTGTGATCAGCCAAGCATCGAGATAGACGGGCAGAAGTTGAGCGTTGTCATAAAGCCTATCACCTGGTCAGCAAATCTGTGCTAATTTGGATGGCGCAACATGCATTTTCTCGAAATGTGGCAGACTCCAGTCTTTGGTAACAGAATATCTTGCAAAACCATGACCGACTTGGTCCTTGATTCCGCCCAACGCCATTCTCTCGAGTGTCTTGACAGCCATTTTTTGAGAGTTTTGCACAGCATCATCTCCAACCACATCGCTGACAACTCCATCCCACTCGCCCAATCTCAGCAGAAAGGAGAGGTGTGGAGGGGTAGGAAACTTGGGGGCACCGCCGAAGCCTCCGTTTTTCTCATCATATCTCTGGCTGTAGTAGTCGTATGCCTCTTCCAGCAGCTCAAGCTCAAGTCCGTCATCGCTGTCGTCCAGACCTTCCCCAGACTTGCGCCCAGAAAGAGTGCCTTCCTGAGCAAATTGTTTGAGTTGTTCAGTGATACTAGCGGCGCTCTCCCTACAGCGCGATTCTTGCTCTTTCCATGCTCCAGCGACCTTTGTGAGGATGGCTTCGAAGCCACCAGCCTGAGCACGCTCACTGTGTGGACCAGGCCAATACGTGCCACCGAACAGAGGCTGGAGATCCGGTGTGACAAAGACATTGAGAGGCCAGCCACCACCGCCAGTCGTAGCCTGCAGAAAATCCATGTATACCTTGTCAATATCAGGGCGTTCCTCGCGATCAATCTTGACAGGAATGAAATGCTCGTTCAACAGCTGGGCGATGCGGTTGTCCATGAAGCTTTCATGCGCCATGACATGGCACCAGTGACAGGCAGAATAGCCGATAGATACGAAGAGTAGTCGATTGGTGCGTCTGGCGAGCTCAAGAGTGTCGGGAATCCACAATTGCCATGCTGTGGGGTTGTTTGCATGCGAGCGGACGTACGGCGACTTGCTATCGTTGCAGCGATTGATCAGCGACACAAAGCCGCCTGTTGTGGGCGCGTTCGACATGGCTCGGAGCGGTGGAAGAAGGGGAGTGAGCCGGGAGCTGCGGTCCGGCACGACGAGGGAATCAGGACGGGTGCGTGGATGGAGACGGGAGTTGAAGCACGAGAGTGCGCGCTTTATCAATGGCATACGCCTGGTTGCTGTGTCTGTAGAGAAATCGCTCTAGTCATGATTTATCGTTGGTGCTGCCCCCACCAAACCTCAAGTCCGCGTTTCGGAAGGAACTCTTACGTCATACAAAGCTTTCCTGCCGCACTCGGATCTGCACAAGTTTACTACATCTCCTTCCACCTGTACAAAGTTATTGCTCGTACCATGAACTACCTAGTTATACACTGCACGATCTAGTAATGATGCTAGACAATTACAAAAGCGAGACTATTACAGACCAAGAGTATCTAACCGCTATGAAATCATTGCTCGTATCATCAGCAAGGTGTGAATTGTTGTTGATAAAATTGAAAGCTAAAGAAACCTCTCGACTGACTACCGTCACCTCTGTAGAAGAAAAAAGACCCATATCGACACTAAAGGCGAGTCACAGAAAAAAGAAACCCACAAGCATACCGTCCCCTGCTGTGCTAGTATGCCAGTAGCCCTACGCGTATTGTCATTTCAACACTGTGCCCCCCATAACATGCAGTCAACAGAAGAAGAAAGCGAAATAATTATAAAACCAAAAATGACTTCGGTTGCCGTCATGACAACTTCTGTCCCAGAGACCAGCACTGTCAAGAAGAGAAGTGTCTGCCGTCAAAAGTCATCGTTGGGCAGTCATTTTTGTTGGTGAAGGGGGCTTTGAGCTGCATCAGCCCAATGGCTAGCTCCTCAAAGGGAGAGGCCGAAAGACCAGTCCAAAGTGAGCTTGTTGAGCGGGGAGCCAATGTTCTCGGCGTACTCGCCGGCGTAGTTACCTGTTTTCGAATGTTAATTTTCCACCTATCATGAAAGAAAGTAAAAAGGGGTATTCATACCAGGAGTACCGTAGTTGCAGACGGTGAAGTGGGGAGAGACGTATTGACCAGTGTTGGCAAGACCGTTGGGGCAGTACTGAGTGTAACAGCCAACCTTTTTGGTGCTCTTCCACACAACCTGAGAGAAGTGACCCCACAAGTGGAATTGCGACATGTCGGGGTTAGCCTGGCCATAGAGGTTGTTGTAGTAACCGACTTCGCCGTTGTAGAAGAGCTCGGTGATGACGGCAGAGACATTGGCAGCGGGGACACCGGCAGCGATGTTCTGGCCGTAGCCGCCGCCGTTGACATCCATGCTGTGAGCGTAGACGCAAGTGGCAGCGATGGTCTGGGCGGTGGCGGCAAGAGCATCATCCCACTCAAGGGCGGGGGCAGAGTGGTTATCACGGTGGATCTTGTGGTGGAGGAGGACAATGTCCTTGTAGGAGGAGGCGGAGCCATAAGCCTGAGTAGCCTGCGGAGAAAGTTTAGTATTGCTGGTCAAACTGGATGTGATGGTGGACGAGGGGCGAGGTGGATTGGATGAGGATTTGAGGGTGACGGAGGATATTTTCTGCAAGCTTTGTGCGGGCGGAAAAGGAAAGAGACCTTTGGGGTACTCGATGTCTTCTTGACAGAAGAGGATGTGGTCTTGGGCTTGGAAACCGTCGTGACCGACTTCGGAACAGCAAGAGGAGTACCTTTGACAGTCGTTTTGACAACCTTCACCGAGGAAGAAGACTTTTTGGTCGATGAAGTGGGCTTCAAAGTAATGACCGTCTTCTTCACGGATCCGTTTATCGTGACTGTCACGGTCTTCTTCTTGACGCTGGAAGTGGGACGATTGATTTTGGAAGACGAGGTAGGAGGGGGGCGGCGGAACATCTGGGCCATGAGGCTCTCAAAGTTCACGCGCGGGTGTAATGAATCACGGGAAAGAAGATTATGAAAAGAATCAAGTAGGCTCACCGGATAGGTGGCTGCAGGAGCAGCAGAAGTAGCAGCAGCAGTAGTGGGCTCGGCAGAAGGAGTAACGACCCAGGTAGAGGCCCACGAGCTGGTCCAGGCGTTGACATAGCCCTGGAAAGGAATGGCTGCTTTTTCCTGAACGGCCGAGGTGGTAGCGGGAGCCGGAGCCGACTCGATGACGGTGACCACAGTGACAACAGAAGCCTCAGATGTAGTAGTCGGGGCAGGAGGAGGGGGGGGAGGCTGCTGTACAGAGGTCGGAGCAGAAGCATCCGTCTCGGTAACATAGACAGTCTCGTAGGCAACGTTGTAGTCAGTGACGTATTCGATAACCTCGTCACGCTTGTAGATGGGGCTAGCGAAGGTGCTGGCAGCCAGGATGGCTCCAGTGATCAGAGTAGAAGAACGCATGTTGATCTTGTTTGAGGGATTGCTGATCGTCGTTGGGAAGTGAGTGAAGGTTTGAAAGAGGATACCAGATCCGATAAAAAAAGAAAGACTTGAAAGACTGTCGAGGACCAGTTGTTAGTGTCCACTGCTACTGCTGTTGTGTTCTTCTGCTATGCTCTGATGCTTTGAAAGACACCAAAGGTAGACAGCTTCTTATGTATAGAAAATGGCAAAGCAAAAAAGTGATGAATTGACAATAGATGGCGAGAGTGTTCGGCGTGCAATACTACCGTTCATTGTGTCTGAGATAGGTGATAACGGCGAGCTCGCTAGGTAACGAGTCTACGGGAAGGGTGTATGTCGAGGCTGGACCATCGATCTTGAAGGCAAACGGTGCTTTATACAACGGCCAAGGTGACAAGGAAAAGAGTGCACTTACGTGAAAGTCTGTGAATTTGTGAGAAAGAAAGAGTGCGATGCACGCGAGTTTGCGCAAAAAAGAGTGACAAGAAAAAGAGATCGTGAGGTGGGCGACGAGAAGGTAATGTGCGAACGTGATGGATGAGTTCTTTTGAGGATGTATTGACGAGGGCTAAAACGTTAGTGGCTGCACTAGGAGACGCAACTTCTGTGACCGGGAAGTCAAGGTCAGTGGGACCTTGATGAAACGCCCTCCGCAAATGCTGCACGCCGTTTTTTGTCTGCGTGCTGTCGCCGTTGGACCGCCTCGTTAGACGGCTCCTTGGTATGCCTTTCTAGGTTCACTGCAGCGAGTTCGGAAGAGGATGACTTGGGACTTTGGAATCAGGGGATTGTTCAGCTAATTCAGAGTCTAGACAAGGTCTCAGGGGGGCGCCATTTGACATGTTCACCTGCTACTCCTTGCTTTCCATCGCCCGAAGCGACCAACTTGGAATGCACACCCTCGGAGCAGAAATTCAAGCCGCAATGCCACATCTCCTTCGCAACCATGGTTGTGGACGATGAATCTTAGAAATGTGAAGTGCGGAACAAAGGACCTCGAAGCATTGTTGGCCTGAAGTCCAAGCCGCGTCATTCTAGCCCATCCCAGGTCCAATCGCGGTCCGGCACGAGCATCAAGGTACCAGGTAAGTTTCAGTTGTTGTTGCAAAAAGAGTTCCTGCATGCGCGCCACACTTGTTTTGTGGGGTACATGCCCCTGTCGACTGGATTCCGAAATTCAAACATGACCTCTGCTTCCGCAATTTGGCCTCGTCTCAGCACAATAATGCGATGCGAATGCACTCTCCATCACCACTGTTCCGGCGGTCCAGATCGTACCGACAAGCGGGGCCCCCCTGACGATTGAAGTTAAAGATCCAGGGGAAGCAACGTGGCAGGCTAACCGCCGGCGACTGTACGTATTCGGCTGAACAAGGTTTGACATGTATAGTAGAGTACAAGCGTTGGATAGGAGAGGCGTTGTTTTTCTTCTAGGGCATCTTTCAATTCTAATCTACAAGAAACATGTTGCGGCCTTGATTTGTATAGACATGGATATCCAGGATCGAGAGAGTCGTCCGTGACCCTTCCTTCACCAGAGTCACCCCGTACAGTATTTCCCTCTGTGTCTTGCCAGCAAATCACGCTCAGACAGGCGACGCCGCTTCCTGCTCACACCTGTCCTGAGGTCGCTGCTGTCCCGCCTCGGCACTTCAGTATTGCCATGGAATGTCGTTGACGTGCTATCTGGTTTCCAGCGGCCGTTACATAACGCTCCATTGGCCGTTGACTATAGGAAAAACTTATAGGCAGCGCGGCTATGCTGGCGAGAAAGTTCAGGGGTCAGAACAATGCCGGCCACCGCGCGGGTCGATCGCCCAGAGAGCTGACGAAAGACAAGACAATAGTCTTGTGCAGCGGCTGGACTTATCTCTTGGGTGTTCAACCAACTCAATAGTTTTATTCTTGATTTTTCTGAATGCTTCCGAAGAGCTGAATGCAAGACAGAGTGTCCTGGCTCCTTGGAGGCACAAATTCGAGGCAAGAATTGCCGCTGTAGTTTCCTTCGCATCTTGGGTACTCGATGCCCTCAATACAATCTCAGCACTGAGCGAGTAACAAGTCCGCCGTCGAAAATTAGCTGTGATAGACACTGCTGTTGCAGATCCGAGAAGATGATGAAGAATCGCTCATCGGAAAGGTAGCCATCATCGCACACACATGGTGTACTCATTTTCTAGCCATCCTGTAAAGAATCTCGATATCTCTGGCCTAATCGTACATCATACATCATACATCATCGGTGATTACTCCAAACGCACACGACCTAGTCTTGTTGACATGTTGGCATGTATACATTACCTCATCTAGCAACGATCTAAGAGGTTCTTCTGTTTTACAACCATGGAACTGACCCAAAGAGTTTCGGCACCCGCAATCTGCTGCAGGTCACGGTTTGGAAGGAGTTGAGGCAGTCGTAGAATTGTGCTGGTTTCACGGGGTTGGTGACAGCCTTGGTTGTTGTTGGCGGCGGGGGAAAGCGGAATGACGAACGCTCGAACCTGTTCTTCATCTTTCTGCCATCCATTGTCTTTGCAAGCAATCTTTCAGAACCTAGATGGATGTGGCGTCCCTTCTGCTACAATTCATGATCCCGCGCCTTCGAGGATGTGGAGCTTTACGAATCGTTGTTGTATATCTCTGACGTTCAATTTGGGAGAAGCCTCGGGTTAACGATGAATATACAGGGCAGGCTTTGGTACCTAGTGCCCTTATCCTGGCTCGAGGTCCTGTGATCAAAATGTTGCGGACGCGATTTGGAGCCCATGATAACATAGCGGCACGATCGCAATCATCGCGCAAATCGAAATGGTCGAGTCGCTGTCGTTGGAGGAGCTTTACAGTCCCTGCCAGATAAAAGTTGTCCAGGACAGCTATAGCACTGTACGCTTTCGAGACGACGCGTGCGCTGCCTGCCTGCTCATCAAGCTGAATTTAATGGGCGGCTTTGAAACTATGCTGGCTACGCTGTTCTTTCCAATGCACGTTGCCAGTAGCCGGTCGTGGCTGCATGTCTATACACCCCAGAGGAAAACATCGGTGCCTAGTGGAGCTTCGCTCAGTTTTTGTAACTTTCATCAGCACATCCACTGCTGAAAGCTGAGCATTCTCTGAAAGCATCCCATGAGACCCAGGTCGTACGACATCATTCGCGAAGGTAGGTTTGCAACAAGCGTGCTTGGACATCATCGTCCTACATCTCTCGAGTGAAAGTTGATCTGTCGAGTCTATTCGCTTATACGGATTATAGCGTGCAATGTTTGATGTGCGCTGAGGACCGGTTGTGTGTCTCGAATTCTCTCGTCCTTAGTCTAGTTAGCTAGCAGTCACTGACCTGCTAAACGAATCATCTACATGCAGGTAATCAAAAGGAAAAGGATATCCAGATATTGCACAGTCACCTCTCTCTCATTGCTCCGTCATGAATGTTCCCCCGTCGAGATTTATGACCCAGGCTGTGACTAAGACGACGATGCACGTAGAACCAGAATGAAATCTAGGCATGCAAAGACGAGACAGAATTTGCAATCCGAAATAGCTTATGCATGAGATTTTCTCCTGATATTGTATGAACCATCTAGAACAGCCAATGCAATGCTAGTGCTTTGAGATAATGCTGAACCGTATGTATGAATACAAAAGAAAGAAAAAGTGGAAAATTGGGGGGGAAAGAGGGAAAAAAAGGGGGATGGAACAACAAATGGAAAGATGAGTTCAGGCGCTTGCTCGCTCCAATTTTCTATGCTAACAAAAGGCCAACGCCGCATAAGCTGAAAAAAAAAGCCAATCACTGCTTTATGTACATGAGAATGTACGGGTTGAATCCGCTTGATGGCTTGGTCCACTCCCTTGAGCTGGTACTGCTGACATGTGAATCGCTAATCTCTTTGATGCCATCCGGTCCACGAACATAGGCAATGTAGTGCCCTCCCCTTAGAGTTCCCGAATGGGCAACCACAGCCTGGAGGCGGTATCTGAGCGGCTTGTTCTTATCGACTGCCCAGCGAGCCAAATCGAGGTCCTCGGGGAATTCCACGTGCTGCTTGTTCTTTGTGGAACCGTTTATGCCAAAGCCGAAGCGCAGGAGGTGGATAGGGAGGACGTCAGGAGCCTGGTCGACCTGGAGGATGCGCGTGCGCTTGGCATTCTTCTTGCACTTATCGCAGCGGATGGTGACGCTCGGCTCCCGGTGGTATGTGTTGAGACAGTCGCTTAGATGTACACCGCCGGCTCGTTTCTGTATGGGCAAGCTGAGGCTGAGGCCCGGAGGATCACTGCGGATGTGGACCTTCCCACAGCCATCACAGGTCCATGAGATTTTGTGTCTTATGCGGAAGAGAGAGGCGAATTGAGTCTGGTCAATCTCTTTGGCCTTCTCCACAGTCCCCAAGAGATACTGCATAAACTCGTGGCTATCCTCCTGCGTTTGTCCTGCGTAGCGCCACTTTGGATCGCTGGTTCTACCGGTAATCCTGATGACGTTGTCGAGCTGTCTCAGCTGGCTGCCGACGCTGCCGGATGAAGTGTGATAACTCTTCACCAGCTGCTGCATGGCGCATGTCACACATTCGCCTTGCTTTGCGCAGGACTTGTGGTCTTGCAAGAGGTTGAAGAAATGAGGTGTTGAGATGAGACTTTGCAGGGCGCTGCGGCGATAGCACCAGTTGCCGGGGTTGTCGAGGCCCTTGATCTTTTGTTTTCCCACGCTTTGTGGCCAGGTTTTCGAAAATTTCGAAGCGGTCGGAGCAGACTTTGATGGCTTGAGCTTTTCCCTCTTCGGAGAAATCTCCTGCTTCAGAGATGGTCTGTCTTTCTCTGGGAGTGAATCTCTTTTGAGAAATACCTTGTCATTCCTCGGGATTTGGCCCTGCTTGAGAGGTCGCTTGGCCTCGACAGTCGGCTTGGACGTCTCTTCGCCCTTTGGTTGATGCTTGGCTTGTTTTGGTGACTTTGACTCAGCCTTCTTCTCCGGAAGATTCTCTCGCTTCTTCTCCGGAGGTTCCTCTTGCTTTCGGGGCTTCTTGAGATGTTGTGGCTTCGTCTCCAGTGCTTCGGCCTCGGGAAGCTTCCTCTTCTTGCCAGAATTTGACGGTTCTCTGGCTGGGGGAGCAGCAGGCACAGAGGCAGCGGGCGTCAGGTAAACCTTTACAACTCGCAAGATTGCTGGCGGTAGGCTAGTCGAGCGTTTCGTTGCGTCCATTTTCTGTAGCCGGCGTTTTTGATCAAGAAAAGTCTTGAGAGCAGTTTTCCTGCAGTGGCCGCAAGGAGAAAAACTGAGTTCATGGAAGTTCCTGATGATTTGTTGTTTGAGAGAGTTGGCGACATAGTCGGCAGCAACGTTATTGTTGCGCCTCTGCAATGGCTTTCGAATCATGCTTTTGGACAGGGAAATGGCCAAAAAGAGATGTGCTGGACAATGAGATGACAATAGGAAAAAGTGAATGGGGGTGAGTACGAATAGCTGTCTCTTGCAACTCGTGACTTCAGAAGGCCGTCCGTACTAAGATTGTTTTGGACGAGCAAGAAGAAACAGCAGATGGTCACGAAAGACTACTGTATGTTGATGCACGCAGTTACCAGCCCATATGGCACGGGAGTTTTTGTTTTTTTCTTTCTTCTAGGGACTTCTGCGCGCTGAGTATCAGATCAAGAAGACACCAACATGCGGCTTCTGGATGCAGGAGAATGGCGGATATTTATGCAGAGCTTGCGTTGTAGGAGAGACAAAGAGATGCATCGAAGTTTGAAATAAAAATTCGAGGCATGTCCGGATTTGGAAGTAGCCACCCTGCTCCCGTCGATGTCTTGGCGTCGTCACAGCAGAGGTGCGACTCGAATTGGAAGAATCAAAACTCCTGATCGCATAATATCGACCTTCATCATGTCAGAGGAGCAAGGTGGTGCAGAGTACGAGACTCAGCATGTGCACGAGGTGTACGAGCAAATCGCATCACACTTTTCTGCGACACGCTACAAGGTGCGACTCGAATTGCCCAGCGCACAATCACGGCTCTGACATGATTTTGTGTCTTCTTAGCCATGGCCGGTCATTGAGAAGTTCTTGCTAGAACTGAGCCCTGGATCTGTAGGCCTCGACATTGGCTGTGGAAACGGAAAATACTTGACGGTCAATCCGTCTGTCTTCATGGTTGGAAGCGACCGCTCACCGTCACTGATCAAGTTCGCCTCTGCCCATCAACCGCACGCCGCCGTCGTCTCGGACATCCTCGCCCTGCCTCACCAACAGCACCACTTCGATTTTGCCATCAGCATTGCCGTTCTTCACCACTTGTCTACGCCCGAGCGACGCGTGGACGCTGTACGCACCATCTTGGACACGCTCAACACAGACGGCAAGGCCTTGTTGTATGTGTGGGCATTGGAACAAAAAGGGAGCAGAAGAGGCTGGGATGAGGGGAACCAGCAGGACACCATGGTGCCTTGGGTCATGCGCGAGAACAAAGTAAAGCAGAAAAAGGACAAGAGACAAGCAGAAGAGCCTTCGACCACTGGCACGAGTCTCGAGCCTGCTGGAGACAAGACCTTCTACCGGTACTACCACCTGTACAAGAAAGGAGAGCTCGAACACGACATCGAGCTCGCCGGTGGCACAATCGTCGAGGCGGGCTACGACAGAGACAACTGGTGGGCCGTTTGCCGGAGAAAACAGACTTGATTGTTCGACCTCTATCGTTTCCAGAATCGATGATCAATCTGCGCAGGAGACAGGCTGATCTCGTTGAGTACCGACACGACCTTGTGCTCGGACTTGTCCTCCGCACTGAGAGGTGCGTTACCAGGTCTGTCAACGACAATTGACTGCATACCTGCCTTGATGGCAGCCTCAACCTCCTTGACGTTATCGCTCAAGAACAAGACGCTGTCGGCAGGCTTGCCCAACTCCTCGGCGATCTTTTGGTAGCTGCTAGCGTCGTGCTTGAGACCGGCATTGGTTGTGTCAAACCAGCCGTCGATCAAACCTTGATGGTTTTGTGTCGTCTTCTCTCCCGTCGACTCTTGCACGTGCCCAAACAGCAGTTTCTGAGCAAAGATGCTGCCCGATGAGTAGATAACGAGCTGTTTGCCCGAGTCATGCCAGTGCTTGAGTTGAGGGACCACATCGTCAAACAACGGGG